>OY776113.1:62163387-62763387 GCA_963675035.1 Allygus modestus
TGTCTCTATTTGTATTTCTCTGTTTGTATTTCTAGTCATCAATGTTAGACTTAAGCTTATTGTATTGTAAAATGTTTGTTTAATAAAGAAAAATAAATAAAAAAAAGAATAACATTAAAAAAAACAAAAAAAACAGCATTATAGCAGTATATTATTTTATATACTGCTGTGTTGCTTTTTTTAAAATTCAAATGGATGACCTTGAACTTTCATTCAGGGTTAACTTATGAAGGGGTATAAAAGAGAGGGAGCAGTGAAGTTAGTCTCAGTCTTGTCTAACACACGCTGCAGCTAACATGTCGGTGCCACCGATGAACAATTTATTTTTCAATAACAATTTGAAGACATATTGTTGCGAGTTGCAATGTTTTAAAATACCAGGCGATCAAGTTGACGGGAAAGCTTATCGTAAGTGCAGGTGTTTCAGCTATTGCATATGTAGATGTAAAACATATCAAATGAACCGACAAGATAAAATACAAGAATTACGGCGACGGCTTGCATTACTTTGGCGGCGAATGGAGTAGCAACCATCTGCCGCGCACTTGCCACCTGCCGCCTACCATCTGCCGCCTGCCATCTGCCGTCCGCCATCTGCTCCGCCCCACCACACTTTTACCCCCACCATTTAGTACGATTACAACGATAGCTTGTGAATAGCCAGTACACCTCCGGCTCTCGACCGGTGAACATCGAGCTCTTCACAAAATAACAATATCGCTCGTCCCGACTGTGTGTTCCCTGCGGTCACAAAATAGGCAAGGAACACACAGTCGGGATGGGCCGATTGGACAAACAAGCGCAACACTTGAAGACTGCGTCTGACAGCTGCGACTCCGGATCAACAACATCGATGACGACAAACAACGGGGAACTATGGTAAACATAAATTATTGTAAACATAACTTATTGTAAATAAAAAGAAATGTAAACATTAAAGTAATAAATGAAATAGTACTACCTCGCACTCGTTTCATTCGATTGCTTCATTCGAGTGTTTTCATTCGATATTTTTATCGAATGAAAACTATCGAATCACAATCGGATTTTACGAGTGCGAGGTAGTTCTTTTTTAAAATAACCTCCCCGTGACCTTGAACTTTAACCTTTCCCTCATTACGTCACAAAACCGCCTACGTCACTGGCTCAGCCTCAGATGACGTATTTCATGACGCAGCGCTTCCGGTCACGTGACCGGAAGCTGTCAATCAAGTGAGCCAGAAGTCCCCTTTCGCCACTACTCATAAAATCAAACATAAAACTCACCCTCACCCTGAAGTCCTTATGTCGATGACTAGTAGCGGCGCGGGGGCCACCCTTGACCAATCTGGAGGATGCAAGGAATGGAGCTCAACATCCTACACCTGCAGGTGGCGTGGACCCCTTTTTGTCATTCAGTGCAATGGTACGATCCCCTTTGTAAATTGTTTTGTCCCTCAGCCTTGCACACAGCACACACTCGCTTAGAGTTCTTGGGCAGCAGAACGGTGTTGTGGCGATATTGAATAGGCCTAGGGTTGTTCCCACCTGGACCGACAATGGGCGGAAGGGGACGAGGCGCACTGGAGGTTGACAGTTGTTCAATTATACTGATATTGAATTTATACCTGATGGTGCGGGGAAATCAGGCCTATGGCTAGGCCCGGAGACCGCATCAAGTGGAACAATTGTTTGGGGGACTGTCTCTGTAGTAGAGGGGGATTTTTAATTTTGATCAATAACAGGATTAGGCTCCTCTACAGCTTCAGGCTCGTCTACAGCCTCCTCATCCTCACTAAAAGGTTCTAAATCAAATGTTGGAGAACTCAAGTTCATCTCCAATAAGTTCTGGATGTAGTCATCCTTATCTCGAGACAAAGGAAACACAACACTTTATATAACACAAATTTCTCACACTTCAGTAATATTTATGCATAATACGAGTATAATAAATAATGATTACTGTTATATACACACAAACACTTCACTAACACTAAAACTCCAAAATAATACCTAATTCATAAATGACTCGCAGATAAAAATCACCTAATGCTTAGAAATGCATATACCAATACCGCAATGGCGAACAACTGATCAAAACATATGACGAATTGTTGAGTAGCTGACAGGTGTTCTAGGAGCAGTGCTGCCAACGGCAATACTACATTACTCTACATTTCTTCCTCTTCAAAATAACATATTATTTGACTAGTAACTATTACATACAATGCATATAAACGCGATTTTATAGTCCGACCGATATGATTGAATTGGCCATAACACAAAAAAACACCTGTTTTCAGAAAATCATATAACCTGTCCAATCAATATTTAATTCTAAAAACTAATACCAACATAAAGCGCAACTCTTTAGCTGTGCATTGGCACCAACCGAATCTTCCTGCGAGTAAAAGTAGCCGATCTGGGTAATTTCAAAAATATCGTGTTTGCCATTGTCAGAGCGTCGGCTGCAGCAATTGCGTTGTGCCAAAACTTAATTCAATTTCTAATCGTCGTTACATTGTTATACAGCTGCTACACGGTTCATTTATGTAATAAAATGAAAGTTCAGAATGTGATCTTTCGAATTATATATATATATATATATATATATATATATATAAATATATATATATATATTTATGTATATTGATGACTTTTGAGTTTATTATTATTGGTTTTTTAACGTTACAAAATTTTCTGTAAAGTTCGACCAATTTGGTCGATGACCACAACAGGCGACATAAAATGTCGACCAAATTGGTCGAATGGTCACGGCTAGGGTTTTAAGGTAACTCCAGTTGTTATTACAGCTCAATATCACTTTTGTTCATTTTGTGCATGACCGCTTTATATGTATTCTTCATTCAATGGTTTTTACAATACATGATTGATTACAAACTGTTATTATTCTTTGGTTTTTATTTTAAAATCCATAAGGTAAATTTACATATTTTGGTTTTCATATTACTTTTATTATATCATTCGAGTTTACCAACAGAATGACACCTGCCTGGAACTCTTATTTTTATCCTAGAAGTTTAATATTTCCAACATTTTATGACATCACTGGAGCCGTTTCAAAAAATCAAATTTGCAAGCAAGCTAACCTTGCTGGTAGTAGATTATATGATTGACGAGAGATATTGAACTTTAGGAGGGGCCAGTACCCTTCAGAACGTAGCTGGTGAAACCCTTTATGCCCAGCTACGTTCAGAGCCAGATTTAGGGTATGTCGACCCCTAGGTTCAACATGTAGTGCGGCTCCTTGCTGTCCGCCGCCAAGGTAAACTACATTTTTTGGAATATGGTTTTAGATTTTTATAATTTATGTGTAGTACTGGCCGAATTGTGGATCCGGCCCCTAAGCAATTATCTATGTAGCCTATGCCTAAATCCGGCCTTGGCTACGAATCAGGGCAAACATTGCGACAGCTCAATTGTTATAATATATTCGTAAATAACGGAGGAATTGACTATCAAAATAATTCTTAACGTATATATAAGATATATATATATATAAAATGTAATACAATTATAACATATTATGGCAACGAAATAATACTTAACCATTTCTTCCCTATTTTTATTTAGTGTCATATAACTTCAGTCACATCATACGGGAAATTTTGGTTGTAAGTGTTGGTATCTCTGCTCAGTGACGATCAGCTCCACGCTAAGTTACTCCGATACTAGGACACGTCTACAGCTATAAACGGAAGTGGACTGTTCCTGTAACTACGCACGTATATCCGCCACTCTCCCCTCTTCAAGACAAGGAGTGGGAGGCGCGAGCAACTGGTAGATCGAGCAAGTAGCCCATCTGTTATTAGATTTATTTATTTAAAAGTCGACCAACTGTCCATGCGAGCAACTAACATGTTGATCAGTGGGTTTCATGACTTTATTTAATTATTTATACTTATTTTCTAAAACCCTACCAACTGTCCCTGTGAGCAACTAACATGTCGATCAGTGGGTTTCAGTACTTTATATCATTATTAATATTTATTTTTTTAAAGTCGACCAACGGTCCCTGTGACCAATTAACTTGTTGACCAACTGGTAGTCACCCCAAAATATGTGTTTCCTCGTAGTTATTTTTATTTAATATTTTCAACGTCCAAATTGAAATACTAAATGGTTTACTTTTGGAAATGTGTATGAAATGTTAGCAAAAGAGTGAGGTGAGAACCCCCCTGTTCTCGCAATTAGTGAAGAAGACTGGTCAACAAGTAACAATCCAAGCGAAACCAACACGATCAGTCGGAGACCACGAGACCATAGAGGGTGCTCACCCCACACTCCAGGCGCCTTCAGTAGCGCGGGCGTATATATGCAAGTGGTTGGACACAACTCTCCTGTGAGAACCAACTTCGAGTTCGAACTGCACGAAACTCGAGCGAATTGCTTCGTTGAAAACTAGTGTTCTGCTCTTAACAAATTCTAACACAGGACCTGAAACATCAAATTTCTCGATATGTAACATTTTAGTTTTTACAACGTATAGTGTATAGTTCATGCATGTAAATCTATTTATTGTACCACATGAATGTTTTGTATGCATTATTGTATTTTGACGAGATCTATTGCACATTTGTTGTTTAATGATCAATAAAATCGTACTATCTATCTACCCTTGACGCAGCAAACCTTCGTACTCAGCGAACATCACTGTATATATTCTATTTTACAGTATTTACATTTTTTATGGGGGAACTATTTGTAATATTAAAAACTCAGCTTAATGAAATCGCTAGGAATTTTTGTTCTCTTTCAAATGAGCCATAAATCAACTATTTCGAATAATATGTTGAGGAGGGACGGGAATTGAAAGTTAACATTGGCCTTATAGGAGAAGCAGGTAAAACCGTGAAAGGTTTTGTGACTGGAGCCCACTCAAAAGGACGCTTCTTAAAAGTGATTTATTCTATCATACGACATTATATTAATAAACCTTGAAAGCTCCCAAGTAGCAAAAAAAGTCTATCCGAAATATGTTAAAACTTGTGCTAAACTCGTATTAAACTTAAATTAAAATAATGCTATTCCCATTTTCTTTAATGATTATATTAGTTTTAACATCAATTTTAAAATATGCCAAATTAATATTAAAACATGTTAAAGTTATGTTAGAAATAATATCAAAATATGTCAAACTAATATTATTACATTTTAAAGTTATGTTAGAAATAATACCAAAATATATTAAAACTTTAATAAAAACTATTTTTCAATTATACTACTCCCCCTTTTTCCAATGCTAATGATAGTTTTAAAATATGCCAAACAACTTTTTAAATAATGTTAACTTAGAATTTATATGTTAACACCAGTTATACAACATTTCATAACTCGCCTTTTTTACGTTAACACAAGTTTTAACATATTTCAAACTGATAATAACAATTATAAAAGTTATGTATACCATTATTTTTTAAATTAATTTATATTTAAAAAATAACGGGACGGGTCAAAAAAGAAACACACTGCTGTGAGGCACGACAAGAATATATTGAGCACTAAGCACAATTGAACTAGAACAAGGAATACCCCAGCAAGTGCCCTATAAGAATCGATCAATAATATTAACTGGAATGGCTCTTTTCTCAGGTTCAAAATTTGTATATGAATCCATATTACCGGTACAACACCTAAATAAAATTCAATATTAAAATAACAATCATTCTAAGTTAAATAGTATTATAATTTGAGCGTAAGTCTAAGAAACAATTAAATTAAAACTCTATTAACATTAAAATCAAATGGTTGTAGAATGTGGTGTAAACTAAATAAAAACTAATGTGTAAACTAATGAAAACTGGAAATTGCTAAATACAAAATTATGAGGTATTCATTCAGCTTAAGTCTGCAACTTCCAAATAGTTTCTGCATTAAGTTTATCTTTAAGTGAATTCAGCAACCAAGTGACAATAACCTTAAAAAATTAATAAGTTGAGTAACTAGGATATCATTACATATAAATCAGAGCAACAAATATAAATTCTAAATCAAGATTTTTCAAAAGCTTTAAATTAAATGCCAAAAACATGAACTGTGTGAAGTCAATAAAATAACTAATAAATGGATTCGTTAGAAAATATTAAGTTTTCGGGTTGTGCAAAACTTCAATGAGACATTGAATTTAATTTTTTTAAATTTAACGGGGCTCCACGCTACATCATAGAATGGAATCTGCTTAAAATCTGTCAACAACACTAAATCTGGAAAGAGTTTAACGGTTCATGTCACACAAATACAAATAACAAAAGGTGATGGACTTGTGTTACAGCAGTAGGCGGCAGATGGTGAGCAGGTAGGTGGATAGGCAGCTGTTCGCCTAGCTAGGCCGAGGAGCAGAAATAAGGTCCGGATAAGGTGTTGTAGTCCGGGCTGTTCTTCCGAAGCAGTAGGCGGGCGGGCAGCCAGAAATCCCCGCAGCTCCCTCTCCCTTCCGGACACGGGTGGAGAACATACTGGGACCCCGGTACAAGGTCCAGTACCACAAATAAAACTTGTCCCACATAAGAAAATGTTGTGGAATGATACAACACCCAATACTCCCGTATTATTTTCACTTAAAAAAATAAATAAATCAAATTTCATTATCAGCTTATAGAAGCATAATTAATTCTATCTAAACCTCACAGAAAGGGCCGGTTTAATTTAAGTAACTCACATGAACATAGTAAATTAGTTATTAGGAAAGATTTATTTTTGTACAAAACAGCGATCAAATTTTGAAGTGGCGAAACTAAAATTCTCAAAGCTCGAAATAATTATGAGCAACTAATAATAATAAGAAATACACAGGACAACACAGTTAAATTAGAAAAACATGATAATTTAAAATTCTGGATTCTGAAAAATGGCGGATACAGCAAACAAAGTTGAGTTCAGTTTTGATTGTTTTGCTTTTTAACAAGTAATTTTAATAGGTGAACACAATTAAGTGATTAAATTAAGTGAATTGTTTATTGGAATAAGTCTGTGACAATAAATCTAAGTGCGGGAAGTTAAGGAATTTGTTTAAATAGTGTTTTAAGGTGTACGGTGTATAGATAGCAATAAGTTGCCGAAACCATCCAACTCGAAAGTTTGACAAAGGCTATCTCATACAAAAACCACTATTCAAGTAATGCAAATTTGATATAACAAATCATTGGACTGGGTAGAATAGTTATATGTACATATAGGTTCAACTAAAACCTATAGAAAAGCTATAAAATAAGAGTTTTAATCATATTAGTCAAATCCAAGATGGCGTAGTCTGAAATCTGAATCCATCATCCATTGAAACTTCAATTCATCGTTCACAAGTAGGCTAGGGAGAATTACCCTCTGAGATTTTACAAATTTCCCTCTCACCGATTAGGCTGCATAACCTTTCCTTATGATAACTAGTTTATCTTTGAAGTGTATTATTTAGGGCGAGACTATACGAAAGTAATCTTAAGGCCTGATTAAATAATTTGCTTTTCAAGTTAACTTATATGCGGCTCTTGGACTTTGTGAACAAAAGTTTCTGATATGGTGCTACCTAGGAGTAAACGTATTGCACTGAAATGTGGCCTATGTCTAAAATCAGTAACAGAGAAGTGTAAGGCTGTCCAATGTGAATCGGATTGTGAACTCTGGTTCCACAGTGGTTGTCTTGGTATAGGTGATAATGAATATCAAAGACTGTCACAGTCGGACGAAGTGTGGTTCTGTGATAAATGCTCACTTAAGGGATCAAACCGTGAGCTTAAAGCAGAGATTGAAAACCTTGGCAAGGCGCACTCCTTGCTTGAGGCTGATATTAGGGAATTCCATAATTTATACAAAGATGCTTTGAAACAAATAACAACTCTAAATGAACTGGTGCTCCGCAGAGAACAAGAAATTGTTCAATTAAATGTAGAGTTAGATTTCTATCGTTCTAAAAACCTGATGGACAATGATAGTGTTACTTCGCTTGGTAATTTTCCGCCTCTCAGCGTTAGCAACAGGTTTTCCTGTTTGAGTAACCTTGAAACTGGTTGCCATGAAGGCGAACTTTCGAGGACTGTTTCATCTAATCTAAGTGGGCCTAGAGGCAATGGGAGTTTTGAGGCACCTCAAAGTTTTGTGAATGGTGGGGGTCAAATTGGTAGCAGTACTCCAAATTCTAATCATAGGGCAACTAATGAACACAGCAAAGGGAGTAGGATTAGGCATTCTGCAAACAAATTATTGACTAATCAGGGGTCTGCAAGTGGGGTTCCAGTAATTCCTAGCAACACCAGCTGTGAAGCAACATCAGCGGGTGCAGCTACAGGTCGTGAATCTAATCGAACAGCACTTAGGCCTGACCCTTACTGTGAAACTAATGATGAGCCTGATAGGCTTGGCTTGAAGATGGTAACACCACCTGTTGATGGTTTTCAAAAGAACAATCTGGTTATTGTGGCTGATAGCCATGGTAGAGACTTGGGTAAATATTTAAGTATTTTTGTAAGTAGTAGATTTAAGGTTTTTTCAGTGTGTAAGTCGGGGGCTAAGTTTGAGACTGTAATTTCTGAAATTGAGAAATTGGCTAATGGGTTTAACAAAAATGATTTAATTGTTGTGATTGGTGGTAGCAATGACATATCACAAACGTCAAAGTCCTTCATGAATCAGAATAATGTGAATAGGCTGTCAAACCTGAGTAATCTGACAAATATGATTCTTTCTACCCTCCCGTTAAGATATGATGAGCCAGACCTTAATACATTTATTTATCAATGTAATGGTGAACTATTAGCTGAGACCTTGTCAGGGAATGTTAACCTAATTAATATTAACATCCTCAATCGCGGCCTCTTTACTAGGCATGGGCAAGATCTCAGTAAAAAAGGCAAGTTGCAGCTTTGTCATGAAATTGTTAACCTCATTACCTTTATTTGTAATAGATCTAAGACTTTTTGGAAGTAGGGAATCAGAATACTGTCAAAATAAACAAGCCTAAGTGACCAGGATAGAGCTCAAAATAATGCCTCTCAGTCTGTACAGTCTGTTAAAACAAATGACCAAAATATGAATGTATTTTTAAATGTGTTGCAGGTTAATAGTCAGTGTATACGAAACAAGCTATTAGCTCTTGAACACCTATGTGATCTGAGTGATGTGGAGATTGTTTGTATGTCGGAGCACTGGCTAACACCCGAGCAGGTTGATTTTTATGTACCGAGTAATTTTGTTGTAGCAAGTATTGCCTGTAGGTTGAAGGGTAAAAACGGTGGCTCAGTAATTTTCACTAAGATGGGTGTTGATTATGAATTAATCAATCTGTCTGATATGTCCTCTGAGTTTCACTGTGAGTTGTGTGCCATAAAATTAGTTAAGTTTAATACTGTCATTGTTAACGTTTATAGGTCTCCAAACGGTGACTCTAAGACCTTTTTGCAGCAGTTTGAAAGAGCTCTTAAATTTATTTTGAATAGTGGGGTTAAAGTAATAGTCTGTGGTGACTTTAATATTGAGATGTCTAAAGTTAAGGAAAAAATTACAGTTGATTTTATGAACCTGCTGAGATCATTAGACTTAATCTGTACTAACAAACTGCCTACCAGAATTAACTCTTGTATTGATAATATTCTTGTAAACTTTTCTAGTGATTTTTATACTGTAAAACTGTTACATGGTAGCTTTGCTGACCATGACCCATTGCTTCTTAGTTATCGGGCAGAGTTCTCTGCTATGGCTGGTGAGAAAAATAAAAATAAATGGAATAGGCCTATTTCTTTAAGAAAACAGACTGACCAGCAGATCTCTCTCTTTTATGAATATTTACAAAGTGAGACTTGGGAGTTTCTTGATGAAACCTGTATTGTCAGTAATGGCAGTGCTGTGCTTGAGGCTAAAGCTTTGTTTGAAAGCTTTTTTGAAGCTGTTTTGAGGCTAAACCTTAGTTAAAAAGAAACCAAAAGTAAATTGTAACACACAGAAAAAGAAAATTAACTGGTTTAATCAGAATCTGAGAGAAAGTAGAGATAATATGTTAGCCTATCACAATGTTTATAAGAATTTAGTAGGCTCTGATCATGTAAAGGCTCAGGCTGCTTACAGCATATATTTGGCTTTAAAGAAAAATATAGAAAGGAACTCATCTCTGCAAAAAAGTACCTGTGAATATTACATAGAAAAGTCAAAAAATAAATGTAAAGCCGCCTGGGACATAATCTCACAGGATAACACCACCACACGCACAAATGAAGTTACACTTGACCCAGATGACCTTAATAGACATTTGTCAGACTCTGTGGCAGAACTGACCAAACTAGTAGGTCAAAATCGCACTGGCCACTCAGCGGAGGATCTGCTAGGGGCTAATCCTCCTAACACACAATTTCTTTGGCGGCCCATTACGCACACAGAGGTAAATACTCTGGTTTCTAAATTTTCAAATTCCAAAGCAATGGACCATTATTGGCTTTCAAACTGCATAATTAGGAAAACCATCCACCTGATTAGTATACCGCTTTCTTTCATTTTCAATAAGTGTCTTTTTGCAGGATATTTTCCAGATCAACTTAAAATTTCAAAGATTATCCCTGTCTATAAGAAAGGTGATAAAACAAAGTGTCAGAATTATCGCCCAATTTCAATTGTGCCTATTTTCTCAAAGGTTTTCGAATCTCTCATTTTAAGACAGCTTAATACATTTTTTGAAGGTAATAAACTGATTACAGACTCCCAATTAGGGTTCAGGGCTGGTAGGTCCACCACTATGGCTGTCTCTGGTATAGTGGATTCAATTATTAATGCTTTAGAAAATAGAGAGTCTGTCTCTATGCTCCTTTTTGACCTTACAAAAGCATTTGACTGCATACCCTTTGATATACTGCTAAAGAAACTTGAATTTTATGGAATAAAAAACAACTCAATTGAGATTTTAAAATCATATTTGACCAATAGAGAACAGTTTGTAAGTGTTAAGGGTTCAAATTCCTCAGTGACACCAGTTAAGGCAGGCGTTCCGCAGGGCTCGGTTCTTGGCCCTTTCTCTTCATCATTGCAATAAATGATCTTCCTCGTAAATTTCCTGTAGATTGCGTAATTTATGCTGATGATACAACAATTTGTGCAAACAGTAATGATCCAGTCACTCTTTAACATGTCATTAAACATTCTCAAAATCTTGTTTTAGAATGGTTTTCAGCTAATAATACAATCTGTAATGACACAAAAACACAAAGTATTAACTTCTCTCTTTCACAAAAAAAGTCTGACCAAGTAGTCAAACTTTTGGGTATCCATCTGGATTGTAAATTAAACTGGAAAATACATGTGGACAATCTTAGCAAACAAATTTCAAGGGTAATTTATCTCTTTTGGAAGTTAAAACCCCTTGTTAACTCTGAATATCTGAGATTAGCCTATTTTGGACTTTTTCAATCCCACATGCAATATGGACTAATCACCTGGGGTCACTCGTCCCATACTCAGTCAATTCTTTTGCTACAGAAACGTATTGTTCGTAGTATGGCTGGGGTTGGCCCTGTGGAACACTGCAAGCCACTCTTTGTTCAGTTTAAAATATGTACAGTCATTAATCTTTACATTTACACAGTATTAGTTTACACAAAAACTAACCTACACCATTTTCATACCAGGCAGGAATTTCATACACATAATACTAGAGGCAAGAGTACACTGGACATTCCGCACCACAGGCTGGCAATTACAGGTAACTCTTTCAAGATTTATTGTGTGTAATTTTATAATAAGCTGCCTGTTTCTCTTGGTCAATTAACAAACCTTGATAGTTTTAAGGTTAAGGTTTACTTATCGCTTGTGAACAACCCATTTTACTCTATAACAGAATTTTTAGAATCAGTGGTTGTCGAGCAAACTGCCTAATTGGCTCGACTGTGTCAAAGATAATTAGCTTTAAGTAACTGACTATGCCCATTTCATGTCTTGTATTTTGATCAACGGCAATAAATACTCTTGATTCTTGATTCTTGAACAGTAAAAAGATTTTATCTTGTGGAAGCATTCCCATATAAATCAGACGATAACTTGAAAAAACATGGACCAAATTCACTCAAAAAGCTTTCAAAAGCTGGGCAAGGAGTGTCCACAACTTTTACAAACACTAAATAAATCTCATAAGACTTGTGGATACAAGGTTACCTAGGCCAAAAATTAAATCAGAAATTGGCCACCCTAAAAACATTGATAACTCAATTAAATCTTGTGTGAATTACATAAAAATTGCAGGGGAAATGTGTTAGTGTCTCTGCTCAATCATACAAATGTAAAATAACCTCTAGTAGGTTCCAGGAAAATTGGTCAGTCAAATTAGGCTAGGGCTCAAAATTTTAGCCGAACCCAAACATAAGTTCTGAAAAATTACTTTGCCTGGTGAAAGGGAGGACAACACGTGATCACAACAGTAGTAGCCTATTACTACCACACAAATAAAGGGTCTGAGCCCCTTCATAATTAAAATGGATCCAAAAATTACTTTGACAAAATTTTCCCCTGAACAGTATAAGGTTAAACGCACAATTACATGGAGTATTCCGTACTTGGCAACAAAAATGTGTCAGCTTTTAAAATAGATTAAAACACTGCCGACGCAGCAAAAAAAAGTCTAGGCCACATTTTTACAAGATGAGGTCAAACTAAAATGAAATTTGTTTTCAGCTCTCCAAAGATGACAAAATCAATATGAACATTTTCATGAATATAAATTTTTTGGAGTTGGTCGAGCAACAACTTTATTATATTTTGGACCATTTAGAATGGATTGACCCATATACAATGCACTTGTACCCTAATTTTGAAAAACCCTGACCCTACCTATTTATTTTGTATAAAGTATTCTATGCTTGATCGTTCTTCATGGGCAGACATGTGTATAAGTCACCTATATGCATAAATAGTAAAATAATAGGCCTAACTTAAGTATATGGTAAAAACCTCAGAATAGATTTAAACAGTACAGTATCAGAATTAAAAATAATCCTCGCATTTAAGTCACCAACTCACACCTATGCATACAAAATACACTATGTGACTACAAAACACAGTGAACAACATTTAACACAACACTAACACAATTCTAAGGGTTTGTGTAGTGGTAGTGCATGTAGCCAAGTGTTGAAATCACTGTCTCTCCACAATACCGAAAAAGGCTCATAACAAATTGTCCTGACTGGAGATGGTCCAGTCAGCTTCCATCGCAGTTTGTGAACTTGGTATTCCAGTGACTCCAATTCATTTGATGAAGCCCTCTTTTGACGACACAGCCCTTGTTGTAGTAGAGGATAGCCATCAGCCTATGTATACTAAGAGTAACAAGCCAAGGCGCCGTAGAATAACTGCTCTCCAACGAACCTATACATAAACCAGTAACGATTACATTTATTTGCACAGTGAAAATGTAACAATGTTGTTTGTTATTAGTTACGGAGGGAATACTGTGTTTACGTAGCAATTTAGTCGCAACGGTCGGCGCGAGTCATATCCACGGAGTATATGTTTTGTGTTTATGTGTTGTTGAAGGGACGGATTCAGAGATCCAAAGATTCAAATATCCTCACACGTCAATCGAA
Source organism: Allygus modestus (assembly GCA_963675035.1). Classification (NCBI taxonomy): domain Eukaryota; kingdom Metazoa; phylum Arthropoda; class Insecta; order Hemiptera; family Cicadellidae; genus Allygus; species Allygus modestus. The sequence continues at coordinate 62,176,935 of OY776113.1, forward strand.
GCTTATTGTGTGTCCCTAGTCCGTTAGTTTGGCAAACCAATGCCCGTACCCTTTACGAGATCCAGGAGTTTTTTACCAATACTAACGTCCTTTTCATCACCTGGTTGCTTTACAACCAAACAGAGCCCTTCTCCTTGCCCCGAGTCTCTCGCAATCCAGTATGATGTGCTTGGCAGTCTCTTCAGACTGATTGCAAAGCCTACACACCTGACTTTCATTTCTGAGTCCAAGAGTGTGGAGATGTTTCCTGAAGTGGTCGTGTCCAATTATCAAAGCAATCAACTGCTTAACCTGACCTCTACCCAGCCTCACCAACCAGTTAGTGAAGTAAGAGCTAGTGTCTGCTAGCAACCTTTTGCCAAGTGATTGACCAGTGTAACCTTGCCATTGCTGGCGATGTAAGTCCCTGGACCATTTGTTTATTGTGTGAAAAGCAGTTGTTTTGCTTATGCCACAGCTTGGTTCTGGACCAAAGAATGACATACCGGAAGCTCTTTTAGCAAGCTTATCTGCACACTCATTGCCACCTATGCCTACATGGCCAGGTACCCAACCAAGATGCACCGAGTTGCGTGTTGCGAGTTTGCTGAGTGTGTTGTAATTATTCAAATGATCATTCCAAGTCAGCTTAGAAATGTATAGCCTTGAGGGCAGCCTGACAATCTGACAAGATTACTATATGCTTGCCGCAATAGCGTCTGGCAATGCCTAGATTGGCACAAACCATGATGCCACAAATTTCTGCTTGAAAAATAGTACAGTGTTGTCCCAGACTTGCACAGAGTTCTGTTCTAGGTGATTCACTGTACACCCCGTAGCCAGATTTTCCTTCAATGAGAGAGACGTCCGTGTACCAGACAAGGCTGCCTTTCCTGTAATAGGGCCCTTCCTCAGATTTCCACTCTTCTCTGGAGCAGAATCCAACAGAAAAAGGTTTAGTGAAAACCATCTCCGTACTCATGACATCTGATGTCATATCAAGCACAGAGCTTTGAGCAACAGCTTTGGTGATGGTGCAATGGCCTGTTCCAGACAGGCCTTCCCTCCATTGGCCTGCGACTTTCAATCGATAGGCTGATTTACATGCTTCTGCCTTGATGAAGATATCCAAAGGCAGTAATCCAAGAGCAACTTCGAGAGCTGCTGACGGGCTGCTCCTGAAAGCTCCAGTGACTAGAAGCGTGCCCAACCTTTGTAAACTTGTGAGTTTGGCTATGGCTGTAGTCTGGTTCACCTTTGTCCACCAGACTAGTGATCCATATGTGACTTGAGGCCTTATTACTGCCTTGTACAGCCATAGAGCTATGTGAGGCTTGATCCCCCACGTGGAGTCTGCAAATCTCCTGGACGTAATGAGCACCCATTTTGCCTTATGCAGTGTATTATTCAAATGATCATTCCAAGTCAGCTTAGAATCAATTGTCAGCCCTAGGTATTTGACTGTACCTGATACTTCAAGCCGTGTTGGTCCAAGTCTCAGCCGGGAAAGAGACTCCAGGTTCTTTTTCCTTGTGAACGGAACAACTACTGTCTTTGAGGGGTTTATGCTTAGACCCTCTCCAAGACACCAGACATTGACATATTGAAGATTGACATTCATGACATCAGCAACAATATTCGTGAACCTTCCCTGTACCATTAGGACTATGTCGTCTGCATAGCCCTGGACAAAGACGCCTCTGTTAGTGAGCTCACGAAGGAGACCGTCCACCACCATGTTCCACAGAAGAGGTGAAAGCACACCTCCCTGCGGATAACCCTTCGTGGGTGCGATCACGATCGATTCACCTTGAAAATCGGCTCTAATCCGCCTCGAGCAGAGCACGGTCTCAATCCACCTACATATAGCAGATTCAAGACGACGCCCACACGCCTCCCGGACCATGGCCGTGGAAGTAACATTGTCAAAGGCACCTTCAATGTCCATGAAGGCGCATAGAGCGATTTCCTTAGCAGCAAGGCTGTCCTACACCCTGCTCACAAGTTGAAGCAGGGCTGTTTCGCAGGACTTACCAGACTGATAGGCATGCTGGTTTCGATGAAGAGGAGTACCTGAAAGCACTCCCTTTCTTAGATGTCTTTCTACTAGTCTCTCCAGCGTCTTCAAGAGAAACGATGAGAGACTGATGGGACGAAATTATTTTGCAGTTGAGTAGTCTGGCTCTTCCTCTCTTGGGAATGAAGACCACCCTACTGAGGCGCCAGGCTTGAGGAATGTACCCATAAGCCAGACTTGCTCTGAAGAGTTCGCACAGGAGGACCAAGAGAGCTTCCGGTCCTTGCTGTAACATTGCCGGTATGCTACCGTTCCCCCAGGAGATTTGAAAGGGCTAAACTTACTGATGGCCCATTTAACTTTGGAAAGTGTGACAATTCGTCTGGCTAAAGTCCAACTTCCGCAATCAGCTCTTGGCCATGAGCCCCTTTCGCTGTTGCCGGACATGCCTGAACAGTCACTCTCAAAAATGCAATCCGGAAAGTGAGTCTCAAGGAGAAGTTTGAGACTTCCATCAATTCCAGTGGTATATTGTCCCCCTGGTGACCTCAGGGATCCCAGGAGGCCAATAGGGCTTGAAGCTAAAACACGCTGCAGTCTTGCTGCTGCGCTGAAACTGTTTACCTCCTGTGTAAACCGTCTCCAAGAGATCTCTTTGGCTTTTTTGATTGCAAGGCTATATTCTGTGAGTGCCTTATAGTAAGGCTCCCAGATACGGCTCCATTTGCAATGGTTATGAAGCTTCCTGACAACCGTCCTTTTGCGTTCAAGGTCAGCAGTCCACCACTTAGTATTAGTGCGACTCTTTCCCCGCCGCAATGGACAATTGTCCTGGAAGCAGCTTATGATTACGTTCTGAAGATCAGAAGCAATCTGGTCCATGTCTGCAAAGCAGCTGACCCTCCTACCTAATGATCCCAGTTGAGACAGGAGGTCAGACTTATAGAGTGACCAATCTGTTTTCCTGTGATCTCGATAGCAGGGCGAGTCGCCCTCACTTTGCAGGTTAAAACAGATGCACCTGTGGTCAGACAAGGAGGCCTCGTGGCTTACGTGCCAATTGTCAATGACCCTAAGGACTGCTTCTGAACAAAAAGTAATGTCAATAACCTCACTTCGATTTCGTGTAACGAACGTCGGACGGTTTCCAACATTACAGACACGGAGTATAACTAAAGTGTCCAAGTCAAAACTGGAATACGTAAATGTGAAATATTTTTTACATATATGTTGTATTATAGCATTAAATAGCATGGTATTATGCTCGCTTAAATTTTGAATAAAAATAGGGTGCAGTTCCGTATCTGTCATACCATACTATCGAATGAAAACATCGAAGATTTAACAATCGATATATATATATATCGATTGTATATATATATATATATATATACAAATATATACATATATATATATATATATCAAACATATACAACTGCCTGTTACATGGTCGGTAGTACTATTTCCACGAATTGTTGCCTATTTTTAAAGTAAGAACTAAACCAGGCTTGCTCTTTCTCATGTATTCCAAGGCTACAACGAGTTTCGAGGAGTCTGTTAAGGGGAGCACTATTGAAAGCTCTAATTAGGTCAAGAGATGTTTTAATATTTCTTTCATGCTTATCTACTGAATTAACAAAAATACACTGAATAAAATCAGAACCTGATATTATTGTAGTTTTCCCCACCCTGAAGTTTGTCCAATAATTGGCTGTCTGTCCTCCAGAAAGTTAAGTAGTTAAATATAATTAGCATTAGCACTTGATCGGTAACCAACTTCTGATTGAATAATTTTCCATCGTGATTTAACCTTATTTTATTTTTTGAGTTTATAACTATACCATCAAAGTTATTGTTTTTATTTTTTTATACTACGTCTGAACTCTTTATTGTCTTTCTTAATTCAGATTTTTAAAGTTTCATCCTTAGTAATTCTAAAGGTTTTTCCTTAGCAAATAATTTATCTTGAATTTCAGATTTAATCAATTTATTATCATTATTTTGTTTTTGTTACTAAACTATTAAAAACATAAATACTGTACCAAACATACAGACAAATGCACGATATTAAACATCATATATGTTATTAATAGAAACTTTATAAACATACATAACATATCTAGGAATAGTTTAATGAATCTTTTAAAAATATTTTAATGTTAACCTCAGTGAATCTTCTACAATTTTATTTTACATTCGGTACTTTTGTTACAAATATCAGATATTGAAATATTAGTTATAAAATTATCTATGTCGTGATGTGGCCCGGAAAATCTACATTATAATTCTTATTGTAAATTTTTAGAATTCCTAAAAACTGTTGTTCATAGTTTATTTTTTCAACAGGTCTGTTTGAAATCAACATTTGTATAAAACGCTAAGTTGACTTGGTCGAGCTTTGCATTTGCAATAAAAACTCATATTTAAATGACTGGGGCGTTCCCGTCAGCTAAAATGGATAAATGAAAACACTCGTTCTGTTGGAACATATTCGAGCTTGTAACACCGTTTTTACCCAAATGAGTTTTTAAACGAGTTAATTTCTCTGGTTTTCAGGATGAGTTTTCATTTACGTATACTCAGTTAACTCATCTTCATTTAGTTACTACTATTTATGTACATTCACTTTATTACTATAATGTGTTAAAGTTCCAAAATGATTCCGATATTTAAAAATATTTCTATGACTTATGACTTCACACTTTTTGAAAGTAAGACACTCTTATGTAGCTTTGCAGTACTTAAACCCACTTGGGGCAGACCCCCCTCCGCCCAACATTTCAACAACCTTTTCAGATATTAAATGATTGTAATAATTTTCCATACTTCCCTCTCACCATAATAAGTGTAATATGCTGCTACGTAACAACTAATTTGTATGTATTTTAGTTCCGATGTGTTAACAACCCATCCGATGTGTTAAGATACCCATCCTAATATCGGTAACATTGATTAGGACACAGAATAAAAACTAAGCAATAACGCCTTACGTAATGGCCTAACATATAAGTTTAAATTTTACTTAATATATTAATAATAATATTCACATTTTTGAAAATTTATAAAATCCTCATGTTTATATCGAAAAAATGAATTCTTTAGACAGTTTGTCTGAGACTTCCACTGGACCGAATTACATGTGGTTTTGACTAAATTAAAGACAATTGTTCCTATACTTGCAGGTTTTATTTGCGTTTGGAATATTTGGTCATTAAATAGTTAGAGCGCAAAAATGTTATGGCATTTAACATTGAGAACAATTCCACACTTTTCCAGACCTTTGGTCATTTCGTCTGAGACTTCTACTAGTTCGATTTGCGTGCGGCTTGTAATTAGTATAAGTAACAAACAGGAAAAAAATTAACTACTTCTCACAACATTACAAAATATATTCACACTTAAATTGTACTTACATACAAGACGGCAAATGTACATAAAGAATGGTACAAGGTACAAGGCGATTGATTTCAATCAGTGACACCGGTCATCATCAGGTCCAATCAGAGAATCTCTCGTTGTAACATCACGCTACTCAAGGAATTATTTATAATTAACAGGTAAAGATTATTATAGCATCTGACAATTACACAATTATTATAGAAAGACAATTACCACCCAAATTTGTAATTGTATTTAGAATCCCGCTTCAGTGGGTTCGAACTAAGTTATTTTTAAAAATATTCTACAAGTCTACCAAGGATTATACTCACCAAATAACACCATTCAGAATAAGAATAAGAATGAATTTGATATCCAAAGGAGCAAGACAATAGTAGTATAGGAATGGGCATTCTACGAGGGCGAGCAAGTGAGCAGGGTCAATGACCGGGTCCAAGGTCACAGATTGCTCGCACCCCCTCCGCCTCCGCCTCCGCCTCCGCCTCCCCCTTCCACCACTTTGCTCTTTCTACGCAGTTGCTCTTTCTACGCAGTTGCTCTTTCTACGCAGTTGCTCCTAATGTGCAGCACTTTAGAGAACAACGGACTTCCAGGAACCGAGGCGCCGGGCTGTCGGTGTGAACAACTTCTTTTGTTCGCAGGGATGGAGTACGCATGTAAGAGGAAAACAGTAACATTTAACAGTGCGCGTACCTCATACTACTCATTATGCATAATTAATTATATGCATGAATAATTAATTAGATGTATGAATAATTAATTAGATGTATGAATAAGTAATTAGATGCATGCATAATTAATTAGATGAATGCATAATTAATTAGATGAATGCATAATTAATTATATGCGTTGCTAACCCAATACTATTCGTTCTCATTCTTATTGGCGGTTGTTATTCGGTTTTCATTCGGTTGGTGACTCACTACTGTCCTTTTACGATTATGTTGGCGACTTTTACTACTGTCCGTATGCGATTTAGTTGGCGTCTCCCACTACTGTCCGTTTGCGATTTAGTTGGCGCATCTTAACAAAGAAAAATAGCTATATCTTCGTTGTTTATCGATCGATTTCGACGAGACTCGGTATATGAACATTATAATTGATACATATACTGATGACGTCATCATAATTTACCGACTTTGTTTTTCAAGGTCGCTTCACTGGAAGCCGAAACCTAAAAATGGCTGTATCTCCGTTATTTCTGGCCCGATTTCAACCAAACTTCGTCTACCCCAATAACATTTTTCAGGTCCCATGTAATGCGGGTTGCCTATCCGGGAAATTGAAGGTGCTACAAACTTTAAAAATTCATATCTCACAAACTAATTGGAATTTTTTGGCGAAACTCGGTATTTCAGAATAATAAATTACGCTCTATAAGACTAGGTGACTAACGTCTGCCAGAATTATTTTTCAAGGACACTTTACTGGAAGACTGAAATACATAAAAAATCTTAACAAAGCTGTTTATGTGCGGATTTTCATAAAACTCGGAATTTACGTTAACTAGCTTACAGTCTAGCGTATAGCGTGTAAATAGTACACCCAACACGTGTTTCAAGGTTACTTTACTTCCTACGCGGACTTCGAGTGTGCGCTCGAACCTTACGAAGAGGATCATCCTTTCAATCCACCATCGACGATACAGCCTCCGGAGTGGGATCCTGCAACCAACCGTGGCGAGTTACCACATCACCGTCACCATCGAGGAGGAGCTGGAGCAGCCTTCAATTCGACCAACGTCAGGACCAGAAAAGTACACAAACCGTACGCGTACGCTTACTTTATTCAGGACGATCACAGGACCGGTGAAGAGGACATCGACGACGGTAACACGTATTCAGAAATTCGACTGTATAGGGGTCGTGACGCTGCGCAACATTTTATGCAATCGATCAAAGACGACGTGCAACGTATCGGAGACATATTGTACGGCCGTCGTCAAATGAATGCGCAGTTGACTGCAGATGAAGAGGCGGCGTTCCAGGCGGCTACCGTCTGTTACATTTGCAATCGACCTTTTACAGGTGACGATAACACAGGGGGCGGGGATAAAGTTAGAGATCACCAACAATCGCCTCCGTTCAGATATCGAGGAGCGGCTCACCGTCAATGTAATTTGCGCTTCAAAGAACAGGACATGGTCAACTGCTATTTTCACAATTTGAGTAATTACGACGCTCATTTTGTAGTCAGAGAACTTGGTATTGACAAAGGTGACGTACGCGTACTCGCGAACACTGATGAAAAATACATCACGTTCACGAAAAGATTCCACTACCCGGGAGCAGGACGTTACAACCGGATCGGGTTGCGATTCCTCGATTCATATAGATTCTTATCGCGAAGTCTCGCATACCTCGTATCGATTCTGCCGGTTGACAAAATGCGCAACACCAACGCACACTTCAACGATCCAGATCAGTTCGCGTTGGTGCGTCGTAAGGGAGTTTTTCCGTACGAGTACGTGACGTCACTCGATAAATTGGATGAAAACGTGTTACCGCCAGCCGAAGCTTTCAGAGATAGCCTGCGTAAGGAGGACGTTAACCCGGAAGATTACGCTCACGCCCAACGCGTCTGGAACGAATTCAGTTGTGCCACTCTCGGAGATTATGCCGACATATATCTCAAGACTGATGTGTTACTGTTGGCTGATGTCTTCGAGGGATTTCGTGATATGTGTCTAGAACACTACAGACTAGACCCGGCACACTGGCTCACACTTCCGTCATTCGCATGGGACGTGATGTTGTCCAAAACAGACGTGACACTGGATACCTTACAGGACGTGGATCAATACTTGTTCTTCGAAAAAGGTATCCGGGGCGGCTTAACCCAGTGCGTTACCCGACACGCCGTTGCCAACAATAGGTATACAAGAGGAGAAGTAGAAGAGGACAACGGCCGACACGGTCGGTGCGCAGACGGTGTCAATGTCGATGATGAATACATAATGTATTATGATGCCAACAACCTATACGGTTATGCGATGTCGCAACCACTTCCGTACGGAGGTTTCGAGTGGTTGTCACGCGAAGAAATAAACGATTTGGACATAATGAGCATCGCAACAGACGGCGAAGAAGGTTACGTTTTGGAGGTGGATTTGGAGTATCCACGAGACCGCGACCTCCACGACAGACACCGCGACTTACCGTTCTGCCCCGAAGTCAGGAAAGCACCGGCCGACAAACTGCCGTTTCCGCAAGACGTCCTCCGAAAATTCAATGTAGGGAAATCTGCAAAATTAATGGTCACCCTGTTCGATAAGGTCGCATACGTGATTCACTACAAACTACTTCAACAGGCGCTGGAGAACGGATTGCGTGTGTGTTATATTCATCGCGTCCTGCGCTTTAAACAGTCTACATGGTTGAAACCGTACGTGGCGCTGAACACCGAACTCCGTCGACAGGCCAAAAACAAGTTTGAGGTGGAGTTATTCAAATTGATGGTCAACGCGGTGTACGGTATGAGCTTCCAGAATGTCAGGAAACATATCAACATCAAACTGGCGACTAACCCGAAAACGTACACCAAGTATGTGGCCAAGTCCAACTTTAGCGACCGTACGTGGTACAAGAAAGACTTGGTCCTACTTCACATGGCTAAGGTCCGTGTCATTCTGGACAAACCGGTGTACGCGGGTATGTGCATTCTGGACCACAGTAAATGGTGGATGTACGCGTTTCATTACAAGATGCAAGACCGCTATGGGCTGGATCGGATCAGGCTTCTGTACATGGACACAGATAGTCTGATCTACAAGATTCGCACCCTAGACGCTTACAAGGACATGTTAGAGCATCGGGACGACTTCGACACCAGTAACTATCCCCGGGATCACATCTGCTACGACGAGCGGAACGCTAGGGTCTTGGGGAAGTTCAAGGACGAAGCTAACGGGGTGGCCATTAAGGAGTTCATCGGCTTGATGGCGAAACTGTACTGCATCGTGTTTTATAGCGGTTGTTGTGGCGGTGGAGGAGCAGTAGAAGATGCCCCGCCTCCAGTAAAGAAAGCAAAAGGGGTTAATCGCGCCGTAGTGGAACAAGGCTTGACCGTAGACGATTACAGGAGATGTCTACAACAACAGATGGTCAAACACACGGAAAACGAAAGATTTCAGAGTCGCCACCACATTGTCTACACAGTAACGGTGGCGAAACGATCGTTGGCTCCGTACGACGACAAACGTTACATCGTGCCAGAAGACGGAGTCAACACGCTTCCGTGGGGCCACTACGCCATTCCTCTTTTACAACCACCACCACCGTCACCACAATGTCCATCGGAACGGGAAACACCAATTTCATCATCATCATCGACACCACATCCTACGATGTCAGCGTCAGCAGCAATGGAAGTGGACTGATGTGATGATAAACATTGCGTGATAGTGTAGTGCAGTGAATAAGTCTACGTACACGGTACTTGGCCCAATCTCGGGAATGGAGGTGGACAATTGACGCGAAATCACCGCTTATTAGTTCATTTTTATTTATTTATTCTGCGAGATGATGTATATTTTTTTGAAAATTTTATTTGTTGAAAATTTTATTTTACCATCAAAGAATATATGTAAGTTGTAACTATAGTCATATATTTTTGTATTTGTTATTTTCTTTTTTCAAAATTTAAATACCAAAGATTTATTGTAATTTCTGACGTTAGTCTTTTAATTTTGTAAACCATGACAAATAAATAAATGAAAACTCTAGTCAATTTTATAATTTATCTTTTTATTTTATAATCCATCTCTTAGTCTAAAAACATTAAAATCAATAATACTAAGTTTTACCATATATCTTTTAATAAAAAATAAATAAAAAAAGTATATTCAGGTGTAGAATAAGTCGAAGAGCTGGTGGACAAGGATGTCGTTGGACGATGTAGCAGCGGGATCGCCGACTTCGAAGAGCTGCACGAAGTCGTTCATGGTCATGTTGTAGACGATTCGGCAGAAGAGGTAAGACAGACAGTAGTGGCCGCAGACCGAAGTATCATATCCCTGAAGCCGATATTTATTGTAAATGTAACGACGCGAATTGCGTCGTAAAAAGTTTTGGTACTCGGCTAGATACGGAGGTCGACCGAAACTGTCAAAGTATTCAATGTGTGTAGAGTCATTGTCCAAGTAGAATACCACCCAGTGTTCACCACTCTGAGTGTGCGGTAATGTATTCACCACTATGGCTGATGATGGCAAAATGTTGGTCGGTAGACAATCGGCTGCGTAGACTCCGGTGTGATTGACTTTCTCACGAGGCAATTTATTCAAAAATGATCGGATAGTAGTAGTGTTCATTCTTCTGAGATGGGAGACAAACTTGTCGAAGATCCGTGATGACAGGTCGAGCAGCAACAGTAGCACGATCCGCAGTACGTCTCGTTCGAGGTGAGCAGTAACCAACCACGTAACAACGTCGAATTGGCCAGCGCGCAACGGGTTTGTACGCTCTTGTGTTGTCCACAACGCAACGTGTTGGTGGCTAATAGATTACCAATCGTGGCGAGTGATCCGCAACCTATATCACCCATATCAATTACCAACACCTGCTCTGTTAATGTATCGATAATAGAGGATGTAGCGTCATTGATTAAATTTTTCTGAACAAAGTCTCTCTTTTCGGGTCCTTTGACGTAGATGATCGATCGATTAGCGAGGCAAACACGAAGTTTATCGATCAAGACGTGATACGGTATATCACCTCGGTTCCAGTCGAGACCGTGACAATGTTTCGTCAACCAATAACTCTCTCGCAGTTTATCCTCCGATAGGAAATCCCTATCGAATGGCGGTCGGGCGATATGATGCAATAGTAACGTGCCAGTAGACACTTCGATCACGCTCGCTTCTTTCACTATATATTCGTTAGCGTTATCCTTGAAGCACTGTATGTCCAACACGACTGCAGACGCGGTGTTTTGATGGTGGCGGCAACAACGATGCTGCTGTGATTTCGGAGCTTTCCAGTAACAGTCCATTTCGAATGAGTGTCAACACTAGACTGAATCGGTGCGCTGTTTGGCGTTCACTTTTATTCACCCGCTGAAGTCAACTGTTACGTTACGGTGACGATCGATCTCGATAACGTTGTCCAGTTCGGCGTACACTATACAGTTGACGGTCTCGGGCAACGCTTTGGCGAATCCGATTTCGATACGTAGATTACCGTTGCGCACGAGATTCCAGTGACTCGACTCAGCCGCGGACATGTCCGGTGTCAAGTCGAACGCCATAAGACAATTACCGTACGGATAGTCACCTCTCTTGATCTCATTACCTGCGTCGGAGAACTGGATTCCAGTGCCGGTGAACAATGTGTAATAAGAGAGTACATATGTCTCACTATTCAATGTGTAATCGGGCTGTAACGGTTTGGACGGTACTTGTTCACCGTCCACGTACAATGCGAGATAATTCATATCGTAGTGTTGAAAATTGTAAGGATTCTTCTTGAAATCTCCGTTGAACGCAAGATTACTGACCAGTCCAATTATCACACGTTTCGGTAACTGACCGAGAAATACGCTGTCTAAAGTCTTACTCCTTATACCGGAGGGTAGTGTGATGGATTTCACTTCTACACGTGTGATCGGATACTTGGCCGTGCCGGTCTCGAGAGTTTTACTGTGCGCCAACAATACGCTCGGATTGATCTTACATCGACGTACGAAAAGATTAATCTCTTTAATTGTCACCTTGTAAGTAGTTAGCGTTTTGGACATGATACAAAACGAGTTTCTGGATCTGATAAGTCGCAATCGCATCTCGACACCGTTCAACATGAATTTGTTCTGATTGCACAGATCGATGTGCAATCGACCGACCATATCGCAAACATCGCTTTCTTTCGTGTGATCGCGACGCTTATTCAATCCCTCGTTCAATTCGTCACAATCGTCCATTAGTCCGGCCGTATCTTCAAAAAACAACTCGCTGGTCAGATGCGAATTTTTCGCACTACATCCGTAGTTCAATAGGTTTTCCAAGTAGGCACGGTAAGCGTACGTGTTGTTTTGTGGTGACACCAGTTTATGATTGAGAAAGAGATCCACTTGACTGAATATCGAGTGGAGCCAATTGTTCACCGGGCCCACCTCTTTAGCAGGTTGCCCACCGTCCGCTTTAGTGTCGTCTTGTTTCACAATAGTGGCTTTCACGTGCAATAACGTTTGTGTCAGGTCCGTGTACTCGTCACCGTGACCAGGTATTACAAACTCTATTGGCGAATCGTCCGTCAGCGATGAGACCGGTTTGTATTGAACCCATTTACCGCTGTCTATACTGGTCTGCGTAGGCGGTAACGAAAACAAGTCCAGTTCAGTCTTCACACATTCACACGATTTCTGATGAATAAACGACATTTTTGTCGAATTAATTGAAAATATCCCTTGTTCTCCTGCGTCGTTTAGTTACAGTTCTACGACGTTTGTCTAACGATCTTATCCTTCTGTTGGTCCTTATCCTCTTTTTAATGACTCTTCGTTTAAACTTTCCACCTACTTGCTTCTTTATAGTTCTCCTTTGTCTTTGCATACGTCCGATAGACGTCCGTCTTCGAAGAAGTCTAGCGAGAGACTGTGGCGTGACGCGACCCACGTGCCGCTTCTTATAACCACCACCGCTCAATACGCGCTCCAATTTCTCGTCCGCTCTTCGTTTTAACCCGCCGGTGAACTGTTTCAGGCGTTCGTTAGCGGCGAATCTTGGGCTCGCGGTACCTGCGGATATATCGCTCAGAAAACCGACACCCGACCTTAATGCTTCTTTGCCTAATGCTGATGCGCCGGACTTCAGTAGCGGAGTAACTGCGCGAACAAGTCCACCCAGGAAACTTCCAATACCATGACCTCGCTGATATACTGCACCTCTGAATACGGATGACACCCCATGTCCCGACTGTTGATGTCGGTAATACGCTAAATACGGATCGTTATAATTCATCGTTTCTTAATCGATCACTCTGCGTAGGTGTAACTTCATGCACGCAGTCCCGAAGTGGAATGGAAGCTTTTGACCGGTGTTGTCCCTTAAATCGATTTCCACACTCTCGAAACCACCTTTAATTACCGACACGTAATGTGGATCGGTGAAATGTACTATTTTCTGGGAACCGTACGTGTAACCCGTTAAATCTATGTTGACTATTTTCAGTAATGGCGCTGTTGTATCGCCGACCAATTGCGGTTCGACCAAGTCGCAATACACGTACATTTGTGACGGCAATCCTGCGTATATGTCAGCCGGTCTTTTCAGTTTTTCGTTGTGATAAACGTCCTTTTCTTCGGGATCGAATCCCAACTGTAACGATAGTTTAGAGGACAGACTAACTGCCATCACTTCACTAGTATCTACCATTTCGCTACTTTCTACGTTTATATCGACCAAGTGAGTATCTTTGTTGTAGACAAACTTGATACCGTAAAATGATATATGCTTGTGTTTATTGATCGCATTTATCAGGTCGTTGATATCGTGATAGCTGCCGGGATCTATTTTGCATTCCAGTATCGATATTACATCCACATCAAACATCATTCCTGCCAGGTTTTTAACGTGTATGTATACGGCCGCATCCGTACCGACAGTCAGAAACGAACAGGAATAGTGCGCTTCTACCAGTGCTACTTCCCATCGACCGTCGTCTAAATTTATGCTCGTTGAAAGATGAGTGATATAATTGGCCACTGTGTTATTCGGATAAAAGTCCATGGAACTGTTGCTGGGCAATGTCAGATAAAACTGATTGCGTCTTGTGGACGACATTATAATTTTTTCACTTCGCTTGCTGGTATCCACGAGTTAAATTCGTCTCCGTAACCGACCCACTTGACGAGGTGACACTTACTGCAACCACGACCTTTGGTCTCCAGTATTTTATCTATCGTGTACAGATGATCGGAGTCCAATGTGACATGTTGTAATTCGTGCTCGTAGAAACGACCTTCCAACGTGGTACCGTTTAAATCACGCAATATGTACAACGGTAGAGGATGCGATCCGTATTCGCGATCCACTATAAATACTTCTTTACTCCAATTGGTCTCGTAACCTTTAGCGAACGTGCCTTTCTCTTTGGCTATGCGCACCGTGTCGCCCGGCTTAAATTTGGGCTTAACACGGCGCGGTATCGACCGTCCTCCGTACATGTGACGCCACACTCTGAATACGATTTGTTTGTTTTCTTTTTTCACATCTATCGGACGTAGACCGCCGCCCAGACTCCGGTGCGGACTGCGGTTGTAAGCGTTCACAAGTTTGTCCAACACGTCGATATAACGGTATGTGTTTTTATAAGTCAAATAACGCCACATGCGCGATTTCAACGTGCGATTCACTCGTTCCACTACCGCGGCTTTCACGTCGGGATTCTGTGTAGTCACATACGTGATACCGCGCGCTTTAAATAATTCTTTTGTCTTGCTACCGGTGAACTCTGTCCCCTTGTCTGTCTGTAAACAACGTGGTGTGTCGCCACCAGCACTAAAAAATATCCGCTCGAACGCTTCGGCCACTTCCGGTCCGCTTTTTCTCTTCAACGGTTGTACAAACAATCGTTTACTGAACACATCGATCACTGTCAGCAGATAATTGATACCGTCATTGTGTTGACTGAGACCTCGCATATCGTTCAAGTCCGCTTGCCACAGTTCGTTCGGTCCGTACACTGTGTAACGATTGCGAGGAAATCGTTTACGAGCCGGTTTGTGTAATGTATAAGTGTCTTGTGTTCTCAACCAGTCAACCACACGACGTTTCGTAATTCCTTTCTTACGAACAGCTCGCGCCAGAGGTGCGACACCACCGTACGATGCGGGATCGTTCGGATCGAAATACAGTTGTTCCATCACTTATGGATTGAACGGTTCCCATCACTCTAATGACGATTGGTTCGATTGGGTTGTCTTTCTTATACGTTCGTGATCCGGTGTCGGTTTTGGCATGCGAGATCTTAATCTATGTGCTATTGGTGTTGATTTGGGTGACGGTGTGTACATAGACATACCGGGACTAGCCACTAAACTGTGTACGGAATGATCGCGACCCAGGAATTCTAATGCATGTGGATTACCGATATACTCTGACGGAATGTTCATGTCTTTTAATGCCTGAAGGACTTTTTCCCAACCGGGTGGATGCGCTTGTGGTTCGCGACGAACTCGCACGATACTGTGTAAAATGTCCACTATGTTCGAGTTCGGTATTTTCTCGTTGCGCACATATACTGTACCGTCACTGTCCCATGCGATTAGGTCGCCTTTGCGAGCCATAGCACGTAACAGACTGCGCGCGTCCGACTTGTAAACTTTCGGAAACGTTTCGACTACTTCGTCCACTAAAGCACTGGCCGTACGTTGCATACGGTCTTCGGCCAGACCGGTTTCCGTATCCACAACAGGTAAATTGATCGGCAGTCTTTTGTTGGCGGCGAAATGCAGAAACCGCTGCAACACCTGTTGATACTGTTTCCATTTTTCACTGTCGTCTATACTTTTATCGTTCAATATTCGATGCATCTCAGCGTCGAGACTATTGCCTGCAGACCGATGTGTGATTGATGATTTTCTATCCTCGTTGGCGGTATTCATTTGTAAGCGCGCGATCAACTCTTGTGGTACAACGACCATTTTCTTCGCGTATTCCATGTTCATTATTAATTACTGGCTTTACGAAGTAACGCTTGTAGTACGGTACTCAAAAGTATCGGAAGTATAACACCGCCGCCTTTTTGCACAAGATACCGCCGCTTCTTTGCCCAACTCTCGCCGCGTTTCACCAATCGTCTAAGAGTAGCTTTGTGTTTTTTCAATTGACGTTTACGTTTATCGGACAGCGATACGTTACCACGTAACAGGTTATATGCACACTCGCACACTGATCGTATACGACTGTTGTCACAGGCTTTTAATAGCGCTTTACGTTCCTTGGGTGTAGCGTGTACAAGTGCCGTCAGTAGAGCAACGTCTTTTCTCACACAATGCGACATGATGACTGATACTTATCTCTTTATACGTATCGTATTTATTTAATACTAATTCTTCTTCTTCTTCGGTAGGTAAACAAAATTAATAGGATCGTCGGGAAAGATGGAAGATCGAATGCGCACCTCGTCCGGTGTTGATTGTTTCAAATCGATTAACAGATAGGCGTGCGGATCGCGCGTGGCGTCCGCGTAGGCCTGCTCAATAAACCTCGGATCTTCCGGATACACTTGACGGGCTAAATGTTTGATCTGAGCACGATCCCTAGGATTTTTAAAACACACAATGTAATGGGCGTTCAGCGAAATGTCCCGCTGACCGCGTCCCTGATGAAAGAGATTTTGCGTGATAAAAAACACACTCAGATTCCTATGGTGAGACCCTTTTGTGAATAGATCTACCACACTACTGTCTGTTTCACGCATCATGTCGTCAACTATCACCAAGTTTGGCATACTGCCATCAAAGTCCTCCATATTAGGAAGACCTGTTCTATATTGTATAATACTGCCCGGCTGAGTACCGGGATGCGGTTGATACCAGTAAATATTTTCAAACACTGTATCGCACATATCATTTATATTGGTTATAAACCGTACAACAAAGTGCGATTTTCCTGAGCCGGACGGACCGGCTACTATGGCTGAGAACGGATGTTTCCACCTCAAGTCCATCTCGGCTACTGACCACACTGACACGTTACAGTCTATTTTATGCTAAAGAGGAAATAGGAAAAATAAATAAATAAACGACAGTTTATGCTCCGAATGTGGCTATAAGTATTAAACTTTCGAATCCTATCAAAGTTACAATATATATTTAAGAACAAAATTCTCGCTTTACAAAAAAAAAAAAAGAAAAACATATTTATTTACAATGATAAAAAAAGTAAATAATTATTTACAATATAAAAAGAGATTAAAGAAAATCTTCTTGCTTTTACATTTTAAAAATAAAAATACTTTTTTATGCAAATTCGAGTGGGGTGTATTTACTTCCGGCCGCGGCGCATCTTCTCACCAGGTGCAGACGTTCTCCTAGTCCCGCGTTGTACTGCTCGATGGTCCTGTCGCTGAGCACCTCGTTGAATCGACGTGGTAGGTAGACTGGGATGTAGTAATCGTCACCGATGAGACCCTCCAGCACGGCCATGACAGTCTCTCCATACGGCGTGGTCACTCGCTCAAATTTCACAATACGATATCCGCACTCCTCGCGAAGATCGGTGATCCGCGTATACGGCAGTGAACTTTGTTTACAAGAGTTCAAAATGTTTTTCAAATCCATGGATGCACTGTTATTCACTGATGGAATTGTCGACATGATGATGATGGTGTAATACTAAAGAGAGTACTAAAAAAAATACACGTTCGCTCCACACAACGTTCTGACAAAGACTGAGCATATCTCCGGTGTGTCGCTCGTAGGATGGGAAGTGAACACGTGACTTCCGAGAAGCGTTTACAATAGCTAGATCTTTCTAGAGTGTCCCTAATGGCGTCTCTGTATTTTTTTTGTCTGCACCTGCGCGCCGTCACCCTCGGTTCGGGAAGCTTCGACTCCGATTCGACTGGATGATGAAACCGCCGCCCTCCTTCGTTTCCCGCCGTTTTGAGTTGTTTTGCAATCGACATGAGGTTTACGCCACGCGGCTAGTGGCATCATTGTCTGTGTTAAACCGGAGATTCTTGGAACTCCTGTATACCGATCTACCCACATGTCTTCTAATCTTGTTACTAGATTCATAAGCATGATGTAAATCTCATCGTCTCTATTTTCGTCTAAATATATGCCACAACTGTGAACGAGATAACTCTTGTCGAACAATTGAATTTTTAACAACATATCTCCGCGATTGGTGGGATTCTCCACTGTATATTGATACTTATCGTCTGTCCAAGTGACTGCCGGCGCATCGTTTGTCGGTTTTAACACCCAACGCTTTTTATTAAAAACTTCTGTTTGAAAACTGGTATTTGTAACTTTTTTATTATTTATTTTTCTCTTCTTTTTCTCCGGTACTGATTGCTGTTGAACCGCTGCTGATGTTTCTACTGCAGGTGTCGGTTCATCTGATATCGGTGGTTGTGAAGACGGTAAAACGAATGAAGCGTTATCGGTCTGACCCATCGATTCCAACTCCTGTAATAACGCGCGAATCGATTCGTCTACTTCTGCCACAGTGGTCATTGTCGCTCCGCACTCTGTGAAGGTTCTCACTGAACTGACGCGATCAATGAAAAAACGTCACATGACTACCTAGAAAATTAATTCTGATTTTCTACGAAAGCGCATTTCGTCGAGTGCAATTTGCATTCGCGATAGTTCATCCTCGCCGCTCGTTTCTTTGACATAAAAGTAGCATTAGTTACGCGGACTATTAAATGTTACTGTTTTCTTTTTACGTGTGTGCTCCATCCCTGCAAACAAAAGGTGATGTTCACACCGACAGCTCGGCGCCTCGGTTCCTGGAAGTCCGTTGTTCTCTAAAGTGCTGCGCAGTAGGAGCAACTGCGTAGAAAGAGCAAAGTGGTAGAAGGAGGAGGCGGAGGCGGAGGGGTCCGAGCAATCTGTGACCTTGGACCCGGTCATTGACCCTGCTCACTTAGAAATCTCGAAGATAATCTCGCCGTATTGGAAAGATATTCCTTCCGGCCCTAACTTAAAAAGCTTAGGGGGTCCTGAAAAGGACCGTTGTAATCATCAGGTAGGAGGGATTAGAAAACATTTGATTTTTTGATTAATGTGGAAGCGAACCGAAATGACAACGTTTCCACTGCTCAGTCAGTTTCTCATATTGGTCTATGGTAGAATACCACTCTGCCATGTCGTTCTCCATCATTTGGTATTCTTCGTCAATGGTGGGTTGACTACTCCACACCTGCATTGTGTATTCACCCAGGAATTCCATCCTCTCTTTCGTCGCGATGATCTCCTTCCGCATTTCATCGGTGATCGCTTCTCGAAAGGGCCTCGGCAATAATTGAAACCCCTCGGGTACAGACTCTCTGATTTTAACAACCGCCAGATGTTGTAATGTGCTCGGGTTGTGTAGCATAGCCATGATCATTACATTGCCAATCTATGTTCTAAAATGAACGCCGGACCTGAGAGAATAACCGGAGACGGAGTGGGGATGCGAAGTAAATAACTGAGGTTCCTAGAACCCTTTTATTCGGCACTTTTCCATTAGTGCGACACAATAGGACCAACTGCGCAATGGAAGGTTCTAGAAAAGACGCGAATAGAAAAATAAATTTTAGGAACTGTTTACACCACCAGCCCGACTCCAAACACCTCGGTTCCCGGAATTTTATTTTCAAAAGTGGGTCGGTAACTTTCCTTATGTGAGACGTAGTAGGAGCAACTGCGTAGAAAGAGCAATGTGTGACCTTGAACTCGGTCAGTGACCCTGCTCACTCAGTGGGTGGTCCACCAGAAGGGGAAGTGGAAGGGGGAGGGGGAGCAAGAGATCTAAGAGTAACCTTGGACCCGGCCATTGACCCCACATACCTAGACAACTCGAAGAAAATCTCCCTTTATTGGGAAGATATTTCTTCCAGCCCTAACTTGAAAAGCTTAGGTGATCCTGAGAAGGACCGATAGGCCCTAAAAAGAGCCGTTTTTTATCCGAAGAAGGAGGAGGAATAGGAAAAATATTTATTTTTTATTGCTGAAAAATTTGGTTATTTCGTTGGGGTAAAGTTCATCTGTTCGCCGGTTCCACCACATGTTGACAAGCATCATGTACTTTTGTTCGTATTCTATGGCGTAGAAGTGCTCCTCTTCAATAGGGTAAGAATTAATTTTGTAGTCCATGTCCCGTTGCCAATATTCCCATTCCAAGTCGTCTAACGGACAATGGTTCCACACGCTGTTTATTCCCCGTAGTTTGGAGTACAGCTCGGCTTCTAGATCTTGAAGAGTCGAGTGCATTTTTGGTTCATGCATGTACTTGAACTTTTTTTCAATACGCCATAGCCTTTTCTTATGAAAATGTTTCAAGGTGCAATCATCGTCATCTTTTTGATTGTAGAACTCGTCACCTTCAAAGTAATCGTCATCGTCATCGGCTAACGGTCTCTTCTTCTTATTTACTGATGTCTCCGCCGCGACGCATGCCTCCTCCAACTCGGCGTCTGTGATGACACAATCCCAATCGACGTTGGACATGATCTCTTCGTTGCTGTTGATGCTTCAAAACTCCAGACTGAACTGAGCGTGGGAGATGTCTAGCGAAAGAGGGAGGGTGGGGGTAGACCACGTGGCTTTCATGAACAAAAGGAATTCTACGAATTGTTTACCAGGAAGTCCATAAAGTGGGTCAAGCGACTGCGTAGAAAGAGCAACTGCGTAGAAAGAGCAAAGTGGTGGAAGGGGGAGGCGGAGGCGGAGGCGGAGGGGGTGCGAGCAATCTGTGACCTTGGACCCGGTCATTGACCCTGCTCACTTGCTCGCCCTCGTAGAATGCCCATTCCTATACTACTGACAATAATACATTTTCAATATAAAATACATATTACATTTACTAAACAATCATCATATTCTTCATTGTATGAGTTAAGGCCCTAGACCACTTGTCACTAAAGAAATAGTTCATGTTACCTTGTTTTCCGTTTTGGCAATCCTTTCTGTTCCAGTATAAGTGACCGGTTTCGAGGCTTCTAAAAAGTCCTCATCATCAGATTCCAACAACGTCAGACTTAAACAAGTTTTTTTTTTGAGCCTGATAATTATTTTGAAGCCTCGAAACTGTTCGATTATGCAGGAACAGAAAGGATTACTGACGGAAAATAAGGTAACATAAACTATTTTTGTAATCATCATATTACATTTATAAGATTTTATAGTGGTATATTATACAGTAATTTCCATACATGTTATCACACATAGATACACAATTACTACACAAATTAATATAGTCGGCTGCATTTTGAGCTCAAATTCACTAAAATAACATGTTATTCGTATGCCTTTTCATATGGTTTTTATGTTTAGCAGATTTTTCTAATATAGTGGCAATCTTCGCATTTCAGAGAGCTATTCGATAATGTTCCGAAACAGCTGAACAGCTGAATATCATTTAAAGCTAAGGTCAGTTTCAAAAACCGGGTATTAGCATTATCACTGGTTAATAGGCTATTGGTGTTTGGCGGGGATCAAACCTGGGACCTCGCTGACCAACCACACTTGATTACCCACGGCACCAGGCCACGCCCTATCAGCAATTAGGCCAGGTTATTCCAACCCCCTCTTATTTATCAAGTTGAGGCTAGAGGTTGATATAAAAAAATATATATACAAATTATTTCATACTCCTCCATCACATTTTACCACACTCGTTCAATCGAAAACCTTTAGGCAAAACGGTTAAGGCAAAATAAGAATAATCATAGAGGAGTCACAAGTCTTTGCTGTCATCACAATAAGAACTCGGTTGGCATGACAACGCAATTCCGACGTCCTCGTGGCCAATCAGAAGCTGTGTTCTTTGATCACCTTTACTTCTCTGTGTGGGTGGCTTAATGTGTGAATACGAAATATTTGTCGCCACATTAATAAATTTCAGTAAGTTGAATCAAATGTATAAAAGACTATTAGCTGAAGTTGTGTTTGAATATCGATATATACTTTGTTTGTTTAAGGCTTCGAGTAACAGTATAAGTAGTTATACACTTCATAAAATTACCTCGTGAAATTTAATAATTGGGAAAGCGAAATAGCGTAAGGTGAAAGGGTGATGCGAAATTTCCCTCAGTAAAAGAAAATCCAACGATCGCATTTTCAGAAAAAAAGTGGGTGGAGCAATGTCGTCATCCTTTGAAATAACTGCTTTATAGGTTCATGTTGAAAACGGGATGGATCAAGTACATAAGGTAAACCGACAAGAAAAATAAGTAAATGGTGTTTATTCATTTAAGAATGTTAACCGTCAATTTTCTAATACTGTTTGTTAAATCCGAAGTACATTTAACGAAGATTTAACTAGTTTTCGCGGTTCCCGCAAAAACTAGCGGCTACACTGATTAACTTTGTACCAGCTCAGAGTATCCTCACTTTAATCGTGTATCAAACTATACTAACTTTTGACTGTATAAAGACCACATTTACCATTTTATATAATTTATTTAATGGAAATGTGTAGACTGAGGTGGGTACTGTAATGTATAAAAAATGAAATTTAATGCAAACACGGACCTAAGATGACCTGATTCGGCAGCTCAGAGGTGCAGCGCTAAACTCAAAAGCCAGACGTGGTCAAGCGTAATCACCATTGGCTTGCCCTCTCGTAAAAAAGGTCCGATCCTAATAAAATGTTGTGCAAATGTGTAAAGTACCATTTATTTGAACTAGTTCGAAAACCGGACGAATCGCACCATCCGAAGGTTTTGTACCCCACAAATGTTTTTTGGGGGTTTTCACATGTAATTTTTATTTAAATCTCATGTTAATTTATATTATTGAATTAAGCTTAAAAAACAAACAGTTTGGCATTTTGATCATTGCTCTACGTCAATTAGTTACTGAGATATTGAAAGTGCTAAACACAGTACGTTGTCTAATGCTTTTCTTATGGACAAAAATAAAAATTGTATATCTCGCTTATTTATGAACATAAACTGACGAAACTTGGTGTATGGCTTCATCTGGTTGTGGTTTGTTGTTTTTTGCAAAAAGATTTTTCGCCTATGTATGGTTCCCGTAGCAGCAAACCTAGGTACTTGGTCCCCGTGTTATTCTTATGGAGAATGATTCAAATGTTATATATTGCTTATTTATGAATGTTTATGTATGAAACTTGGTATGTGACTTCACTTAGATGAGTTCTGTTGATAATCACATAAAAACCCATTATTTTGTGTTCCTTTTTGCAGCAAACCAGCGTTCTCATCCCCAATGTTATTCTTATGGGCAATAATTACTATTTTGAATATCACTTATTATTTATGAATATATTTCTTATGAATCCTGGTGAGTGGCTTAATGTGTTATTAAGACATATATTCAATATAAATTCGCTGAGTATGCAGGTTTGCTGCGACGGGGGCATTTTGAATATACAGTTTTTTCCTAAATACTAAGGTTTTTAAGTTATTTAGCTTTGAAAAACAAAATGGCCACTATTTTAAAATGGTGTAAAGTATAAACTTGATATTCCATTCAAAAATGGGTCTTATTACATGTAATACATGTACCAAGTTTGTACTTGATACTTTAAGAGGTTCGTAAGATACATTAAATTATGTAAAAATCACATACAGACAGATAGACGGAAAACTATAGGTTTTAGGACATATGTTCATTTGAAATTTTTTCTCATTTTGATGGGTACTATCAGCCCCCGACGTTTGTTTTGTGACCAACTTTTATGAACACCCTGTATACAGTATGTATACAGTTTTGAACGAATGGTGTTTTTGGCATCCGGGGACCTCAAAACAAATAGTTATCATGGTCCCGGGCCTAGATCTTGCTATGCCGACTACGGTTATAACTGCTTAACTTCTTCGATAAAATTCACCCGCAACCCTGAATGGTCTCCCATGGTCCGATAGTACGTCGCGATACTTCTTCGAAATCTATCGTGTACAACAATAATACAAATTGTGTATCGTTCAAAATAAATATGGGCACTTAAATATTAAGATTTAGTTTTTATAATCCACTCATTTGAGGCCAATGTTATACACATTTTACTAAAACCTTTTAGTTCACCATTCCTCAACTGTATAATTTTAGTATTTGTCAAAAAGAGTTGTTAATATTTAGATAGGTATCTTGAAACAAATAAATTTTCTTTTTGCGTTTTTGCGTTCATTATTTTGAATCTGCTAGATCCTTACAACAGAACCAAATCTGAGGACAATAGCCCAAGTAGCAAATACATGATTTTAAACTAATGTTTTTAAGTTTTAAAACATTTTAAAATAAGTATATTTTAAAATATCTTAAACTAATAATAATGTAATTCAAAATGTTATCAGAATAAATTTTAAAATGTATTAAATAGTAATATTGATGTAAAGGAAAATATAATTTTAATTGTTATGGAAATAAGTTTTAAAACGTGTTTATCACTTATGTTGACAACAGTAGGGAATAATTTTAAAATGTATTATAAACTGATGTTGGCATAATAGACCAAAATAATATAAAATAATATTAAAATATGTGCGACGTATTTTCCCCATGTAAGAAAATATCCGCAAGAAAGGTTATTTAAATTCGCCGCGGACGGCTCAGCCTACGATGGCTGGGTTACTCCAGGGTTTCACTGGCACTCAGGGGTATGTGGACCGCACCTCAACGCTGGCTTGGGCCTGGCTCATATACAATCAAACGTGAAACAACTTCACCACAGATGTAGTTTCTAATCATAGCCAGACCCGGGAAGGGGGGGAACTTGACGACGTGGGGTTGAAACACATTGCAGCTCGGGCCACGCCTTCTACAGCGACCGCTCGCACCGACGAAAATGCCCAGAGTGCCTGCAACACGTGTGTCACTAAACCTTATCGGTAACAACGCCCACGACTCCTAGTCCAGTAATCGGGGCCGGCTTGGCTGATACCAACAGGATCTAACGTTTACACTACTGGCTACCTGCACAGAATACTCGACACAGTTGTCTTAAATTTAATTAAATTATTTAAACTTATATTAGATTCAGGCAGTGCCCAGGCCAAGCAGTATGTTACTAAAAAATTGAATAATCTCGTGCTCAAACTGAAATACTGAGTAGCTGGTCTCAAACTACCAATCACTGGCACAGGCAACTACAATATGCCATCTCATGAAAATTGTTGCAATTTAATTAAAAATAATCCCCAACACAATAGCAACCGTAGAATAATCCAAAACTAACTACTTTGGCCGGGCTTATTTCCAGCAATACCACACGTGGTGACAAAGCGTGTCGGCACTCGCTCCGTACTGTCAGGCCTCAACAGGTTTCTGGAACCGCCTCGCCTCGAAATATATATTTCCAGGTTTCGGATATAAAATAACCAATGAGTTTGAGGCTTAGCGAAATATGTCTAAATAAATATAATATTTATTTCAGCCCTACCTAGACAGTAAATGCTACTGTGACCCAAGCGTGTCTTGACGGGTCATGAGTCACAAATACTCGTCACAAGTTTTAGACTCGAACAGTATATTAATGATAATAATAATATAATAATATTTAGTCGAGACTCACCAAATAGCGGGTCACAACCCAACTCAACGCAGATCTCACTGCACAGAAACTCCCGTCACCAACGAACGTCGTAAATCCGCACGCACGAAACTCTCCAGACACGATCGCTGTCGGAGCTCAGGACGTACTGCCTCGCTGAAGCGGCTGGATACCCAGGCCGATAAGCGCTGATAAGGCCGGTAAAAGTGCGACCGGCCGCTTGCCGCCACTGCCTGCTACCTGTCGCTTGGCTGTCCCACCGCGACGACGAAATCAAGCCTTCTTTCACCCCCCTCCTCCCACCAACTAAACGACTCGTTACATATGTTTTAAAATAACTTCAAAACTGATGCTAACTCAACGGAACGAAATTTAATTAATAACATTGAAATAAGTTTTAAAATATATTGGAAACTTATGTTGACATAGCTGACCAAAATAACATAAAATAATATTTAAATAAGTCGGGACACATGTTTGAAACTGATGCTAACACGACAGAATGAAATGATTCCAAATAACATTTTATAGCAGGCAGAGTATTCATTGTCATACTACCAGAAAAAAGTACCTTTTAGAAGATTATAAAAAACTAGAAGTAGCCACATGTTTACGAAAATAAGATTATTCAATAGATTGCCTGAAAAAGCTTGGTATGTTACATTGAATAGATTTAAATCTTTTTTGGAAAAATGGTTGCATGAGAAAGCATTTTATACCACTGATGAGTGCTTGCCCTGTGATATTAATTGTTTAAGATTTTAGCCTTGTTGTTGTTATTGTTAGGATATTTGTTATAATGTATTGTTAATCTATTTTTAATCTTTTTTTTAATCATTTATCGTTTTTTAATTATTTGTAATTAGTATAGGTTTGACTAATGTGTTGTTAGGTTATTAGGTTATAATATTATAATGTGTAACTAGAGTTATTATATAAAACTGACTTTGTCAATTGCATGTTTGCTTAAAGACAATAAAACTCTTGACTCTTGACACAACAGAAGGAAATTGTATTAAGTAACGTTGAAAAAAGTTTAAAAATATATTAAAAACTGATGTTAGCATAGCTAACCAAAATAATATAAAATAATATTAAAATACATTTTAAAATAACTTAGAAACTGGTGCTGGCATAACAGATCAAAATAATCTATAATAGAAATAAGTTGTAAAATGTGTTCGAAACCAAC
The DNA here is from genome assembly GCA_963675035.1 of Allygus modestus. Classification (NCBI taxonomy): domain Eukaryota; kingdom Metazoa; phylum Arthropoda; class Insecta; order Hemiptera; family Cicadellidae; genus Allygus; species Allygus modestus. Next base: position 62,203,695 of record OY776113.1, read on the forward strand.
GCTGAAATAAGACTAAAATGAGCTCGCACGCAGCACGCTGACAAGTGGGAAGTGAATTTTCATATAAAAAACTTAAAAAAATCAAAATCAGTGTTGAAACAATGCAATATGCACCAACAATTAAATGGTGGCTACTTTAGTAAATACTATCCATTATCCGTAATATTTTGCAATTCGACCACAATAAGAACATCGAAGGGCTGATTCCTAATTATTACATATAAATGTTATAAACTTCTTAATTATTACATCCACTCATTCGTTCATCTATGGTCTTTGGCCTTTATGGTGGGATTGGGATTCACCTCCAAGCGACAATAATTAATGAGTAATTGTTGGTTATGTTATGGTGCGAAACGAAGGAAGCCAAAAGCCGGTAAGCTAATTAAAATAAATTATTCTTATGACGTTAGTTTCACTAGCTATTAGTTTAACTAATATATTTTACGGTACCGAATTCTAATTTAGAATCCGATATAGTAAAGTGGTTGGTGCTGACATAAACATTCACTAGGTACCGGTAGGCTAAATGGAATTTTCACAAAACGTTTGCAATGCTTAATAATTCAATAAGCTGTACAAAGCTTATGTTATCTTAGTGTAGGCATAAAATATAAAAAAGTATTGATTTTAGAGAAATTTAAATTAAAATTTTACTTCCCAAGTTGAAGTTAGTGCTTATTGTCTGTCTGCAAATAATAACAACCAAAGAACTCTAATCAGTTGTGTAGACCTAGGCCTATAATTTTAAACAGTCTTTAGAACCAAGGTTTAAGGTTGATCTGCATCAGTTAGTGTTATTTTATAGTGAAGTACTGTAAATAGGCATATATGTACAGTACGATAAGTGTTCACCAAAATAATCGAATATTAAATATCGGATTACAATGATTGATTCACTGATAACCATATTCCCATTTGATTGTTATTGTTTTTAATACACAATCACACAGCGTTTTACTTTACAGTGGCCTGTGGTTAGCTTAAACACTGTGATAAACTAACCCAACCTAACTCCGCTGAGCACTGTTTTTGTGATGGTTTGGTTGTTTTAATTTTGTTTTCAATATTCTCACCTGTAATATCGATTTAACTATCATAAGTTAGTGGTTCGATATTTTATAGGTATTGGTTTGCTTTGGTGGACACTTATTGTACTGCACCCATGCAAACAATTAAGTTAATGGTTCAAATAGAAAACAAGGTACCGTTCTTGAAATTGTATATGTTTTAAATTTTCTGAAAGATTTTTAGTGGAGAATTCATAAATAAGGTTAGTTTTTGGCGCAAACGTATGGATACCGGCACACTTTCATAAGTGAAACTATATAAAAAATCAAATGAAATTGTTCAATATATTGATTAGGTCAGTTGTAAAATATTTTATCGTCTGTATGTTAGTTTTAACGTCACGTTTGTTTTGTTTGGTTTGTCAGTTAAAATTAGGCTAGGCTGAAATTAAAAAGCAGATACACATTACGAGTATTATAATATATATATATATATATATATATATATATATATATATATATATATATATATATATATATATTTGTTTATTTACAAACATCACAAAAAAGAGACAAATCAAAAAATTTAAAAGGTTTACAGTATATAGCTTTCTGGTACTGTAGCATGTTAAAATAACATAAAAGGAGTACAATTTCCATAGATCCGTTACAATGGTTGTTCCTGGCAACAAATGTTTACTTTAAGTATTAGTGGAATCAACATATGTTACCTGGAGACATTTCAAGGCGATATATTCTATATCTTTGAGACCGAATGTAACCAAAACCTAAATAATCGATGCACCATACCGTAAAACGGGCTAGACCCGGACAGGGGGTCTTAACCCGGATACGTTGAAGATATTTATATTTGTAAACATAAAACGGTCTAAACTAACCTGCAAAGTTGAGCAGTCGTTCGTTATACATTTGTCTAGAGCAAAACACGCTCTGCACAGCTGTATATAGGTTGTAACTGTGTACGATGGGTTTTTGTTTTATTTTGTATGTTTACCGACTGACGACTTTTCGTAAAAATAAAATATAAATCTAAGACATGTAATTTTCGTCACGTTTGTCTGATTTTTTCGTGAAGGCGTGTTTTTAGGGTGCAGTTCCGTATATGTCCTACCATATTATCGAATGGAAATATCGAAGTTTTAACAATCGATATATATATTATATATATGAAATAATTAAACTTTATTCGATTTTTAATAATTATATGAATGTAATCATTATTAATTAAAATTGTTTATTTACATTTAATTATAAAGTAAATAAAAATGGAAGTAGAAAACTACTGTGATTTTGTTAATTTTAGATATTTGTGCAAAAATGTATTTAATTCAGTTGAAAATTGTGTTGGTTTTCTAAAAGATTCTCATCCTAGTTTTCAAGTGCTGCGCTTGTTTGTCCAATCGGCCCATCCCGACTGTGTGTTCCTTGCCTATTTATGTGACCGCAGGGAACACACAGTCGGGACGAGCAGCTCGATGTTCACCGGTCGAGAGCCGGAGGTGTACTGGCTATTCACAAGCTAGCGTTGTAATCGTACTAAATGGTGGGGGTAAAAGTGTGGTGGGGCGGAGCAGATGGCGTACGGCAGATGGTAGGCGGCAGGTGGCAAGTGCGCGGCAGATGGTTGCTACTCCATTCGCCGCCAAAGTAATGCAAGCCGTCGCCATAATTCTTGTATTTTATCTTGTCGGTTCATTTGATATGTTTTACATCTACATATGCAATAGCTGAAACACCTGCACTTACGACAAGCTTTCCCGTCAACTTGATCGCCTGGTATTTTAAAACATTGTAACTCGCAACAATATGTCTTCAAATTGTTATCGAATGATAAATTGTTCATCGGTGGCACCGACATGTTAGCTGCAGCGTGTGTTAGACAAGACTGAGACTAACTTCACTGCTCCCTCTCTTTTATACCTCTTCATAAGTTAACCCTGAATGAAAGTTCAAGGTCATCCGTTTGAATTAAAAAAAAATATAAAATAATATACTGCTATGTTGCTGTTTTTTTTTAAATCTTATTTTCTTTCTTTTTTTCTTTTTTTTTCTTTATTAAACAAACATTTTACAATACAATAAGCTTAAGTCTAACATTGATGACTAGAAATACAAACAGAGAAATACAAATAGAGACATTATGTACAATAATGCATGATGTGCAGAGTGAGTTCCGTCGAGTTGTTGCCGCTTACACCGTGTGATACCAAATACAACGTCCCCGGTTGAATATCTCGCAAGTCTTCATTTTGTAGCAGTTGAACAAATCGTTTTGGAAGAAATACTTGAAACTTCGGCTCATCTCCTGGAGTCATAGGTCCTTCGCACAATGATACTAGAATTGCTTCTCCATGTGTGGTTTCCACTTTCTTGATGCTATGAATAATGTAATGTCTTTGTTCTTTTAGTTCTGAACATTTTTTAGTTAGCAGAAGGTTCGATTTTGAGTGAGTGTTGAATTGATCAACCAATGTTTGTAGATATTGTTGTGATGCCATCTTCGTCAGTGGTGGTGTCTTCTGTGATGTTGCCTCTTCGGAGTCTCGAATAATACTCGTGCTGGAGCGGTGTTGTCTCCTCGTATTTATAGGCCCCGCTGCCCCCACCACATTTCTGTTCTCCGCTACCCCCACCACATTCCTGCGTTTGTTTCAAGTAAGCAGCCAAACGATATGCGTTGTACAATGCACAGTTTGTTTGACCGTGTTTAAGATCTTTTGCAGCGACACAAATATTACTGAGATTAATGTTAAAGTCCTTACTGATAGTTATATCGAAAACATTACCGTGCGTGTACTTTTGTATCCAGTTCTTTTTTTCTAATCCTCTTGTGTATATATGTGAATATTGTTTGCAAAAGTTAAACATAATACTGTGCAGATTACTGTAGCTTATAAATCCTTCATACCAATGTATGTGATGAAAGTAGTTTGTTATCCATTTGTTTGTACTTTTCGCTTTGGTGTTAAGTTTGTTAAAAGAAAAAGGAGCTTCAAACGTGAATGGGTAGGCTACAAATGTAAGCAAGTCTAAAATTACTAATTCCTTGATAATAAACCTATCATCATTATTTCGAAATGCTTGAAATTCTATTACACAAGGCTTTACACTCACTTCTTCATCCCCTCCGCTCATCATGGCACCTAGCGATCAACTAAACTGTTTTCCACACCACGGTAGGTTGAATACCAGGCCGTACAGTTGCAGGCGCGTTGGTGTATATTTAACGTGGGCACCGTCCCCAATAGGCCTACCCCACGTGTGTTCTTCTTTACTAAGTCAAACTTTAGTCTTTTTTAACTTCTTCTTCTTCTTGTGTTTCGTTTTCTTCTTCTTCTTGTTTCTCCGTTTCTTCTTCCTGTGTTGTTTCTTCTGTATCTTCTGTAGCGATTTCTACAAGTGGTTCAAAATCCTTTAACTTTCTCCACATGCAAACTTCATGAGGTATTCTATTAAAAATAGATGTATCCACAGGTCCGTACACGATGGTGCTATCAGGTTGTTTTTCCAAAGTATCGACCAAATATTCTTTAATAATAGCGCTTGCAAATACCAACTGTCTCATGTACCTTGTAATAGGTTCTGTTGCGTAGTTTAAAACGTAGAATTCTTCACGTGACAGTAGAATCTTATTTTCATGTTGAGTCAAGTCTCTAATTCGCACTTGTAGTTGTCCGCGATGTTTAACAATATCGATTTCATTGTCACAATCCAAAAGTCGAATATGTGTATTCCTTCCACACAAACTGTTAGTTAAATAACATTCTATTAAATGTACATGTTTCAAAAATGACTCCCAAGCATTTTGCGAAAATAAAACCTTTTTTGTTCCATGGTGTAGTATTACTGTTTGGGAATAATCCAATGATTTCATCAATACAACTGATACACCTTTACTGATGCATGCTGAGATGGGGTAAAAGATTCGCAGAAAAACTTCAGTTAAAATGTGAGGAGGAATATTTTCTTCAACTTTCTTCTTCCTCTTTGGTACTACCTTTGAAGGGTCTGCATTAATTTCCTCCTCTCTATCTCTTTTACCAAACTTTAAAAATGCAGTTATTTCCTTGAAGATTTCTGCTTCACTAGTATTATCACGTTCCAATAACGGTGCTACCTCTGCATCACCTTGTACAACAGATGGAGAACTCATTTTGTAGAAGATGTTACCCATGCGCCGATAGACGATCAACTGAAGACCTGCATTGCTGCTCCGCTATTTATAGGTTAGCGACAGTGGTGGTGCCGGTGGTGGTACAACGTTTTACAATACTGTCTTTACAATACCGGTCAACGGTGTGTATGTAACAATTTTATCGTGCAAAATTAAACAATACGCAGATGTATTTGCAGGTACGTTTTCTTGAAATTCCATTTCTATTTTTATATCAACACTAGACGATTTTACAGATTCATTTTGTTTGGAACAATCAATTACAACAATCGGAGCTTTCGATTCAAACTGTACGGGAGATAGTTGAGGTGTATTTTTTTTGCCGTAATATGAATTTTGGAACCTAGCGTACATGTCGTATAAAACACTGTATCTTTTTTTATCAAAAGAAATATTAAATTTGTCGTTGGGAAAGAATTGTGAATTCAGGAACACTTTACAGTTTGTTAATTTACAATGGTCAAATTCACCAGCATTTTCAGTTATTATACTTTTCTTCTTCGTTTGTAATCCAAATATTACATATCTCGCTTTTTCCAAATGAGTAGAAGTTTTTACAGTCCATGTATGCCGTTGTGTTGTAGGTAAAACGGGATATTCATGAAACTCCCAGCTTCTGAATGGCATTACAATGTCTCGATCTGATTTTAACTTTCTTAATAATGTAATCCTGTGTTCATCATTTAGTCGCACATGTGGTACTCTCCAAACAATCTTGTCTAATGTTAATTTCCAGTCTAAATTGGCATCAGTTGTTCCAGCAGCTGCTTTAATAATATCATTATCATTTGATGATCTTAATAAAACTAGTTCTTGTTTTACATTTATTATTATTCTTCTGTAGTCTTCAGCAAATCCTAGGAGTAATCTTAAAGGTACGTAGAAATCAAAGTTTCCCAAAGAGTCAGGAGCGATTGTACTTTTGTCTGGTGCAACCCATCCTGCAACAGCTAACAGATTCTTCTCATTTGGTGTTAAAGACGCTAATCCTTTCAATGTACTGGAAATTCCAACCTTTTTTGTTGAATCGGCACTGTAACTCCTGAAATTTCATATCTAATCTCATCAAATAAAAATGCCATAGGATTATTTATGAACGGAACAGTGGTTCCAGCAGTACCATCTGTTTTTGTTACTTTTCCTTCAATATATAAATAACTTTCGCATGGAAGAGTATAAATGTCTTGTTGTTGTATAGGAATCCTAATTTCATCGTTATTGTTTAATTTGGACGAAGCGTAAGGGTTGTGCGTGTGATATTCCTTTTCCCATAAGGTCTCGTCGAATGTTGGACCCTGCGCTATATCCAGTATATCCATTGTTAATGACCTTTAATCCAATTTCTTCTAGAAAACGAATGTTGTCACTTGTTAATCCTTCTACATCTGATGAGCTACTGACCTCTTTGCTGGTTGGCTCTCTCTTTTTAAATGATAACCCCATTGTCTAAGCGGATGATTTTATATGTATTCTTACAGTAAAAGCTTCTCCTCTAAAGTCAATAAGGTTTCCGTCTTGATCCACTATGTTCAGCACGATGTCTGAAATGAAACTGGTGTTTAACGGTAGGTACACAAGGTTTTGAGGCTTTCTACTATCTTGAAACCTGGTGCAACTGATGGGTAGAATGTGTGTAATATATGACGATTTTCTCCATCTCTGTAGGATCCTTGTATAATGTTACATGTAATGTCTATGCTGTTAACTTTGATGATCGTCACAGTTTTATTCCCAGAATGAGTTTTATTAGGTTCTAATACTTTTGTTTCCTTAGAAAACCCCAATAAACTACCAATTGAATGTTCTTGACTAAAATCAATATAATACTTAGACGTAATTTCGGCTTTTATTGTATTGTTATTGCCTTTTATCGTTATATTTTCTTTTCCCATATGTTTTTGTATAACTTCATTTATATTATCAATTTCATAAGCTCCTGTTGGTAAACTTAATTCTTCCAAAGCTGAATACTTTCCTTTATCATCTTTTGTCTTGTAATAATGTATTTTGTTATTAATTCCTTCACTAACGTTTGGAATAGAGTTATATGTTGTTAAATCCAATAATGCGGCTTCCCATAGTCTTCCTTTTTGCAAACGTAGCGCTGGAAACAGAATACTGCGCAAAGTACATGAGTTACCGGTTAATGACACTGTATACGAAGACATCTTAAAGTTGACTAACACTTTTAGCTAAAAAGTCTATACATAAATGACCGCAAATGGATGTATCATCAGGTTGTTTTCTTGTATGATTGTAAAAAACATTTTCTGCCGCACGAAAGTATTGTTGAAGTTCTTTCGGTGGTGGAAGGTCTCCAAAACTGTCGAAATAATAAATGGTTTTACCAAGTTTCTTGTAAGACACCCAATGAGTGCCTAATCCTTCACTATTATCCAAATTTACAATACCAGTCTCATTTTTCCACATTTTAACCGGTAATTCATCTTTCATAAATACCCCTCTAAAAATGGGATTTTCAAACAAGAAGCATATGTAATCAGTTCTTCATTGGTCAATTCTTTGTTTTTAATTATTAATTGCTCTTTCTTATTTAATACACACGATACGGTCTTAGGTATAATCCTCCTCCCTTTTTTATCATTGGCCATATTGTTGGCTTCTTTTTAGCTTTACCACTGGTAGATCGACGTTTTCTTCTGATATTACCTCCTTGCTTCTTAGCAGGTTTTTTCCCACGCCTTCTTCTCTTTCCTCCTCCAAACGTAGTTTTTGCTTTCATTGCTGCTGTTACTGCTAAAGACGCTGCTTTTTCACCAATACTCGCGTCACTAGATTTTACTCTTTGCCAAGCTTTCTCAGCAAGTGCTTTATCCGCTATTGATCTATTTTCAGTATCACCAAATTTGGAATACGCTATATCGTGCTGTTTACAAGCCTGATCGAGAAAATTTATTCCAGGATCTCCTATAGCAAGACGTTTCTCTAATTTGGTTCCAGGACCACAATATTGATATCCTCCAGGTAAATGTAATTCCACAGGTAATAAATCAATCACCTTGTTAACTATAGCTCCAACCGGTTTACTCAATAGAGAAAATGCTGTTGATGCTATTCCCCTTCCTCTCTGTAATCTCTCTCGATTATGACTGATGCGTTTAACCCTCGATATGATTATTTATAGCAAAACTTACAATCAGTAGGTGCACTCTATAAATGTTTTACAATGAATGTAATATCAGTTTTGGTTTCTTGTATTATATACTGTTTAAAATCCATTTATTATATAGAAATGGATTTATTAATTAAATGTAGACATATTAAATAAAAGTAGTAAAAATAGAAATAAGGTGTAAATGAAGATGTTCCAGATGTTTCTCCGCTGGTGATGGTATCGTTGTCTTCGGTAAAATGAATAAACTTTAAATAGTTGTCATGTTCCCTTAGAAACTTGCCACTTAATAGTTGGTAATTGAATAACACATCCCAGTCTAGTTTATCTTTAAAATTGTCAATGTAATTCTCAGAGAGATTTTGATATTTACTTATTACTTCCCAACAGTTATTAAAATTTGATGTCATCTCTACGAGGAAGTCTTCTGAAAACTGTTGTCTTTGTAATATATGGATCCAGTTAACTCTGTGAAAATAAATTCTTAACATAGTCATTGTAAAGAGGTAGTGTATGGAAAGTTGTTCCCAATCCATATATCTATCAAACCGTTGAACAAAACCATCTGTCAACACTCCTTGGGGAAATCTCGGCTCTTAAGATATTAAACTCCACGCAGTAATATTGGATTCCATCATCCTCTCTGTATCGTCTCTCGAATATGACTGATGCTTTATCCCTTATCATGGGTATTTTAAATTCTTTTTTCTCTTATGTAATCTTCATTGTTTTCTGTTGGTTCATTAATCACATTCACTTTATCCTCCTTTCCTAATGTCTTGAATTTAGAAGGCTCAGACGGTTTATCTCGTTGATTAGGTTTCTCTGGATTGTGTATATTTTTTCAGTCTAAATAATTGTGACTGTCAACATCTGAAGCTGCATCTCTTCCTGAAGCCCGATGGATATAATGGAATAGAGCTGCACCAAACCTTTCCAAATGTTTTTCATATTCCGTAGTCCATTTATTGTGTACAATATCAAACATTTTCTTATTTACAGCGTCTCCATCCTGCTCACAATCACCTACATTTGATAATTTTAATTTTTTTACATCATAGCTTGTATCAGTTTTTTTCTTTTTGTAAATCGTTAACAATTTTAGAGTAGCTAAATTTACTGCTTCACCATCATAAATGGGATATTGTATATCGCTTAACCTTTTACCGGAAAACCCCCAATGATCTTCGTGTACAGTTGGGGTTCTTTTTTTCATGTACTGTACCGTAACCGCATCAGACGATATAAGCGGATCACCAACATTTTGAATTACTTTTCCTTCAAAATTATAGTTGCCGTCAGGTGTTAACGGAAACCCAGCTCTTTTTTCACTATATCCAGATTTTACTCCAAACTCGGAATACCGTCCAAACTTGTCCACACTCATGATGTAACTGAATCGCTATCGTTTAGGTTCTTATTATTTATATATACGTCTACTGAACAATTATTCCTTGTTTTCGCAGTTCATCAACCAAAGCTATCCATTCGTTTTCTAAACCAGTGTGCCCGGCTTCCATAGCTTCATGTAATAACCTCATTCGATCAACTAACTTATTTATATCGTTGTAATATATTATATTAGTTTTATACAAGTTTTTCAATAATCCCCTTCCAGATGTGGTAGGATCAGTTGTTTTTCTCTTTTTATGCAAGACATTTAATTCAGCAGAAGATAAAGCTCTTCTTTTAATTGGAGCTTTTTTTGATTTCGATGGGAAAAGATTAAATATAATACTTGTATATTTTATCGACCGATTTCTATAAATAGGTAGGTCTTTGGAATACTTTTTTCTATGTGCATTTGTATACTCTAATATATTTTTAAACAATTGTAAATCCCTTTTAGTATATTTACCAGGATTATTTTTAAAGATGAGTTCAAACAAACCTTTTGTACCTTTATATTTCTTATCTCCAATAACTATATCATCATTTTCGTTTATATCTAACTTGCTATCTCCAATCATTAATCCTTTATCCTCTATTCTAGCTCCATAGGTATGATAATTTCAATTAGCATGTGCGGCGTGTAACATTTTTAACGTATATGTTCTTCCAAGTGTTCCTTTAAACATAATATCCGTGCCTAATTTGCTTAAGTTGGATGGGTTAATATCCTCTTCTTCTGCTCTTGTATCTTCTACACTTGTATCTTCTGTACTTGTATCTTCTGCAATGTCCTTTTCCTTTAAATCCTCTATATCTCCGCTTTCTTCATACTCGTCGCTTTCTTCAGATGTTTGTAACTGGCCAAAACTTTCATCATTCTGAAATTCTTCTTCATATTTGGAAATTGGTAGCATTTTGTCTCCTTCGAAGCGAATTGAACGTTTTTCCATATTTTGTGCTAATCGCTTTAATGGTTCAGTAACAGGTTTGAATGTTGTTTCTAAAAATTGCTCTCTTTCATTTATACCTGATTTTAAAGCTCGGTTTTTTTGTCTAATAGAATCACTAAGTGATTTTATTTCCTTTAATAGCTTTTCCTGGTTAACCATCTTCACACCTTGACGACTTGTACAGTAATACCACTAATCAGTGTATTAAAACGAATTTATCAAAACCTATTCTATAACGACCATCTTTTATAGCATGATCAATCATAATAACCAAGAATCCATACTTTTCCGCCCATGCTTTTCCGCAAAGCTCTTTAAACTTTTCAAATGGCATATCCGCATTCACATGATCGTTATATATATGTTTTAGGTTAGTATCATCTTGTTTGAATACAATTAGAATATTTGCATTATCTCTGATAAGTTGTTTTGGGATTTCGCTATAAGTTTGTCCTATATATATGCTGTCGATGTTATTATGTCTTCCCATGGCAAAGTAGTTTCTAATAGTATCCTGATTTTCACAAGATACATCGTCAAATATAAATACAGAATACGGTTTCGCTTCGTTTGGTTGCATAATGCTATCACTAGCGTTAAATTTGTAAAAATTAACATCAGACACATCAGATAGGATTTTATCCAGCAATTTATACTTTGGTTGATGTAGAGACTTTGAAAAAATATATAGGTTATTAAACCTTAATCCCTGCGGATTAGTGATCAAATTAAAGACAACATTGGTCTTTCCACAGTTTTAGGGACCACTTACTATACATCGAACAGTGTTTGGAAGTAAACTACCGTGTTTACCATTGTTGATTTTAACGTTATCCACAGTTAAATCATCTATGTTATTAATATTGAATCGATCTTTATGGTGAATAATCTCCATCCTGCTCAAAGGTTAACGATGAAATGAGTTGCTTGCATTAAACCAAGTCCTTTATAGGTATCCATGAATCCTCAGTTTTGTTAAACCCTAACCACCGCACTTTAACTGCGTCCTTTTTTCTTTGTAACACTTTATCAACAAGTTATACATCACCTACTGTTGACTTTAACATTTCATGTCCATAAAATGCACCTTGCAACAAATCTCCTTTGTTATCTTTTAAGATATACGTTTCAGGTACAGTCGGTTGCACTTTATACACTGTAAAAACTTCATTCGTCCAATTGGGAAGGTATTTCTTGGTAAACACTCCCTTATATTTACTAATCCGTACTTTATCACTTACATTAAATTTTCTTGACTGCATTTTTTCTACTTTAGGCTTTGTATTTTTCTTTATGCGTTTTAATACATCTTTTGCATTTCTTCTATTTACTTTGTTAGGTTTCATACCGATAGTTCTATGAAACCTGTTGTTATAATCATTTATTAATTGTGGTAAAACATCATACCATACGTAAGAACCTCTTTTTGAAAATTGTTTATACAGTGCTCCTTTTAAGGTTCTATTGAATCTTTCTACAATAGCTGCTTTTTTCTCTGAATTTGTAGAATAATGATTTATTTTATATTTATTCATTAACTGTGCAAAGTTTGTATTAAAGTATTCTGTTCCATCATCAGTTTGTAAATGTTTAATTTTGTTTTTATCTCTTTTTATGGCTATTTCCATGGCTTCTGTTACGCTTTTACCAGTCTTGTCCTTTAGAGGCAAAGCGTCTGCAACTTTTGTAAAACAATTAATAATTGTGAGTATATATTTAAATCCTTTGTTTATTCTGCTATGCGGTCGCATTTCAATTAAATCCGCTTGATATAGATCATTTATCCCTTTTATAACAGTATTTCTTCTTGGAAACTTTATTCTTGCAGGTTTGTGTAGTTCATTAATAATCTTCTCCTTCAGGTCTGACATGATGGTTTCACGAAGACAGCTGATATGATATTAAATATTCTTTTGTATAAATCTGCTTATATAGGTCAAGGTCATTCTAAACTAATGTATAAAAGGGGGAACACAGCAAAATTCTGCTGTGTTCCCCCTTTTATACGGAAAGGAAAAGGAAAAGGGATGTAGGACGATGAAAGGGTTACTCGTCAATAGGGTTGAGGGAATAGTTGCCGAATGGTAGAGTGTGGATGTTGTCTGCAAGGATGTGTCGTTTATCATCATTTGAAGAGAGAGCTTTTTTTACTTCCGTCACGCTGTACAGCTGATGGTTGAAACTTCTGATTGTGTTGAATTTTGCTGTTATATCTTGATCTTCAAATAAACATTTCTTATAGTGATTAAAATGCACATTCTTCTTTAAATACAAACTTTTTACTCCTTTGGCTTTCTTAATGACTTGGTTTTCATTTAGTTGTAAAGAATATAATTTTGACATTAGTGCAACAATTTCTTGAAGTATAACACCATTGGCTTCATCTTTAAATTTGCCTAGCACTTTTTTGTTTCTGTCATTGTCGTAGTTTGGATGATCTTTTGGATAGTCGGAAAAGTCAAAGTCGTTTTTGTAATCAAATGTCCGAAGGTCTTCATACATATCGTTAGTAATTATCCAATATATAAAAGCGTCTGTATCCATGTAGGAGATGCCAATGTTTTCTCGTCCATAAAAGGTGACCATCTTTTTGTAATGAAAATCGTACATATGAGTCTTGGAGATATCCAGGATTGTCATACCTATATACAAAGGACGATCCATCTTCACACTTGTTTTCTTCATAGATACAGCTACAAGATTTTCATTAATAATTATAGATGTTCCAAAGTTTGGCTGTTGTACGAGTTTTTGTAGTTTGTTCGGATCTGTAACAAGTTTAACATTTTTATGTCTTCTTTTGTTTTCCAATGTTTTACCGAATATCGCATTGTTCATCAATTTAAAAAAGTCTTTTTGAAAGGCTGATGTAGCGGCTGCTCTTCTGGTAGTATTCGAGTCTATGTACGGTTTCAACCAGCACGATTGGGAAAATTCTACAGCTCTATTAATTTTAGTAAGACGTAAACCTAATTCGATAGCTTGTTGAACAACCCAATAGTGAGCTACGAATCGTTGTTTATTGTTAAGGGTCATCATTAATTTGGGGTGTTTTCCAGTTGGTGAAATTTCTGTTCTTGCAAGGAGTGGAAGGTCATAATGAAGATCGTGTAAATGTTCTGGATATTCAAAGTTGCAATCCAAAATATATCCGGTATCTCCTTGTTTTGGAATTTGTGAAATATCGCCAATACAGTCGGGATCAACCCATTTAAAGTTGTCAAATGGAAGTGGGTTCGACATGGCCCATCCATACAGATTATTCGCGTCGAAAAATCCCAAGTACGTTGAAGGTTTCTCTTGATCATGGTCAGGTAGATATTTGTTGTTGGCTTTAACATGTCTCGTCACGCTTTGAGTTAATCCACCTCTAACACCCGACTCAACCATTAAAACCATATCTATATCTGTTAACAGCTGGAGTTTGCATTTTGTTTCTTTCAGCATTGCTTGCCAAGCTAGTCCTGGAGATGTATATGAATGTAGAGGGTCTAAACCGTATGCTGAAAAACAGGTTCTTCGGAATTCTTCCATAACATCGCAGAGAAGAGTCACGTCAAGTTTTACATAAAAGTCTGAGTATTCTCCTAAAGTCTTCATATCCAACTCGTTCCATACTCGACATGCGTGTTGATAGTCTTCAAGTGAAATCTCCGAATCATTAAGTTTGTTGTTAAATTGTTCTGGTGGAGGAAGTGATGTTTCATTAAATCTATGAAGTCCATCGATGTAATCGTAGGGGAAGACTCCTTTTCGAAGAACCAGATCCATTTTACTACTGGCTACAATTTTGCTTGTTTCTATCAGATCTTCTCTTTTTAAATTATCAGTTAATTTCATTAGGCTAGAAGGCATAAACCGAAACGAATCAATAAATCTAAGTTTTATTTTGCCAACCTTTTTAGAGAAACTTATAAATTTTTCCATTGTTGTTGCCAAAACATCTATTGCTTCATCATCTCTTCCTAACTCCGGGATTATGAAATGAGAGTCATATCCGCTAAGGTTATGTAGAACAACAGGTATAAAAGATGGAACTTTGTAATTTAAGTTGCAAGCATTACAGGCTGCACCTCTGTAGGCTCCTGTAAGATGGTCGTGATCACGCACTTTAACGTTATCTGGTGTAAATAGGTTATTATACAGATAACATGTTGTTGCCAAATTGTGATGTTGAAGTTGGTGTTCATCCATAGGTTGCATCGGTATTTTAATTTTGTAGATTTCTTCCACCTTAGAGGCAATGTAATACAACTCATCTACAAAGTGTTTCGCTGCTTGTTCACCACGATAAATCTTCGGAGCAGATGATAGTCCAAATTCTTGAAGATGTTCTTCAGACAGCGTGGATTTTGTTAGTATAAAATAACTGTTTGGTGCATGTTTTTGATATTTGCTTCTTTTTGTGATATCCTCTTCTTGTTGTTCAATAGGAAGTAAAGATGCTTCGAAGTCCGCGTACACAACAAATGGAACAGGGTATTGTTGATTTACTTTGTCAAATTTTATCTGCGCTCTGCTGGGATGTGGCAATTTAATTCTTACCTCATAGTTTCCACTACATAACCTTTGATGTTCTACTAACCATTCTGAACCTCCTCTTCTTAATTCTTTGTTTACATGACAAAAACATCTTTTACAAATTGTCTTCTTTTCTTCATGTTTAGATAATTGTTTAGAAACAAGAGCTTCAAAATTTTTAATGTAGACATAGTGGGATATATCCCCTTTAGTGATTAATAGCAAATCCGTATGATCTCTGCGCTCAATAGGTGTTATGCGCAAGGGGTATGCATTGTTTGACGAATCTAAGCCGAAAATGTTGACAGAAGCTGACGGATTTTGCTTTTCAAATTTTGATATATCAGTAATTGCAACAGGGTAAGTCATTCCCTGGAAATTATACTTATGTTGTACTTCTTCATATGCTTGACTTGGTCTTTCCGGATGGTTTTTTACATATTTGGCCAACATAACATATTTAAAACATTCATTATTTTCATTTTGCACGTTAATACAGGATTTGGTATTCATAATTTTTTGCGGTAGAGGGATATAGCTACTTCCTCTCATTCCATAACCATGTTTATGAGCTCTAACATCCAGACTTGTTATACTTAATAAAGTCCATCCAGATCCTCTTCCTTCATGCTCTTGTAGTTTCGTCAAAAGTTCCTCAAAACATTCTGTTACGATCTTTTCAATATCTGACGCAGCCATGATGGTTCGGTTTTTTGTCATGAAACCTCTTGGTGATGTTTCGTTTTGAATGTTAGTGAATATGGCATCTAGCAAAAGTCCAAATTTGATAAAATTTAATCTTTTTTGTTCATTCTTTAGTGTTTTGGTTACTAATTCTTTGGCGTTATGTAAAAAGTTTTCAAGTTGTAATTTAACGTTGTCAATTTTAAAATGTGTTACTACCTTACCAGGTAGTGCTTGAGCGTGTAGTTCCACATCTACTGCTGATGATGTTGAGGGTCGGTGAAGTGTAGACATAGCAGCTGTTGATGTTGAAGGACGGTGAAGTGTAGTCATAGCAGGCGTTGAAGTTGATGTTGATGGTGTTGATGTTGAAGGATGGTGAAGTGTAGACATAGCAGGCGTAGAAGTCGATGGTGTTGATGTTGAAGGATGGTGAAGTGTAGACATAGCAGGCGTAGAAGTCGATGTTGATGGCGTTGATTGTGCATAATGAATGACACTCGGTCTTAAAACTTCATTTTGTTCTTTTTGATTTAGGTTTGCAAATTGATGTTGTGCTAATTGATGATCGATTGAAGCTAATTCTTGTTCATTTTGTTCTTCTTTTGTATTTGTGTTGGGATTATGTTTTAGTTCTTTATGAATGGTTAAAGGCCAATCATCTCTAAATGAGGCTTTAAGAATATTGCACCGATACATATTATAACTGTGTCTTCCTCAAAGGCTAACCAGCTACTAATAACAATCCAAAATGCACCTCTATTTATACCCGAATAAGAACAGTGGTGGGGGGTATACATGCCGGAGTATATGTGTTAGTGAAGAAATACCAAATTTTATGCAGGAAGTACATTTTGCATCAAACCAAGATGTTTTCAAGTCCCCAAAGTGGGTCAAGGTCGTTTGAACATGTTGCCAAAACGGGGATTAGAGCAGTAAGTGATTCTCACTTGGACCACAAACTGATCTATTCCCCGCTTTGTATTATTTAACAGATCCTTAAGTTTTCTTTTAATTATCCTGATCTTCAAAAAGTTGTTTATATGAGGGTTCTTTAGCAAAGAAATGTTGAACCGCCAAGTCATCTTCAGTCAGAGGACATGATTCCAACAGTTTTTGATCGATTGAGGGAGCTGACAGCGGTTCTTGGAGTTTTAACTGTAAACTTTTGATATATTCCATGGCCTTATACAAAACGGTTATTTTTGCATCTCGAGGATTGGCGAATGGGATTACACTTTGTAATCTCTCATATCCAGTGTTAATATTCACTCTCCATTTCTTTGAGTGTTCAGCGTTTCTCTGATTGTAGCCAGATCTGGAGTTGGATGTGCTTGCTTGCGAATCCATAGCTGACTAATACGTGTATTCCAAAGTGCATGGTTAAATACCTGCTTACCCCCACCATTAGAGTACCCCCCTCTTGGAGCATATGTTTGATTTAGTAATAATTATTGTATCAAAAGAAGTTGTTTCCAAGTCCTGATATAGGTCAAGGTCATCCGAAGATATTTCCAGAACGGGGAATAGAGCAGTAAGTAGTTCTCACTTTGACTACAAACTGATCTATTCTCCGCTCTGTATTTGTAGTTGGAAGGTTAACGAAGAAAAATAATCAGACTCATCTGACAAATCCGACTCATCAAACGGAAATAAGCGACGGGGGAGAAAGCTAGTGACGTAGGTACCCTCAAAAAGGGTCCTACTACCGCTCGGAGTTGCCTCCATGTGTTCCAAACAGAGTGATTGTTGGTAACACTCCGCATCGTCCGAATTCGAGTTTTCCTCCACGTCATCCGCTACACTAGAGATATCCTCATCACTCTCCAATTGTTCCATCCAACTCACGGCTTCCATCTCTACGGAATCAACTTCTTCATCTTCCAACACCGCATCTTCATTTTCATCTTCATCTTCTAACATAATGTTTTTTAACATTAGAATTACCTCTCGTGGATGAGGAAAGATGATGTCTCTTGGTGCCATGACTAGACTGATTCAACCATTGATACAAACTCGCCTTTTATACCACAATATAATAGGGGGGGAGTGTTGGGGAGGGGATATTGTTGTTAAATATATATTTAGTATTAAACAAAGTTGTTTCCAAGTCCTGAAGTGGGTCAAGGTCGTTTGAACATGTTACCAAAACGGGGAATAGAGCAGTAAGTGATTCTCACTTAGACCACAAACTGATCTATTCCCCGCTTTGTATTCCAGGCGTCTTTAATTTTGTTAACCCAGTTATTCATCCTGGTCTTCATCCATGAGGAAGATTTGTTTGTAGGCTGACGGTTCTTCCTCAAGAAAATGATGTTTCGCCAACCTATCTTCCACCAGGAACACGCATTCTATCGGTTCAAGAGAGACCGGTTCTTCAGAAGGAACTTCTGCAACTATTGCCTGCAGATGTTTTATGTATTCTATTGCCCGATATATCATGTCCTTTGTTTTAGTAGTAGATTTAACGCCCGGGACTTTACTTGATAATCTCCGGTAGGCTTTTTGCATTGTCAGCTTATATGTTTTTGTTCTTAATGCGTTTTCGGCTCTTCGGTTCCGCAAGCAATTGTTGAACTTCAAAAACTCTGATAGTTCATCTTTATAATCTTTGGATGTGCTTGCTTGGGAATCCATAGCTAACTACTGGGGATATTCCGATGCGGTCGCTCAAATACCAAGTTTACGTGGTGGGGGTAAATGTCAAGGATATTATTGTAGGAAGTACATTTTATATCAAACAACGATGTCGCAGAATGACAAGTCTTGTAAGTGGGTCAAGGTCGTCTGAACATACCACCAGAACGGGGAATAGAGCAGTAAGTGGTTCTCACTTAGACCTCAAACTGATCTATTCCCCGCTCTGTTTTTAATCTCTCTCCTTTTTATTGATTCAACAATGGTTTGGTTTCATATAAAATGTTGTATTAATGATCCATTTCTGCCGGAGTAACCTTTCCATTATACCAATCATTTTAAGTAACTTTACATTGTTTTTATAGCTTGTTTTCCATGCTTCCTGTTCATTACTATACACTGGAGCCGTAGGCTTCCACATATACAAATCACAACCAACCTCCCAATCGAGAAACTTGTGCAGTAATCTTCTTAAGACAATTAACTGATCGTGATTTTCAACCTTTCTGCTTACTACTAGTGTTGCTGCAGCGATAGGGAGAGCGGGTGTACTCATTTTCAGCAGAATGATTTTACCAGTGATAGGGAACCCCTTTTATACTACGTTTAAATGGTGGGGATTAATGGTGGGAGTACAAGGGTTAGGGAAGGGGTATATTGTGTTAAGAAATAAATATATCTTCCATTATTTTACCACACGGAGTGTAAGTCAATACTATACACAAATATTCTAAGTCTTTTTAGTGGGTCAAGGTCGTCTGAACATATTGCCAAAACGGGGAATAGAGCAGTAAGTGATTCTCAATTTGACCACAAACTGATCTATTCCCCGCTTTGTTAGGGGTCGGAGGTTCGACAAAAACGTTCCCTAATTCTTTTTGTAAGATTAAGGGGGGCAGCGGTTCCTCAGGCAGTTCAGCTTTTATAGAAGGTTCTTGAAGCTGTGTTTGAAGACACTTAATATATTGTATTGCCTGTCAAATTTTTGAAATCCTAGAATCACTATGATTAGCAAATGGTACAGCGACTTGTAATCTTTTGAATCCTTCTCTTACTTTATTTTCGTTTCTTCGCGAACGTGCTCTATTTTGTTTCGCTCCACGTTCCCAGATTACTTCCATATCAGTAGCTGATGAGTTGGATGAACCTGCTGGAGTCTCCATAGCTGACTAATGAATATGTTCTACGACGCCACGCTTATATACCCGCTTACCCCCACCTAAAAGGTTGGTGAACAGATCAATGTTTTGGTTTGAAAAGGAATTTAAACAGAGCGAAATGTTTCTAAGTCCGTTATCTAGGTCAAGGTCGTTGTAACATTGTAAAAAAAAGTGTGGACAACCTATTTACACTCTGCAGCATATGCTACAAAATGTAAATAGGTTGTCCAAACTTTTTTTTTAATTTGAAAAAAGAAAGACTTGATTTAATTTGGAAAATGGTTATTACAATTTTTTCCACACAGTGGTTCCTGAATTGTCTCTAATTAGATAGTGCTTTTTCGTGGGTTTGTAGGGATGGCGCATGGCTTTAGGTAATCTTAAAATGTAGAGTTGGTCTCCACATTTTAACATGACCTTTAAGAAACCCATTATTTTGACAAAGAAGTATTGTTTGTTTTTACAAAGCCTATTAATCCGAGTTTTAGCTGGTTTCACTGTTGGATGTGGTGTGGAAAGAGAAACGGTACCCTTGTGTTTTTGTCTTAAATGAAAACTGCATACTTCTTCATCTAAGACACAAGATTTAGCACAACGTTCCCCTTTCCTTGCACCTTTTTTAAAACTGTATTTACATTGCTGTGAGGAAGTAAGCACTTCCTTCTCAAGGATTTTAATTCATTAAATTTCTCTGAAGGAGTTTGATCATTTATGCAGATTACTGACGGACGAAAACTTGTGGAAGGTGGAGTGATGATTGGAGAAATGATCTGCGGTATAGTGGGTGTTGAAGATCTTGAACTCGGTGATGGTGATCCCGAGCTCGAAGATGAAGAAGAAGAGGACCTCGAGCTCGAAGATGACGAAGAAGAAGATGACGAAGAAGAACTTGTCCTTGACCTTGGTGATGGGGAAAATAAAGATGATTTTGTTGGTGACTTGGGTCTTGGTGGTGGAGAAGATGGAGACCTTGGTTGCGACTCTTCCGGGATTATCAAGGACATCAGTAATGTCTGGCGGAGTATGGACGCAGGACCGGATGATGAAGAAGCAGGCGATGAAGAAGCAGGCGATGAAGAAGCTGGAGAAGATAAAACCTGGCGGAGTAGAGACGGTGCAGAAGTAGTTGGTGTAGATGATGAAGAAGCAGTAGAAGAGGTAGTAGGTGATACAAGAGCTGGTTTTGCTGCGATCATCTTCTTAGGTCTGGTCTGCTCCCTGATATGCGCCATGGTTAAACACAAACAGCAGAATTTTTTACCAGTGATGGGGAACCTCTTTTATACCCAATGTAAGTGGTGGGAGATGTAAGTGGTGGGGAGATGTAAGTGGTGGGAGTGGAGGTGATTGAGAAAGGTTATTTTAAAAGTATAATTCTTTCAATATTTGATCAAAACGAAAGTTTTTCTAAGTCCCGTCAGTAGGTCAAGGTCGTCTGACATAATGCCAAAGTGGGGAATAGAGCATAACATACTGCTCTATTCCCCGCTCTGTATTGGGGAAGGGGACAAAAGACAACAAACAAGAGACTGATTTTAAACAAGAGACTGATTTTATATTTCACAAACGTTTCTCATGGGTGAGATAGGTGGTGTCAACCGGTTTGCATGGCCGTATTGATCTTATTGACAAGGCCGGTTTTCAGGGCCGAACCTTATTGTCAGGGGGTTAGGAAAAGGATGAGAAACAAGATACATTACTTTGAAAATAAAGGCTTTACCAGCAACTATGTAAAATAAAAATTAATCAGTTAACGTTACTTTTACAAAAACAGCCGAGGTCGGTTTTGCAAAGGTCAACAGTATCACTGAAACCCGGTGGGACGTAGACCCAAACACCCGGCGTCAGGCTGCTGCGAACCCAAGTTTTGACCAAGGTTGTTGAGGGACCTGTAGGGCCGGGAGTACATATGTTATTAGTAAATAAAACACTTCAAACCAATACCACACACTAACATATATATTAGACTAACTACATTACCTAGCAGCAAACTACAAGCGTTATCTAACATGTTTAAACAAACTAACTAAACATGCAAGGGCGCGGATCTCTTAATTGCGCGTCGGGCCCAACGCACACTTAACAGACCTACTTAACAGACCTACGCTGCAGCAGAGTGCAACCCACTGGGACGTATATCCAAACAACGGGCGGCAAGCTACTACGACAAGACTGCGGACTGCTCCCGCTTATAAAGGCAAAGTGACGTCACCGAAGCGGAAGGGGGGAGGTCGAAGGGGGGGGGGTGACCTTGACATGACCCAAATCGGGGGGGGGGTTACGTCGGGGGGGGCTCCGCCCCGTGACGTCAGGGGGGGGCTCCACCCGTGACCTCGGGGGGGGGGGGTTGTGTCGTCACGGTGGAAGGGGAACAGGATGTTGACCGGTCTTTAGCTTTCTACCCGTATATGGAAATGTCACGGTTACACTTGGCAACCCGCTTTGCTCCGTCTGATACCTCATTCCAGCTTTGCCTTGCGGTGCCTTGGGTATACACCTCTGCGCTATGTCTTCTCCCATCACACCCGAGAAACTGCAACGTTTGAAGGAGACTTTGAAGAAGTCTTCGGAGAAAAGGAGCGGTTTCAAAAGACCTAGTTCTTTTAGGTCTTGTATACAAAGAAATTTTCGGAACCACCCACTTTACTTTGATCAACGGCCTTCGACGTCTTCTGCATCTCCGCCATCGACATCGCCTCGCCCTTCATCACCTCGACCTTCATCACCGCCTCCAACTGTTGAGGAAATAATGAAGAGGACGGCTACGGTGAAACTTACCGAGTTGGTAACGCCGCTGGAGTCTGTCACCGTCAAGTTTGCCCAGTTGAAATTGGACATGGAATATTTATTTGTGGGGAAGATCGGCGATGAGTACCTACTCCAACACCTCTTTGGCGGCCGTTACGTCAAGGTCCACCTTCCAAGGTCCACTCTGCCACCTCCTGAGACCGAGTGCGACTTGTTTTTGGTACGGCAGAAAGGTCAAGTAAAGTGGGTTACGAAGAAATAAAGTAAACACTGTCCACCGCTCCTTATCCATCATCTCCTTCAAACACAAACGGTCCTTTTCAGGACCACCCTAAGCATTTCAAGTTAGGGCCTTGGCCTGTACATAGGCAGGAGACTGTTAGTCTCATGTTTGTGTGCAGCCCACTTTGTGAAAATTTCTAAGTCCCAAGGTCCTTGACCTTGACTTGACCTTGAACATGACCCATTTTCGGGGGAGGGGGGGGGGTGCGGGGAGGGGGTGTACAAAGTTTGTGCAAAGTATGTCATGTGGGTACTCAAATTACGCGGCTTGATCAGACGAACAGGTTGGTGCAAACAGAATTCAAATCCGACCAAGGGTATAGCAGTAATAGCTAAAAAACAACTATTTTGGAGGTCAAACCTAAATAACTTCTTTATTTACGGATTAAAATATATCAAGTGGGTATTCAAATTACGCGGATTGATCACACAAACAAGGTGGTGCAAACAAAAGTCAGATCCGACTAAGGGCATAGCAGTAATAGCTTAAAAACAGCTATTTTAGAGGTCAAACCAACATAACTTCTTTATTTATGGTTTAAAATATATCAAGTGGGTACTCAAACTACGAGGATTGATCATACGAACAATTTAGTGCAAACAGACTTCAGATCCGACCAAGGGTATAGCAACTGTAGCGAAAAACAACTGTTTGAAGGACAAGTTAACGTTGTGGAGGGGATAGGTGTCTATCCTACAAGCTAGCGCTACATCATTATACTTCCAGCTGTTGTCGGATGAACATATACCTATATAGTTTGTGTTAACGTCTGAACATGTCACAGTTTTACAGGAATATGAGTGAGGTGTCCTTCAGTAGCCCGCTAGCCACCACCTTCTACTTCTCCGACGATGAAGATAGAATGTCTACGCTTTTAGCGGGCAATGAGCGGTTCCATCGTAGAATAGCCAAGGTTGAAACACTCTTAGCCAGTTGTCTGCTGCACAAGAAGCAACACATGGAAACATGCACTAGTTTAGATCATAGTGACTGTAATATTTATACACATATAGTGTTGAGACAAATTAATTGAAGTTTTCAGTTAAGGAGCTACGGTCTTGACAGTGTAAGAGTCGGACCCTAACTAATGCGTGTACGCTAGTTAGTGCGCGATGTAAAAACTTGGTGGGGGAAGTGGTGTGGTGGGGGGAGTGATGTGGTGGGGGAAGGGACGAGTACCTTACCTACACTCAAACGCTGCATTACTATACAATCATTGGAACAGACAACACCATGAGCAGCGTCAACGACAATATTTGGGGAGATGCGGTTTGTGAGGAGGAGTTGATAGCAACTCTTGACGCTACCAAGGTTGAGCAAACTACATCTCAGCAGCCAACAAGCAACATCATAAGCCGTGGCAATAACATTATTTGGGGAGGTGTGATTAGTGAGAAGGAGTTGGTGGCAACTCTTGAGACTACCGAGGTTAAGCAAGGAGCGGCGATGCAAACTATATCCCAGCAGCCTAGGACATATGAACAAGTCCTGGAGGAATATAAGAACGCGTATGATTATGCTTGCAAGAGGTGGTGTGCGCAGCCGCAATGTCCAGAGCAGGAGGATGAAATGGAAGCGGATTTTCGGCTGGTTACTAAACTAGAGGAGGAACTTCAACGAGCGGACCAGGGTTTTAACTAATGGATATTTTATTCAAAGTCTTCCTCCCCACGTCAGCTGCCATCTGCCGCGCACTTGTCACCTGCCACCTGCCGCCTGCCATCTGCCGCCTACCATCTGCCGTCCGCCATCTGCTCCGCCCCACCACACTTTTACCCCTACCATTTGGTACGATTGCAACGCTAGCTTGTGAATAGTCAGTACACCTCCAGCTCTCGACTAGTGAACATCATCCTCTCTCCGCGCTCTTCACAAAATAACATTATCATGTCACTCAAGATTCGATGTATTTATTATGACTCTATTTATCTATCAACTTCTACGGACCTGGAGGTTTTTAAAGAGGAGTTAAGACTTCTCCTAGCGAATGGCTACAGTTTATCTTTAGAACTGATCGCAACAAACAACATTGACTCTGCGCAGGGGTCAAAGTATCTACCACCTTTCATCAGAAAACGAAGTGATGGTCGCGACTCCGGATCAACAACATCGATGACGACAAACAACGGGGAACTACAGTGGCGGATTTAAGCAATTGCCGCCTAAGGGCTATTAGGAAATTTGCCGCCCTCCCCCCCAACTATAATCTTTGTCCTTTTCGCCGCCCATGTTTACCTACATGTTATATATGTCTTGTTTGGTTATTTTGTGATAGTATCTAAAGAAGTTACGAATTAACTGAATGAATAAGATTAAGAAATTTCTGTTATTTCCTAGTTGAAAAAAACAAGTAAAATAATGTCTAATTGACTTGTTCACATCAACACAGTTTAATTTTCAAAATAGCCTACTCAATGACAATCAGCCCTAGAGACAAACGATCGGGTTAAAAGCAGTGAAGCCGTGCTAGTGCTACTTGTAATAACAAGAAAATCCTTCAACAAAGGCCTAAAAATCCCTTCTTATACTTCATAAAAACATTTGACAACTGAAAATTTATAATAAATAACCTATAAATAAGATATGATGACACTGTAGCCTTAAAATTCGTAATTCGGACCGTTAACCTCAAAATTCTGACTAGTTTAATCCTGAATTAGCGCTTTTAAATACAGTTTTTCGGTCATTTTGTAGTTTATACTTTTATACAAAGAATTTTGTATATGTTTTAGACGATCAAAATATAAAATTAATTGATGTAGGCCTAATCTTCATAAAACTCTACACATTTTCAAACACTTCTTCTAGTTTCACCTCCATGATGTTGTAGATCCCATGAATTAAAATATAATGCGTACAGGAGTCACTACTCTCTGACAAATAACCTTCAAAAAGCGTGCCGTTATAGTTGGTATGTTGTTCTGTTGTGGTGTCAACTTGTTGGTGGGACGGTGTCATTCGATGTACAAGGCGGCTTGTTTTTAACACTATTTCCAAAGCTATATTAAAAGGGTGTTTTCATTTAACTCAAATCATAACTTTGCTTCGAGATAAACAATAAAATTACGTATAAAATATGTCTTAAAATTATAAAGTTAAGTTTAACATCATGATTTGCCTAAAATACGACAAGATATTAATTTAAAGACTAAATACCACAGTTTTTCATTTAATGAAATGGGAGATTTTGACACCGTCCCACCCAAAAAATATATGTAGAGGTCTCGCCTGGAGTAAAAAACTGCAGCCTACATGCTGCCCACAATTTTGACCCTCTGTCAACTATGCTCCCATGGCAACAACCAATCAAATCCTCTCTTCACAAATTATGTTAGTCTTTATTTGTCTTTGGTCAGATGTGTTATTTAAAAAAATATCCTCCAAAATGAACGATTATTTGTGGTATCCTTTGATGGTAAGTATAAGACTGCTAAAATAACTTTCTTTGTTACCTTGAGTTTGAAAATGAATCGACAATATCATTGTAGTCTAAATTTGGTTATTGTCATCTCAAATTCGATTGTTGCAAAATTTCTCATCCATGTGCCTTGGTCATTAGGTTAAAAAATAATTATAATGCTATGCGAATGTATGGGTAAACTTGGAAGTCCGTGATGCCTGATGTAGTTCGTGGCTTGCCGCCCGTTCTCTGTAATCGTCTTGTCACTAGTACGGATGAATGACAAAGGCATTATGATTGCTTTGAGGAACTGCAGTGTGAGGGACTGCAAGCGTTATACATTAGTCTCTGGTTAATACCTTTACCTTTAAAAGGGCGGCACACCGTCATTGTCATCCGTTTCCGTTTCCTTCAACATGTTCCCCGTTTCAACATTTCTTTTGTAAACAACCTATTAATTTTCTGTAAATTTGCCGCCCCTAAAAACTTGCCGCCCTGGGCTACAGCCCCTATAGCCCCCCCCTAAATCCGCCACTGGGGAACTATTGTAAACATAACTTCTTGTAAATAAAAAGAAATGTAAACATTAAAGTAATAAATGAAATAGTACTACCTCGCACTCGTATCATTCGATTGCTTCATTCGATTGTTTTCATTCGATATTTTATCGAATGAAAACTATCGAATCACAATCGGATTTTACGCGTGCGAGGTAGTACTTTTTTAAAAACACCCTCCCAGTGACCTTGACCTTTAAACTTTCCCTCATTACGTCACAAAACCGCCTACGTCACTGGCTCAGCCTCAGATGACGTGTTTAATGACTCAGCGCTTCCGGTCACGTGACCGGAAGCTGTCAATCACTTGGCCCAGAACCTACAAACCCCCAATACTCACCGAACAAAAACTAAAATACGTGTTGAGAACTCAGTAAACTTTCGATGTCAAAAAAGGCTAATGGCGGACACGATATGATGAAGAATGCGCTAGAATACACTCTTTTTGAGAATTAAAAGTTTGGATTGATTAACATTGTAACAGTAGTTTATTTTTTTTTATAAAAGTTGTGAATGATTATTTTTTAATTAGAGAAACAAGCTTAGCAACCTCTAAAACTAGCAGAACAACAATGGCTATAAAACGTTCATTTTGTTATACGGTTATCTTATTGATTATTTAATTCATTTAATGAATTACTTTTAGTATTCGATATATATACACATATATATATATATAACATATATATATAATATATATTATATATAAAAATATATATATATATAATAAGCACTACACTACAGACAATACAGTATGGTGTTCCTCAAGGGACCATCTTAGGCCTACTTCTATATCTTTGCTACCTAAAGGGGCTACCTGGAATGAGGGGGGGCAGTACGGTATGTTTGTACTCTTGTTTTCATATTTTATTTTACTTTAGAAAAACTTAAATGGTTTCTGACCTTTGGGGACTCACTGTGTATAGCGATAGTGAACTATATTGGAATAAGCAATACTTACGACGGCCTTGTTTTGAACTTTATTTCCTTTTAAACAATATTACGATTTTTATCATACATTAAATGAAGTGAAGTTAAAGACTTTCGCTCATCCTGGGTTTTTAGTTTTGCCCATACGAATAAAGGTTCACATTAGTCTAAAGTTGTTCTACAAACAATTTCAACAACCCTTTCATCCAACATTTAATTATTACAGGGAATCTTAAGAATTCAAATAATTAAAGTCCAACGGTTTTCTAAGGAATGTATCAATTAAATGCTAAGAATCATTTACACATTATATTAAACAACTTCCGCTTACAAAATTCAGTGATACATATTTAATACCACCGTCGCAGCAAACCTGCGTACTCAGCGAATTTCCAATACATATATATGTCTTAATACCACATTGAGCCGCATACCAAGTGTCATAAAAATAAAATCACAAAAAAGCGATATATACAATTTTAATTATTCTCTATAAGAATAATATTGGGAATGAGTACGTAGGTTTTCTGAAACAAGGAACACAACAAATTGGTTTTTATGCAAATATAAATAGAACTCAACTAGGTGAAGCCACATACCAAGTTTCATTAATACACATTCATAAATAAGCGATATACCCTTTTGATTATTCCCCATAAGAATAACATGGGGGGTGAGTATGCAGGTTTGCTGCAACAAGGAACAGAAAAAATGAGCTTTTATGCAAATATCAATATAGCTCAACAAGGTGAAGCCACATACCAAGTTTTATTAATTTATGTTCATAATTAATGGAGACAATACATTTTACTTATTTTCCATAAGAATAACATGGGGCTGAGTACGCAGGATTTCTGCTACGAGAATTATCGGTAAAAATGTTTTTTGTGGAAATAACAATAGACTACAACCTGATGAAGCCATATACCAGATTTTGTTAGTAAACGTTCATAAATAAGCGATATATAAACTTTTTCTTATCCTCCATAAGAATAGCACTGGACAACGTACTGTGTTTAGCACTTTCAATATCTCTGTAACCAATTGACGTAAAAAAATGATCAAAAGACCAAATTGTGTGTTTTTTAAAGCTGATCCAATGGTGAGAACTAAATTTGACTTTTTAAAATATTAAATGTAAAAACTTCAAAAAACACACTTTTGGGGTACAAAACCCCCCCAAAATATCCTTTTGGATGGAGCGATCTGGCTGGTTTTCGAGCAACATTTAAGATTGGTGAAGTCTTAAATGTTGCTTTAGATGTTTTTACAAAATTTCATCAAAATCAGACCATTTTTACGAGAGTTATCGCACCCACGGACACACGGATATATATATATATATGTAGATAGTATCATGGGGTTCCTGGGACAAAGTGGCGAATTCAGAAAACGAATGTAAAATCTCTGTTTTCAAACAATAAAACAAAATATTATTTGACTACCCATAATTTTAACAAAGATCAACAAAATTGAAAGAAAAATCAATAAAACAAAATCAGTCAATTAAAAAATTAGTAAACAAATTCAATACGTAAAATAAAGTAGTAGTAGATGTAGAGAGGGCACACGGCAACCAAAAGTACGAAGGTCGAGTCACGTAACCTGGATTACGTCATCCTTTGACCTTGACTTTTTGGGCATATTTAGAGGTCAAAGGCCAATTCCGAGCGAAAAATCAAGCGTTTTTTTTGAGAAATCAGGGAAAAAATTAAAGTCTTACCAATATCATGTTCAAAAATTGAAAAAAATCAAATTTAAAGTTAAATCTTCGTTTTACACAATTTTCATGTTACAATTCAATAAATATCGACCAATTCACAGCGTCAACCTGTCTAGAGCCTGTTATCTCGAGGTCAGAGGCCAATGTCATGGTGATAAACAATACATAATTATATTTGTCTACACTTTTAACTTAAAAATGTTTAGTTTTAAATTATATTTTTTGAACCCAAAACCGCTCCAAAAGCGTCATTTTACCCTCAAATTTCCTCAAATTTGACCATTTTCATGTCTGTATTGGCAATATCAAGTTCAAATTTGAAAAAAAAACAAATTTATAAGCTATATTTCCGTTTTAATACGATTTTTATGTTAAAATTCAATAAATATCGGCCGATTCACAGCGTCAGCCTGTCTGGGGCCTGCTACCTCATGAATGGAGGCCAATGTCACGGTCATATACAGCGCATATTTATATTTTTGTATACTTAAAAGTATAGAAGTTAAAACTTAAAATGTTCAGTTTTAAAGGATATTTTTTTTAGCGAATTTCCCCTATAGGGAAGAAGCTATTACCGTAGGTCTCATGGTAAGACTTAAGCCCGAGACCATGATAACTTTTTGTTTTGATGTCCCCAGATGTCCAAAACACTATTCGTTCAAATTTATATATATGTATATATATATCTATATGTATATATATCTATATATATATATATCTATATATGTGTCCGTGAATGCGATAACTTGAGTAAAAAACGTCCGATTTCGATGAAATTTGGCTCAAATGTGTAAACTGACATTTATGACTTTAAGTTCGAAAACCAGAAAACTCGGACCATGGGAAGGGGGGTTTATGGGGGTTTTAAATTTTCCAAAAATAAGTTTTTTGCATTTTTTACCCTAAAATTTTTAAAACACTTAATTTTGGTTTAGACCATGTTATAGAGCTTAAAAAAACAAATAATATGGTATTTTGAATTATTAACCTAGGTTAAGTGGTTGCGGAAAAAATCCAAAAAACATGCTCATAAAATCTCCCATGTTAATCTTATGGGAAAAAGGTTTTTGGCTTTTCCTCAGTTAATTTTACTTTAAACTTCACATTTTCTTTTACCAATCACTTCAGCTCCACAAAACAATCATTTTGGTGTTTAAATTGTGATTCTACGTCAAACCGTTGCAGAGATATTCAAAGTGCTAAACACAGTACGTTGTCCAATGTTATCCTTATGGTGAATAAATAAAATTTGATATCTTGATTATTTATGAATGTATATTGATGAAATTTGGTATGTGGCTTCATGTTGTACTGGTATATTGATAATTGCACAAAAAATAAATGTTTTGTTGATTGTCCCCGTAGCAGCTAACCTGCATACTCAGCCCTAATGTTATTCTTATGGAGAATAAGTAAAGTTTTATATCTCCCTTAATTATGAACATAAATTAATAAAACATGGTAAGTAGCTTCACCTGGTTCAGTTATATTGATAATTGCATAAAAACTCATTTCTTATCTTCCTCGTTGCAGCAAACCTGCGTACTCAGTCCTAATGTTATTCTTATGGGGAATAAATAAAATGTAATAAATCACTTATTTATGAATGTATTTTTGTCAAAATTGGTGAGTGGCTTTATGTACTAGTGAGAAACATATCAATGCATTGGAAATTCGCTGAGTACGCAGGTTTGCTGCGACGGGGGGTATTTAAATTTACAATTACAAGAATTAATTACCTACAAATACTTAGTTCCGACAAACATTTTACAAAATCAATGACAAAAATATCACCAATAGCGATGATTTAAGGCATACTTGGTAAAATATCGTGTGAAATTAACTGGAATTTCCAATGATTGTATGTTTGTTGTCATTTTAATTTTACAGAGTTAATAAGGTTATTTAGTTAATTATGATACATTTTAATAAACATTTGAGAGATTTTGCTATCATATAGGTAAAAAACCCACCCCACTATGCTTCAACTACCCGGTTTCAACTACCTCATTTAAAATTATTTTTACTATACCATGTATGTCATTTTGATTTTCTTATGGGATATTACATGGATTAGATAAAAGGACTGTTATACAATATTAGGAGTAGTGTAATAATAATTACTATGTTATCACATATTAGGCATCTTATAATACAATTGTTATACACTACACAAGAATGTTTGTTCAGACGATCATTACTAACGTGCTTTGTGACGTGCGTCTGAACGAAATTCTCGCTAATCACGTCTAAACGATTGATACTAACGTGCGTAAAATGTGTCGTAAACGTGCGTCTGTTGATCGTAACGTGCGTCGTCGATGGTTGGTATTCCGTGACGCTCGGTCGCACGCAATATTGAAAATATCCCAACACATATGTGGTTTACACTAAAAAATAAAGTTAAATAATGAGTTTGTTAAAAGATTACAGTAAACGCAACACTTGTTATTCGCCGAGGTTATAAGTTCAACTGTCTCCACCTTCGATGGGAACCATTACATAGTCATGAGAATTTGACTCATATAAATAGGGAAAATACTTTTATTCTGTAAATTCTAAGTCAAACCTCTTAATTAGCCAAGATTATGTGATTTCCCATGTAAAAATCATCGAATTATGTACTGTAAAATCCAAGTTAAACCTTATAATCTGTGGCCTACAACGATCGCGGTTACCGAGCGTCACGGAATACTGACCATCGACGACGCACGTCACCATCATCAGACGCACGTTGACGACACATTTTACGCACGTTAGTATCAATCGTTTAGACGTGATTAGCCAGAATTTCGTTCAGACGCTGTGAATTGGTCGATATTTATTGAATTTTAACATGAAAATTGTGTAAAACGAAGATTTAACTTTAAATTTTTTTTCAATTTTTGAACATGTAAGACTTTAATTTTTTCCCTGATTTCTCGAAAAACGCTTGATTTTTCGCTCGGAATTGGCCTTTGACCTCTAAAGATCCCCAAAAAGTCAAGGCCAAAGGTCAAACTATGACGTCATCCAGGTCACGTGACTCGACCTTCGTACTCGACCTTTGTACGTTTGGTTGCCGTGTGCCCTCTAACATCTACTAGTAGTAAGTTTTAACAGAAATCTTTTGACAAAAATCTATAAATGATATAATGCAAAATAAGGTAGTAAATTTAAAAGATTTTTATAAAAAACCATTAAATTAAAAAATCGTAAAAAGATTTTTTAACCAGTAAAAATCTAAATTTCTAAAATCATTTATTCAAATAATATTTTATTCAAATTTAACTAAAGCGGTTTGTTTATCTTTAAAATTTTTAAATTCTGTGACAATCAAATGTAAATTTTATTTTTTGTTTAATTCTTTGATTTTTTATCAACAATAATATTTAAAAATCGATTTGGTAAATGTATTTTACAAGCTTATAATTCAGCAATAATTGTATAACCATATTTATCTTTTGTTCTTTCAAATTTTTCAATTTTTTATTTTTTATTCAAATTTAAACTTTTTAATTATTTATATTCTTTAAATCTTAATTCTCCAATATTATTAATTTCTTCCAACAGAACCATTTATTAGAAACAATTTTAATAAGAAATTATGTTGAATGTTTGTGTTGAATTATGTTTGTGATGATAAATCTTAAAAATTCATCATCATAAACTGGTTTTTATACAAAAATCTATCTCTAAATATTTGAAAATCATTTGAAATAATTTTGTATATGATATATTGTTCTTTGTAAAACAAAAATATTTATTAAAAATTAATGTGATTTTCTCTTTATCTTCAAAACTCAATTCGAATTTAATATTATATATTTTATTTAAAAATTAATAGTCAAATATCCAACCTTTAATGTTTTTCTCTTTTAAAAATCGTTTTACAGTTTTTGGAGTTATAAAAAAATCGTTTTTTATAATGCATAATGTAAATATTTCGTTACATAATTGTTGCGTAATATATTGTTGAAAATTATTAAATTGTCTCAAAATATTTTTCAAATGTTTATTTTTATTATGTTTTCTTTTTACCTTTTTCACAATTTTTTTGCATATATTACATCCAACACATTGTCCAATAATTGTAAAATCAATAATTGACATTTATAACAGCTATCCATTTATATAATAATTTTTTACATGTAAATGGATGAATCAATTTACTGTCATAAATATAAGAAAAAACTAATAATATTAATCCAGAAATTGTTCAAATAAAAAATGGTTTATTTCGAATTGCTACAAAATGATCAATTTGTAAAAAAAAGTAAATTTATGAAAAAAATAAAACCAATTATTAAACAAATAATTAAATAAAAAATAACAAATAATTGAAGCAAATGAAATTCATGCTCCGATTAAAAATAAATTCCAAAAAGAAATATTATTACATTAGGAATTGATGATTTATGGGCAGCAGATTTAATAATAATGAAAAATTATGAAAAAGAAAATGATGGTTTTAAATATATGTTAAACGTTATTGATACATTTTCGAAATATGTTTGGTCAAAACCATTAAAGAGAAAGATGGAAAAAACCTATCAAAAGCATTTGAAGAAATAATAAAAAATGCAATAGACATTGGTCGTAAATCTCCAAATTTATTACATACGGATAAAGGTTTAGAATTTATAAATAAAGGTTTTAATGAAATATTAAACGAATATATAATGAAATTATATCATACAGAAAACGAAGAAAAATCGAGTATAATTGAAAGATATAATAGAACGCAAAATGAAAAAATTAAAGTACAATTTGAAAATAATAAAAACTTTAGATGGATTGATATTTTATAAAAAATAGTTAAAAATTATAATAATTCATATCATTCAACAATTAAAATGAAACCAATCGATGTGTATAAAGAAAGCGAAAAAGATTTAAAACAATCAATTTTTAAATATAAACCACCAAATTTTGTAAATAAATCAACATTTAAAATTAATGACTGAGTTAGAATTGGAAATAAAAAAATTAACATTTGCAAACAATTATAAAATAATTGGTCAAGAGAAATATTTGTAATTTCTTTAATAAATAACACAAATCCTGTTACTTATAACATAAAGATTTAAATAATGAAGATATAATTGGTAGATTTAATGATCATGAGTTAAAGAAAACAAATTTATAAATTTTTCTCATAATAAATGGAGAAGAAATTATTTAGATGTAAATAATTTAAACATATTATAGAATTTAATAAAGATCAAAATTATAAAAATGGTTTATATTGTTATTGTAAAGAATGTAAGAAAATTTATAAAAAGAAATTGTATGAAAATATTATACCAATCGAATTAAGTGAAAAAATGTGTAAAAATTGTAAAGAAATTAAAAATATAGAAAATTTACAAAACACTCATTTTAGTTAAGATAGAAAATATAAAATTTGTATGCAATGCGTTAGAAAATTGTTTAAAATTACAACAAAATGCGAATGCGGAAGAGATATTAAATGGAATTATAACTATTCACAACATTTACAAACAAATATTCATAAAACATATATAAATTCTATTACAAATTCATAAAATAAAAAGTTAAAATTTTTGATTACAATTTTTCCTAATAAATGGTTCCAAATAAAAAAATAATTTATAAATGTCCTTACTGTTTAAAAAATGTTTCATCATCTCACTGTACGAGACATTATAATTCGAAAATGCATGAAGCGTATAAAACAAAATATGAATATGAATTAAATAATTTAAAAGATTGGTGTGAAAAGAATAAAATTTATAAAAATAAAAAGAAAGATTTATATCAGTTAAACGAAATTAAAAAAAACATATAATCCATTAAACTATTCATTATTTTATAATGAAAAATTATTTGAAATTGCTAATAAATTATCAGTTCGAAATAATGAAAATTTATCAAGAGATGGGATCATTAAGAGATTAAATACAATTTAGAGAAAATCCTAATAATTTGCGATATAGATCAATTGAATATATTCATTATTTAGCTATTGATAATAAAATAAAAGTTGAAAATAAAACTAGAAAAGAATTAATTGAAATATTATATTATCATTATAAAAATAAACCATTACCTTAAGAAAATATAGTTGATATTCAAGAAGCTTCATCACGAAAAGGATTTTTCCAAGTTCAAAATTCAAAAGATGAATAAGATATTTCTAAATATATAGAATTGAGAAGAAGTAAAATTAAAAAATTAATTGAAAAACAAACATTCAAAAATATTAAAGGACAAATGGCTTTAACATGCCAATATGAAAGAAAATGATAAATGAAGAATATCAAACAACAAAAATGTATTTTGCTTTAAGAAATATTGATATTTTAAATATTGATATTTTAAATATTGATGATTTTATAGATGATCAGTTAAATAAATTATTATTAAGAGAATAGCTAAATCAACCTTCGAAAGGTAGTGGTTGATTATTGAAAAGTTGTGTTCAATTAGAATTAAAATTAACAAAAAATAATTAATTAAATGCTGGTTCATACATTGAATTACCGAATGAAATAAAAAATTAAAAATGTTGTATAAACTTTAAAAATAAAGAAGAATTTTGTTTTATTTATGCTATTAGATGTGATATAGATCGATTTAAAAATAAAAAATTAGATCACCCTGAAAGAAAAAAATATTATCAAAATTATATAAATGATGAAATATTTATTGGTTTTGATTACCCAATGAGCTTAAAAAACAAAAAATTATTTGAAAAAATATCATGTGATTCGAATTATAACTATCGTAAAATTTCAATAAATGTATATAGAATTGATGAAGAAATGAAAATAGTTCCATTATAAATGTCTGAAAATTATGAAGCAGAATTATATATTGATTTATTATATCATAACAATTGTGATAATTCACATTATATATTAATAACAGATTTAAGTAAATTAGTTTCATCACAATTATCAAAACACATAACAAACAAATATATTTGTCGAACATATTTGAGCACATTTTATAAAAATGAAGATTTGAATAATCATTTAATAAATTGTAAATCATTAGAACCGTGTGGACCAATTATGCCATTTCCAGGTCAAACAGTAAATTTTCAAAATTATTTTAAGAAATTTGAACATCCATATGTAATTTATTTAGATTTTGAAAGTATTTTGAAAAAAAATTATTCGTGAGAAAATAATCCAAAAAACTCTATTACAAATAAAATTCATAAACATGTTCCATATTCGTTTACAATTTATTTGGTATCGTGAGTTACAAATAAAATGTATAAACCCATTTGTTATCGAGCAAAAACCGAAAAAGAATTGGAAAATGTTCCAAATGTATTATTTGAATATTTAGATCAAATCTCAAAATATATAGCGAATAAATATAATTCGAAAAATAAGAAACCGATGAATTTAACTGAAAAGGAAGAAATTGAATTATAAAATGCTGAAATTTGTCATATTTGTGAAAAAGGAGATTTAAAAGAAAAAGTGAGAGATCACTGTCATTGAACAGGAAAATATAGAGGAGCAGCACACTCGAGTTGTAGTTTAAATTTAAAATTTTCTCAAAATATTCCTGTATTTTTTCATAATATTGGAAATTATGATACACATGTTTTTATAAAAGAATTAGCGAAAAATACGGGAAAAATTGATTTAATTGCGAAAACAGATGAAAATATATATAAATTATACAGTTAATTCTGGGTATGGCTATGAATTTGAAGATAATAAACCAAGAAAATTGATAAAATTCTCATTCGTAGATACATTTAGATTTATAACATCATCAATTGATAAATTAGCTAAAAACCTGAAAGAATTCAAACATTTAAATGAATTTATTAAAATTAAATGTGATAGCTTAATTAATATTGATGAAGATACAATTGATATATTAAGTTCTAAAGGCATATTTCCTTATGAATTAATATATGATGTTGAAAAATCAAATTATGATAAAATATTAGATAAAAAGCGTTTTTTATTTGTTTAAAGGATGGTATAAAAAAAATAAATTATGATCAAATGTTATATAAAGATGAAAGTTTTGATGAAATTATGAGTGATGATGATTATAAACATTATTTAAAAGTTTGGAATAAATTAAAACTAAAAACATTGAGAAATTATTCTGATTTGTATAATATTCAAGATAAATTGTTATTAGCTGATATTTTTGACAATTTTAGATATGTTTGTTTGAAAAATTATCAATTGGATCCGGCTCATTTAACTTCACCATCATTGGCATGGGATTCGATGTTAAAATTAACGAGAAATGAGTTAGAATTGATAAGTGATTATAATATGTATTTAATGATTGAAAAAGGAATAAGAGTTGGGATTTCTCAATGTGTTACAAGATATTGTAAAGCAAATAATAAATATATGAACAATTATGATAAAACAAAACCAGAAAATTATATGATGTATATCGATGAAAATTATTTGTATGGATAGGCATTATCACAAAAATTACCATATAAAGATATAAAATGGATGAAACCGGATACATATACATTAAAAGAATGGGAAGAAACAATATTAGAATTGGATGAAAATGCTGATGATGGATATACATTTGAGGTTGATTTAGAATATTCGAAGGAATTACATGATAAACACAAAGATTTACCATTAGCTCCGGAACATCATAATAATAAAATATGCACAACATTATTTGATAAAAAAGATTACGTTGTACGTTCTAGAAATTTAAAATATTATATAAAATAAATATTAAAATTGAAAAAAGTTAAAAGAGTTATCGCATTCGAACAAGACGATTTTATGAAAAATATATTGAACTTAATACAAAACTAAGAGCCAAATCAAACACAGAATTTGAAAAGATTCCTTTAAATTATTGAATAATTCCGTGTTTGGTAAAACAATGGAAAATGTTAGAAATAGATGGGATATAAAATTTGGAAATGAAGAATATTCATTAAAACAAGCTAAAAAACAAATTTTAAAACATTTAGTTTTTTTGATAAAGATTGTATTGCATCTC
Source organism: Allygus modestus (assembly GCA_963675035.1). Lineage (NCBI taxonomy): Eukaryota > Metazoa > Arthropoda > Insecta > Hemiptera > Cicadellidae > Allygus > Allygus modestus. Next base: position 62,241,985 of record OY776113.1, read on the forward strand.
ATATGATTAAAGGGAAAGTTAAATTTGATAAACCATTTTATATAGGATTTTCAGTATTAGAATTATCAGAATTATTAATGTATGAATTTGTGATGAACTTTCTGGGGGGTCGTAAATGTTTCGGACCGTCAGGCGAATCCGAAATCCCAGGAAATTCGTCACGGTATGTCGAAGTCCCAGGAAACGCTCAGCTCGGCTGCTGGGATATTTCCAGGGGGCGAAGTTCGAATGTAACAGTGGTTATACGATTTATAAAATCAGAGAGCTCAGTTATGTCAACTCGGTTGCCGGTCAACTCAGAGTTGCCTCATCCTTGCCCACAGAAAAATTGGTTGGGGCCTAGAATTTTGAATCAACCTCCCCGGGGGTTTACTTAAAATTCAAACTCCTCAAGATGAGATTAGGTAATTTAATTTTTAAAAAAATTGAAAGAATTTAGAATTTAGAAAAAAGGAAATTTACAAGCAATCAATAAAAATTTATTTAAGTTTAGACAGTAACCTCTCGGGATCGACTCGCTGCCACTATCGCTGGACTGGGCGCTCTACTAGGGCCTAGCAGAGAATTCCAAGGAAACCCTCAGTACCAGAAAAACTTCTCACAGGAGCAGGGTTACCCTACGCTCCGGTTAGACTTGCAGGTTACAACCAGTGTTCACCTGTCTATACTTCGATTAGACTCGCAGGTTACAACCGGTGGTCACCTGTCTAACTGCAGGAAAACGAGGTTACTCTCAAAGAAAGAAAAAGTTATAAAAATGCCTCACAGGCTGATTTTAATTTGTTTGTTACTAAAATGAAGTTAACGGATAAAAGTTGACACCGGGATAATAATCTTTATTACCCAGTTACTATCAACGTGTTGGGACGCTAGGCTATCTCATATTAAATTACCACTTTACTGGCAAAAGTTAATAATCGAGCCTAAATATACTAATCGTAAGAATCGTAGACGTGCCTTTATACCAAAAAGCAGTCGTTAGAACGAACTTTACACTTGTCACGCACTTTACAAAACTTCGTTGAGAAAAATCGTTGTCAGAACGCATATGCTATCACTATGACGGTCTCTTCGAGAGTGACGCTATTTCTCCACGAGGAGCAATCCTTCCGCCTCAATGAATCACCACAGCTGATCGGCCAAGGGTCAGTTAAACTCAAAAATCAAGGGCATATCTGGCAACGTTCTTCTTCACCAGCCAAAAGCAATTCCGAGAGAGAAAGAAGAACCCACCTCGTCATCTGTCAACTGTCAAACTAAATCACGGTCGATGAGGGGCGAGGTTATGTCGGATTGTTGTGGTTCGGTCAACGAGTAAATAATCGTTTATTTTCATCGAAGTGGTGAATCTTATTAAAAGTGTTGTCGTTTATTTATCCCTGGTTACATGCTTAACATGTAATTCCGTCACCTTAGAGGGTCCCTAGGCTACTCACAGTTGAAAGTTTGTTTACCAAATCTAGGCTAAGGTAGGCCTAGGCTAAGGTTACTGGGATGCGGTCAAACGACGCTGCAGGTAGGCCTCACAATGTGCTAAACTTTACCCCTCTACACATTTAGCACATTACAAATTTTATTACTATAAATTGAAAAGTATGACCCGAATTTAAAATTATTATATATGGATAGAGATAGTTATTTTATAGAATTTAGGAAAAATCGATACAAAATTATTAATGAAAATATGGATGAATTCGATACAAGTGATTATAATAAAAATCATAAATGTTATAATGAAAAGAATAAAAAAGTAGTTGGGAAATTTAAAGATGAGTTAAATGGTGAAATATTAGAAGAATATTGTGGTTTGATATCGAAATTGTACAGTTGAATTTGATAATAAAAATCCTATAAAATGTAAAGGAATTAAGAAAATTGTTGTAAATAAACCAATTAATATGAAAGATTTAAGAAATTTGTATTTGAAGACATAGAACAATATCGGGTAATGACATGCATTAGAAGTTTTAAACATGAGATATATACAATAAAAATGAATAAATTAGCATAAAGTAATAAAGATGACAAGAGATATGTTTGTGAAAATAGAATTTATACATTACCATGGGGACGTAAAGATATAAAATACCCCCGTAGCAGCAAACCTGCGTACTCAGCGAATTTCCAATGCATATATATGTATCTCAATACCACATATAACCACATACCAAGTTTCATCAATATACATTCATAAATAAACGATTTATGACATTTTAATTATTCTCCATAAGAATAACATGGCAGCTGAGTATGCAGGTTTGCTGAAGCAAAGAACACAAAAATGGGGTTTTATACAAATATCAATATAACTCATGTCGGTAAAGCCACATACCAAATTTCATTAATTTATTTTCATAATGAAGGCAGATAACACGTTACTTATTCTCCATAAGAATAACATGGGGCTGAGTACGCAGGTTTGCTGCTACGGGAGCCTTGGGTAAAAAAGTGTCTTTTTGAGCAAATATCAATGATCCACAACCAGATGAAGCCGTATACTATGTTTCGTCAGTATAGGTTCATAAATAAGCGAGATAATAATTTTTATTTTCCTCCATAAGAATAACATTAGACAACGTACTGTGTTTAGCACTTTCAATATCTCAGTAACCAATTGACGTAGAGAAATGATCAAAATACCACATTTTGTGTTTTTTTAAGCTAAATCCAATGGGAAAAAATAAAATTTTACTTTTTCCAAATTTGCCTACGATGGCATCGGCCGCAGAGGACAAGGTGTGGAGCCTTCTCATGACCTGATCCCCCGGTCGATAGGCCACCTCCCGTCGTCGGAAGTTATAATATTTCGCCTGCCTCTGGTAGGCTGCCTTCAGGTTCTCGCGTGTGGCCTCAATCAACCGATTGAACTCTGCCTCTCGTTTTTGCTTGATCTCAACCAACGGGAGGTCATCGGGGGTGTCCGAAACAACAACGGTAGGACCACGGAGGGCGCAAGGTGGTGTCAGTTCGCGACCAAAACATAGCCTCGCAGGGGTAAATCCGGTGGAGTCATGTACTGCCGAGTTGAGGTTGTACTGGAACTCACACAGGTGGTTGTCCCACGTTTTGTGATTGTTTTTCACAAACTGGGCGATCATCGTCTTCACCACCCGGTTTTGCCTCTCGACAGGGTTCGATTGCGGGCTGTAGGGAGCGGTCGTCTGAAGATTGACACCCCATTCAGCAGCTAGATTACGAACTATGTTCGATACGAACTGAGTACCGTTGTCGGTGATCAGCACGTCGGGGGCTCCATGCCGTAGAAGGAGCGACTTCAGCCTCAACACCACGTTATTCGCGGTTGCAGAGGGGAGGGGTGCCAGCTCAGTCCATTTACTGAACGTATCCTGCACGACTAGCAGAAAGCGTTGACCGCGCTGAGATCGGGGCAACGGACCAACAAGGTCAGCTGACACCACGTACCATGGGCCTTGGGGTTGCCGGAAATACATAATCCCCCCAGGTTTGGCTTGAGGAACTTTGTAGGCCTGGCACTGAGCACAGGACCGCACGTAGGCCTTCACATCGCGCCGCCAATTTGGCCAAAAGTAATCTGCGCCAACTCGAGCAAGAGTCTTTTTCACCCCAAGGTGACCGGCTGTTGCTACGTCGTGGTTCTCGTTCAACACCTTAGAGATGTTTACTCTTGGAACACACACTCTCCAAGTAGTCGGTTCGTTCTTCCTTGAGAACGCACGGTGTAGGGTCTCGCCCCGTACCCGGTACCGTGGGTACCTCCCAGGGTGTTTATCGACCAACTCCCGAAGTCGAGCGTACCAAGGATCGTGGGCCTCAAGCGGTTTGCCTTCTTCGTTCTCGTCAACCGCTTGACCGTTCTCGCCGTTACGAGTTTCAGGGGTCGTCCCTTCGGCAACGGCGTCACTTTGAGGTCGTCGCTGTTCCCTTGCCCCTTGTCTCGTTAGTACTCCAACCTCAAAAGTGTTACGGTTTACAGGAATCTCAGGCGGGTCGTGCAAGTCTGGAACAGGTTGTCGAGAGAGGGCATCGGCCACTCGGTTCAAGGTTCCCTTCCGATACCTAATCTCGAAGTCAAATTGCTGCAGTTCCATGACCCACCGTGCCAAACGTCCGCTGGGCTCGTTGAGTTTAAGGAGCCACTTCAGGGCGACGTGGTCGGTTATTGCAACGAAATGATACCCCTCGAGGTAGGCCTTGAACTTACGAATCGGCCACACGAGAGCGAGACACTCCTTCTCGGTTGTCGTGTAGTTCTGCTCGGCATCAGAAAGTATCCGACTGGCATACGCAACGAATACCTCTCTGTCGTTTTGTCACTGGGTGAGGGCCGCTCCCAGGCCAGCGTTCGATGCGTCGACTTGGAGAACGAACGTCTCGGCAAAATCTGGGCAAGCAAGGATCGGGGCAGTACTCAAGGTACGCTTTAGTTCGTCAAACGCCTGGGTCTGCTCGTCACCCAAGATCCATTTGGCGTTTTTCTTGAGCAGTCCACGTAGTGGGGCCGAGACGGAGGCGAACTTCTCCACGAATCGACGATACCAGGAGGCAAGGCCGAGAAAGCTGCGAAGCGCCTTGACGTTCGTAGGAGCAGGAAATTCCTGGATCGCTCGTACCTTCTCTGGGTCCGTCGAGATTCCCTCGCTACTGACTACATGGCCCAGATACTTGAGTTCTCTCCGGGCGAAGTGACACTTCTCGGGGTTTAAGCGGAGACCGGCATCTCGAAGGCGCCGGAAAACAACGCCGAGAAGTTCAAGGTGCTCCTCAAAAGCAGAGGATACAATCACCAAATCGTCAAGGTAAGCGAACGCTTTCGGTTCCAACTCAGGCCCAATGACTCGGTCTAGCAGTCGCTGAAAGGTGGCTCCAGCAGAATGCAGGCCAAACGGCATGACCTTGAACTGAAAGAGTCCAAGCCCGGGGACTGTGAAGGCCGTGATGGGGCGGCTGTCTTCGACCAGTGGCACTTGCCAGTAACCTTGTTTGAGGTCCAAGGTACTGATGTACTTTGCTTGCCTGAGTTTTTCGAGGATGGCGTTTATCCTCGGCAAGGGATACGCATCCTTGATCAACGAGTCATTCACCCTGCGCATGTCAATACAAAAACGATACCTCCCGGTCGATTTCTTTATCAGCACGATCGGCGAGCTCCATGGGCTGCCTGATGGTTCGATCACACTATCCCGCAGCATGGCAGCCACCTCTTCGTTGATGATCGTTTGCATGGCAGGGTTACGTGGGTAGTGTCGCTGCTTTATCGGGGCTACGTTTTCCTTGATACGTATCACGTGCTCAACCAACGTAGTTCGCCCGACCACAGAATTGAACAGGGGAAGCTCCTCATCAAGAAAAGCTTGAAGATGGCGATCCTCCTCGTCGGTCAGGGGCTTCAGAGTGCCAGAAGCACACGAGAAAGGTCCCGGCATCTCGGTCTCTGCCGCGTCAGCGACGTTTAATTGTATAAGGTTCAAGTCGTAAACACACTTCATACCTAAAACAACGTCCGTCGTAAGTCCGGGAACAAAGTAAACTCCCAGAATAAGGTGTTCACCTAGGATTGAAGCGGGCAGGTGGTACTTCCCTCGAATCCGGCAGCGAGTGCCATCGACCATCCTAAGTTCCGCGTTCGACTCCTCGGATTTAACACCACACTCTACTAGGTATCGCGCCACCTCGTCCCCAATGAGGTTTACTACGGCCCCCGTGTCCAACAAGGCTCTGAAATTGCGGTCGAGTAGTCTGACGTCGATGAAGGGTCGAATGTCGGGCAGGTCAGACTCCTCGCTAGCTCCACTGACGAAGGTGCTCACGCGTCTGAGCCACTCCGACCACTCTTTGGAGGTTGTGCGGCACTGAGACGCTGGGGGCTCAGGTGACCTCCGGACACCTGAGTCCGGTTGGCGTTTCCCGAACGGCTGTCACAACGAGTGGTTGCTACACCTTCCCGTTTGAAATTGAAACACCTCATCACCTTCGGGAGCCGGCAATGGCGATAAAGGTGTCCCTCCGCATTGCAGTTCCAGCATATCATCGGCTTGGCCCGAGAAGACCGGGCTTCAGGTGAAGCAGAGCGCCGTGCTGGATTGCGAGGACTGGGAGATCGGTCCTGCCTCTGCGGTTGATTGGCCCAACGATCAAAAGTGACTCGTTTGTCATGGCCTCGCTCGTTCAGTTTCGGCCTAGAGTGGTTGGTTTGGGTCGGTTGAGGGACCGGCCTTGGTTGCGGTTGCACAGTCTCCGGCAACAAACTGTCCAGTACTGCTATGTCCATTGAGCGGTCGTTGCGCCTCCTGGCAACATACGCTGTCTCAGGCACTAACGCTTGAGATGCAGGGGGGGAGGGCGAAAAGTTTTCCGTTCACGCACCAACTCTTCGAACTCCTCGGCTCGCTCGATGAGTTCAGGCAGCGAAAAGAAGTCCTGTCTCCGGATCATGAATTTGTACTCCGGTCTCATGTTGGCATACACCAGATTAAGTTTCTGCTGGTTACTATATTCGCCACTTCTCCTGATCAGGGTTGTCAGCGCAATGACAAAGTCGCGGAACGACTCTGTGTCACCCTGAGTTCGCTTACGGATTTCTTCGTCCAGGTTGCGACGATAGCCTGGCGGGAAGAACTGAGACTCAAACATCCGACGAAACTCCGAAAAATTGGTCCATATGTCTCTGTTATTGCGGTACCAGAGTAGGGCCTGGCCATGAAGGAGCTCCGGCATAGCCTTGAGAACTTCTTCAGGCGACAACGAATATGCATCGAGAAGTTCCTCCAATCGCTCGAGAAAGGAGACGGCATCGCGTCGGCCATCAAACCGTAAATTCCACTTCCGGACTAAGTCACAAAGAGTGGAGGACGTTTTAACAACGGTCCTACTCCGATCCTCCTCTTGTTCTGCACGCCGAGACAGGTCCGAGGAGTTGACACCTCCGTACGTGCCAGGCACCTGGGGCCAGGACACATGGTGGGGGGTTACCTCCGGGGCACGCCGGTCGGTTGCTCGCCCATCACCTTCGTACGAGCTAGGCTTGTAGACAGGCTCAGGTTGAGGGCGGCGCTGGTTATCGTCCAACCTCGCCAAGGTCTGCACCAGCGAAGCCAGAGTTCGTTGAACATACTCTGAATCCGCATTCGGAGATATGCCCAATATACCCCGGATCCTGTCTGACTCACCCGCATAAGGGTTAACTGCTAGGAAATCAGTCGGCCGTGATGCTGGTTGAGCCGCAAATGTCCCTTGAGTGGTGTACTGGGACAAGTCGAAACCCGCAGTCAAGGGCACTCCGATGGTCGTTGGCCGGAAATAATTTCCATCAGTCGGTCTGCGAGAGCCGTCCGGCACGTGGTACGTCACGCTGACGGATTGGCAAGCGGAATCCGGTGGGTAGGCCGAGATAGAGTGCGGCCAGGCACCGGATGTTGGCCGGTTGATCACAATCCTGGGCGGTTGCGAAGTAGTCGTGCACTGATGCGTGTCACCAAAACCCAATGAGGTCATCGGTTGATATTGTGGTTGGCCTATAGCCCAGGAAGAGAGCGGACGATGAGAATATCCGCCAGAAGTCACAGCGCCCAATAATTGGCCTGCAGAGGAGGTGGTATGGCTCGTATCCAGAAAAGCGAGGGGTTGAGCTCGAGACGCCACCTCACTTTGAGAGGTTACAACTGGTGGGCCACTAAACATCTCCCCCGTAACAGGCACAGGCACGGTTTTCCAGAAATCGCAAAATCGTTTGCGCAAGTCGGCTACGTTCCCTTCGGTCGGTAGGCCATGGTGAGCCATCTCCGCCATCAGCTGGTGCTTTTGAAGCTCATGGATCCAACCGACTCGAGGATCTTCCACTGGGGACCTAGGAGTGGTCACCGCTGACGAAGTCATAGCGGTTGTGAACACCACGGTCGTCGTCGTGGTTGTGGACGCGCTCGAGCATGTCACACTAGGCGAGGGAGCTGTATTGGCTGCTCCTGGTGACGTCGTCGTCAACACGTGTTGCGAAACCACCACCGTTACAGGAGGGTTCTTGGTCATTGCCGCTCTTACTTGCACGTTCAATCAGAGGGGGACGCAAGACAAAAACAACGACGAGAAAATACTAAAACAAACTCGCACTGAAAATAAAACCAATGACCCAAAACAAAATAAAGATAAATTATCTAAAAGCAATCAGTGCTAAAAACCTCAATTTACCCTGATAAAAGCGTCTTATTGGCTCACCAGTACTAAACCAGTTACAAATATCGCTGAAAATACAAGTATACAACTTCACCAATATTAAAATTAGTTATGATACTCCTCACTGAGCTCTCTCTGACAAATTACGCACCACTGTTACACATTCACTAGTCCATCTGTACGGGCGCCATTTTGTGATGAACTTTCTGGGGGGTCGTAAATGTTTCGGACCGTCAGGCGAATCCGAAATCCCAGGAAATTCGTCACGGTATGTCGAAGTCCCAGGAAACGCTCAGCTCGGCTGCTAGGATATTTCCAGGGGGCGAAGTTCGAATGTAACAGTGGTTATACGATTTATAAAATCAGAGAGCTCAGTTATGTCAACTCGGTTGCCGGTCAACTCAGAGTTGCCTCATCCTTGCCCACAGAAAAATTGGTTGGGGCCTAGAATTTTGAATCAACCTCCCCGGGGGTTTACTTAAAATTCAAACTCCTCAAGATGAGATTAGGTAATTTAATTTTAAAAAAATTGAAAGAATTTAGAATTTAGAAAAAAGGAAATTTACAAGCAATCAATAAAAATTTATTTAAGTTGAGACAGTAACCTCTCGGGATCGACTCGCTGCCACTATCGCTGGACTGGGCGCTCTACTAGGGCCTAGCAGAGAATTCCAAGGAAACCCTCAGTACCAGAAAAACTTCTCACAGGAGCAGGGTTACCCTACGCTCCGGTTAGACTTGCAGGTTACAACCAGTTTTCACCTGTCTATACTTCGATTAGACTCGCAGGTTACAACCGGTGGTCACCTGTCTAACTGCAGGAAAACGAGGTTACTCTCAAAGAAAGAAAAAGTTATAAAAATGCCTCACAGGCTGATTTTAATTTGTTTGTTACTAAAATGAAGTTAACGGATAAAAGTTGACACCGGGATAATAATCTTTATTACCCAGTTACTATCAACGTGTTGGGACGCTAGGCTATCTCATATTAAATTACCACTTTACTGGCAAAAGTTAATAATCGAGCCTAAATATACTAATCGTAAGAATCGTAGACGTGCCTTTATACCAAAAAGCAGTCGTTAGAACGAACTTTACACTTGTCACGCACTTTACAAAACTTCGTTGAGAAAAATCGTTGTCAGAACGCATATGCTATCACTATGACGGTCTCTTCGAGAGTAACGCTATTTCTCCACAAGGAGCAATCCTTCCGCCTCAATGAATCACCACAGCTGATCGGCCAAGGGTCAGTTAAACTCAAAAATCAAGGGCATATCCGGCAACCTTCTTCTTCACCAGCCAAAAGTAATTCCGAGAGAGAAAGAAGAACCCACCTCGTCATCTGTCAACTGTCAAACTAAATCACGGTCGATGAGGGGCGAGGTTATGTCGGATTGTTGTGGTTCGGTCAACGAGTAAATAATCGTTTATTTTCATCGAAGTGGTGAATCTTATTAAAAGTGTTGTCGTTTATTTATCCCTGGTTACATGCTTAACATGTAATTCCGTCACCTTAGAGGGTCCCTAGGCTACTCACAGTTGAAAGTTTGTTTACCAAATCTAGGCTAAGGTAGGCCTAGGCTAAGGTTACTGGGATGCGGTCAAACGACGCTGCAGGTAGGCCTCACAATGTGCTAAACTTTACCCCTCTACACATTTAGCACATTACAAATTTTATTACTATAAATTGAAAAGTATGACCCGAATTTAAAATTATTATATATGGATAGAGATAGTTATTTTATAGAATTTAAGAAAAATCGATACAAAATTATTAATGAAAATATGGATGAATTCGATACAAGTGATTATAATAAAAATCATAAATGTTATAATGAAAAGAATAAAAAAGTAGTTGGGAAATTTAAAGATGAGTTAAATGGTGAAATATTAGAAGAATATTGTGGTTTGATATCGAAATTGTACAGTTGAATTTGATAATAAAAATCCTATAAAATGTAAAGGAATTAAGAAAATTGTTGTAAATAAACCAATTAATATGAAAGATTTAAGAAATTTGTATTTGAAGACATAGAACAATATCGGGTAATGAAATGCATTAGATGTTTTAAACATGAGTTATATACAATAAAAATGAATAAATTAGCATAAAGTAATAAAGATGACAAGAGATATGTTTGTGAAAATAGAATTTATACATTACCATGGGGACGTAAAGATATAAAATACCCCCGTAGCAGCAAACCTGCGTACTCAGCGAATTTCCAATGCATATATATGTATCTCAATACCACATATATCCACATACCAAGTTTCATCAATATACATTCATAAATAAACGATTTATGACATTTTAATTATTCTCCATAAGAATAACATGGCAGCTGAGTATGCAGGTTTGCTGAAGCAAAGAACACAAAAATGGGGTTTTATACAAATATCAATATAACTCATGTCGGTAAAGCCACATACCAAATTTCATTAATTTATTTTCATAATGAAGGCAGATAACACGTTACTTATTCTCCATAAGAATATATATATATATATACAGTTTCGAACGAATGGTGTTTTTGGGGTCTGGGGACCTCAAAACGAAAAGTTATCATGGTCCCGGGCCTAGGTCTTACCATGCCGACTACGGTAATAGCTTCTTCCCTAAAGGGGAAATTCGCTAAAAGAATTAAATCGAGAAATAAAAAATAGAAAACATTCTTTTATCAGTTTCATGATTCAAACTATAAATTTGTTTTATAATTTTCATTTATGTTTTAAGATAAATAATCATTTTATTTCTGTTTAATTATTTTATATTTGGATTAAATTATGTTTAATATGTTTAATTTGTCTAAAGTCTGGGACACCAGACTTTGAATTGTTTCCTCCATAAATATCAGTAGTTAATTATTTCTTAATCATACTTTATTTATAAATTTGAATTTATTTTATATTTTTCTTTTTTAAATTCGAACTAAATTTATTTTATTAATTTTTCAGGCACTTAAACTGTAGCTCCTGAAATTCCATAATGAATAAATGATAAAATTTCGTTTGTAATTAAAACATTTTTTTCTTCAAACTGTTTTTAACAATCATTTAACTAAATTTCTTTCAATTTTATTAATTTTTTCAGGGGCCTGCTTCCAGGCCTCTGGATTTATTTTAAATTTTCAGCGAGCGGCTTCCTACCCTTTGAAATTAATAATTTTTTTCTTTATATTTTATATTATTTTAAATAAGCAAATTAATACATTTTCGTTTTTATCTCTTAAAACGCGTAGTCTTTTTTGCCATGTGTTTCATTTTCTATGAATCCTAAACTTTCCCACGTGTTTTATTTTCTATAAATCATACCTATTTTAATATATTTTCTGTAATTAACACTTGTTTTTAGATAAACCAATTGAAATAATTACCATTAACTCATTAATTTATTTGTTATCATACTTCATTGATAAATCTAGTAAATAAAACAGATAAATTGCTAATTAAACTTGCTAATTGAAAAAATATAATAGATTTACAAGTAATTGAATACATTCTCTCAATAATTATGAGATAATTACTAATTAAATCAGTGACGTATGACCATCCGTCACTAGATTTTAAAAGAATTTTAATGACAGTTTTAGATAATATTTAAATAATTTCGATCATTTTCTTTAAAACTTTCTTTGACAAATTGTATTATTATATCTAAATATGGTTCTACAACAAAACCAAATGTATGATAAACGCAATATTTATTAAATTTTAAAAGAAAAACTAAAGATTTGTATGATACTTTAGTTTTAAATAAAAACTATTTTTGATCATTTTTGTTATTTATTAATTCTTTTGGTATGATTATGCTTTCCATTTATTTACAAATTATATTCAACATATTTCTTAACTTTATCTAAATATGATTTTAAATTAAAATCTTCTTTATTTTGATAAACAAATTATTTCTGATGAATAAATAAAAACTTTTTGCTATATGTATACCACTATAAAATATAACATTTCATCATGCTCTAAATTAAACAATTCTTTCGGAATTTTCAAGAATCATGTTAAAGGAAAATTACTCATTTATTTATAAAATATCTTCAATTAATTTTTCTTCAGAATAATTGTTAACTAAATTGAAATAATTTCTTTAACATTTTATTTGATTTCTTAATACCTCTTTAATTGTATTAAAAATATTAATTGAATTTGGATTATATGACATATTTAATACAATTATTAAATTTGGAAATGTGTTTTTAATTTACTTAATTTATTATTAAATGAAATTTTTGACATCTAATGACGTAATAATCATAATCATTGGTATAATTTGTTTTAATTATGCTAAAAGTATTTAATAATTTATATTTTTTGTAGGATTTTTTACATTTGGTTTTAAAATTCTAATTTCATAATTTCTTTGGTTAATGACTTTAATTGCTATTCTCGATGGTTTTTGAAGCAAATCTGTTCGTTTATTATGTATATTTTCAATGTTATTTATATTCAGATTAATGCTATTTTCAATAATTTTTTCGTTATTTTCAATAATTATGTCGTTATTTTCAATAATTTTGTTTAATGCTTTAATCTGTGTTTTAAGTTTATATTCACCAAATTTGTGAATTGAAGGCAACTCTTCTTGAAAACACAATGTTGAAATTGTTCAGCTAATTAAACTTTTGGTTTAATACTTAATTGGTATAAACCGCGTTCAATGAAAAATTTAGTTTGTTTTTGAACATATTTTTGGGGTAACGAATCGTTACCTCTAATTCTTTCATAATTTATAATATATTTTTCTTTAACATGATCAATTATTGCTTTTTTGGAATTTTTATATTCTAAAATTTCACAAATATCTTTTTGCTTTAAACCAACAATTGTTGTTATCATCAAAAATTATTAAAATATTTGTATTAATTAAAATAATGTTATTATTTGTCATATCGATTACACTGTCAATTTATTAGAAAAAAATGTAAATGTTTATTCATAATTGAGATAGTCTTTTTTTGATAATTCTCTTTTTAATCTTAAATATAAAATATTTTTAACATTTTTAATCAATAATAAATTTCCTTCACTATCTTGAATGGAAATTATGATTTTTTGAATTTATTTATATTTTTAATGGAACATAGTGAATTTCATGAGGTTCTTTACTAATGTTTGTACCATATTCATCATTTAAAAAAAATGCATATACATGTGGCGACCCAGCTGCACATTTTAATTTATTGTAAGATCAGCTGTCAATTTATTATTATTCTTTTGTTTATATTGACATTCAACCAGAGTTCAAATAAAAATCACTTCTATCTGACATTATCTGGCAATTCATTTTAGCAACCCCACAATTGGTGACCCCGACGAACAAGTTTGCCCTTTTATTTAACAAGATAACTTCGACCCTTCCCTGTCCATCACATCACTTCCACTGCACTACTTCAACCGTTCTTCAACAGTTGATTTTCATACTTCAATTCTTCAATCGACATGGACCAAGAGCTTTTGGAACGTCTAGCTCAATTACAAAATGAAAATGAAAACCTTCTGAGACAGCTACAGGACCTGAATCGAAGACCCGATCGAGACGAAGACTTACCACAACAACTTCAAGCAGCGGTGAACCAACCTGCGCTTCAACCTCTTCCACCGCAGCTCCCGCCGGATCACGCCGCCCATCCAGAACAACTCGAATATATGGGAGTCAATAGGGTAAGTGTTAAATTACCGCCCTTTTAGAAAGAAAACCCAAAACTTTGGTTCGCCCAAGATGAGGCCCCATTTGCCCTGGCGAGGATCACGAGTGAACTAACAAAATACTCGTATGTAAGTTCACATCTTGACAAACGTTATGCCAACGAGGTGGAGGATCTCATTGTCAGTCCTCCTGCTGATACTCCATACTCCACCCTCAAGTCCGAGATTATTCGACGTTTGTCTGTATCGGAGGATCAGCGCGTTCGTCAATTGTTGTTGGAGGAGGAGCTTGGTGACAGGACTCCTTCACAGTTCCTACACCACCTCCGATCTCTTGTGGGTTCTGCCACAGTACAGGATGGTTTGTTGAAGACCATATGGATGCAACGGCTCCCATCACATGTACAAGCGATTTTACAGGCCCAAGCTGGACAAGCAGGTGTCCAAACTGACATGTTGGTCATTACCGCTGATAAAATCTTAGAAGTAGAACCTAATGCATCTTTCTGTACTTCACCTGTAACTTCCGTTAACGCAGTCGCTTCAACATCGCCAGCGCCTAAATTTGTAAATATTTCTCAATTTGACGAACTAGTAAAACAAATGTCAGATATGCAGCTGTGAATGAAATCTATGTGTGATGACATTCACTCCTTACGTGACGAACAATCAAGGCCTCGTCAAAGGAGTTTGTCTAACAGCCGGTATCGCAAAAGTAGCTCATCTGACAGTTCAGAGCAGGCTGGCTTATGCTGGTACCACAAGCGTTTTGGCAACCAGGCTAACAGGTGTATTCAGCCATGTACTTTTGGAAGTCCAACAAATTCCAGAGGCAGTCAGTAATGGTGTCCGCTGACTGTCAACCTTCTGAGCGCCGATTACTAGTACTAGATAAAACTACTAATAATAGATTCCTAATAGACACTGGTTCTGATATCTGATGTCTCCCAAAATCCTTTGTTCATAACCATCCAAAATGTGTTGAATACGATCTTCGCACTGCTAACAACTCTACAATCCATACATACGGAATGATGACAATGTCTTTAAATCTATGACTTAGACGAGCTTTTACCTGGAAGTTTGTTGTCGCTGATGTTAGCACACCAATCCTCGGATCAGACTTTTTGGCACATTTCGGGTTACTCCCCGACTGTCGCAATCAACGGCTGATTGACAGCGTAACCAATCTTCCTGTCCCTTGTCAGTCGACTACAATCTCTCATTTAATTATCAAGACCATCACTCCCGATTCTTCCAAATCAATATTGTCCGAATTCCCCGAGCTTACTCGTCCCTCAGGTACTCCTAGAAAAGTCCTTCATTCTACCATGCACTTTATCAAGACAACTCCTGGCCCCCCAATCTCGTCCCGCCCCCGGCGTCTCGCTCCTGAACGCCTTGTTCTAGCGAAAGCCGAGTTTGACGCAATGCTCACTGACGGTACTGCACGTCGGTCTGATGGACCATGGTCGTCGCCCCTTCATATGGTCCCCAAGAAACCCGATGGGTGGCGCTCATGTGGCGACTACCATGCCCTGAAATTCAGAACAATCCCCGATAGGTACCCCGTCAGACACATCCACGATTTTACCTATCGTCTCCGTGGTTGCAAAGTTTTTTCCGTGATTGATTTAGTCAAAGCCTACACCCAAATCCCTGTGAATCCTGATGGCATACCTAAGACAGCCATCACAACACCTTTTGGCTTGTTCGAATTTCCCTTTATGTCATTCGGCCTCCGCAACGCAGGTCAAACGTTTCAGCGTTTTATTGATGAAGTCGTGTTTGGTTTAGACTTCTGCTTCCCTTATATCGATGACGTTGTAGTTTTTTCTAAGGACGAAGCTGAACATGAAGAACATCTACGAACCCTATTCAAACGTTGTTCTGACTATGGCATCCTAGTTAATGTAAAGAAAACTGTTTTAAACACCACCACGGTCACATTTCTTGGTTATGAAGTTTTTGCTGCTGGTACCAGACCACTCCCCGATCGTGTTGAGGTTCTCCGACAATTCGCCCACCCCTCCACAGCAAAAGGCTTGCGTCGTTTCTTAGGCATGCTGAACTTCTACCGGAGATTCATTCCCTCAACCGCCGAACACCAAGCGCCGCTCCACAGTGCCCTACCATCGCTTCGCGGAAATCAACCAGTGAACTGGACACCTTAATTGGATTCTGCATTTTCCGCCTGTAAAGAAAATCTTGCCAAGGCTACACTGATAGTCTACCCAAATCACGAGGCTCCCCTTGCACTGTTTTGCGACGCATTGGGCACACATGTTGGAGCTGTCCTTCAGCAGCTGGTCTACAATTCGATCTGAGAACCCCTATCCTTCTTTTCACAGAAACTCACCCCTAAACAATCTCTTTGGCCAGCATATTATCGTGAACTTTTTTCTGTGTATGCTGCCATACGCCACTTTCGTCACATTCTTGAAGCAAACCATTGCATTGTCTTTACTGACCACAAACCAATCACCTTTGCTTTCAATCAGAAACGTGAAAAACTTCCCCCAGTTCAGCAAAACCAACTAACATTTATTTCATAGTTTACTACAGATATTCGACACGTTTCTGGATCAGCCAACATAGTCGCTGACAGTTTCTCTCGTGTCGATGCCTTATCAGGCACAACTTCTAACATCGTGGATTCCAACATATTGGCTCACCATCAAGAAACTGACCCTGAGCTTCAAAAGATCCTGAAAGGCAATTCCTCCCTTCAACTAAAACACGTCAATATCCCAGGAACAGATCTCCACGTTTACTGCAACACATCAATGTCTGCACAACGACCCTTTGTCCCTGAAACTCTCCGAGATCAATTTTTGATAAATTACATAATCTTAGTCATCCTGGCATCAAAGCTTCAGCAAAACTTGTCACAGAACGTTTTGTGTGGTCCCGAATTTAACAAGACTGTCGAAACTGGGCCCGCGCCTGCGAACATTGCCAACGTGCCAAGGTAACTCGTCATGTACACATACCTCTTGGGAATTTCTCACTTCCATCATCACGTTTTGACCACGTTCACATTGACATCATAGGACCCCTTCCGCCGGCAGGACCTTACAGGTATTGTCTCACGGCCATTGACCGTTATACCAGGTGGCCGGAAGTACAACCCCTCAAAACAATCACTGCAGATTAAGTCGCTGAAGGTCTTGTAACGTGCTGGCTTTCCCGCTACGGCTCACCCCTGCGCATCACTACGGATCAAGGACGCCAGTTCGAATCAGCTCTTTTTCGTTCCCCCGGAAAAACCTTTGGAACGGAACGAATCAGGACCTGCAGTTACCACCCTTGTGCTAACGGTTTAATTGAGAGGTTCCATCGCCAAATAAAAGCATCTCTTATGTGTCATCGTGATTCGACTTGGCTCGAGGCCCTCCCTATTGTGCTTCTCGGCATCCGTAGCACTTATCGTGAGGATCTTCGGGCATCTACAGCTGAATTAGTTTTTGGACAGCAGCTGCACCTCCCTGGAGAACTTGTAGACATACCTAGAGATACACCACGATAAGAGGTCCCAGCTGATTATGTTGTCCGCCTTCGCCATCATATGTCATCCATCAGACCAGTTCCAGCATCTCGTCACGATAAACCAAAGACCTTCATTTTCCAGGACCTTGAGAAATGCACTCATGTTTTTCTGCGTGACGACGCCGTGAGACGATCACTATAGACGCCTTACACTGGGCCATATCCTACCATCCGCCGTGATACGAAAACTATTACCATCCGACAAAATGGCGTTGATGTTCGAGTCACTTTGGACAGAGTAAAGCCCGCCTTCCTCTTGTGTGACAAACCAGGACACGGTCACACCACTCCGATGCCACCTCCTGTGACTGACATACCATCGGAGGCTGACACCTCGCCGCCTTCTGCTTCATTGGAACCTCAATACCTCACACGCTACAGACGGCACGTCAAGTTCCAAATCCCGAGGAGCAACTCCGTTTCTCCGTAGGGGGCTTGTGTGGCGACCCAGCTGCACATTTTAATTTATTGTAAGATCAGCTATCAATTTATTATTATTCTTTTGTTTATATTGACATTCAACCAGAGTTCAAATAAAAATCACTTCTATCTGACATTATCTGGCAATTCATATTAGCAACCCCACATACAATTTCAGATTGTTTATGTAAATGTGAATGTTCATTATGATTTTCAAAACTATAATCAACTAAATTACAATGAATTTCTATAACATCAAAAGGTCTTAATTTACAATTTATGTGTGCTTTTTGTTGTTTTATTTGCTTCGAATAACCATGAATTATTAGAATTTTTTCAGTAATATATCCACGAAAATATAATAATTTCGGATCAATTACCATATTTACTGGGGGATTTATTGAAATAAATTGATCTTTTATAACCATTTCAAAATCATTTTCATTAAATTTATTAGTTTACTTTTTAAATTCTTTTAAACCATTTATAAACATATTTGTTATGTCTTCAATACTATAATTTCCTTTTTTATATGAAAATATTGATATATTTGTTTATCATTACTTTCTTCAATTTATTATTTATAAATACAATCATTTGGTATATTTGATACGAAATTATCCGAATAAAATCCACTAAGACCAATACTATATTTTGCATCATCTAAATGTATTGGAAGTTCTAATCTTAATTCTATTATTGATGAAAAACCTGATATTTTAAATACTTTCATCTTCTTTAAATGGAGAAATTTTTAAAAGAAAGAGATGAAAATAAACTTGATTTATATGATGGAAAAACTGAAAATAATCAACCAATTAGATTACTAATCATTGGATAAAATAGTTCTGGAAAAATAACATTATTATTAAATTTTATTTATAAAAGATTAATTTCATACTCAAATTTATGTATTTTTAGTAAATCATTAGAGCAATCATCATATCAAATATTACAAAAAAGATTTAAAAATATTGAGATAAACATTAAAAAGAAAATTTCATATTTCTATGGCTCGTGTGAAGATATAACTTCATTAAATGATTGTAAACCAAATTCATTAATTTTTTTTGATGATTGTATTTTAGAAAATCAAGATAAAATTAAAGAAATATTTTGTAATGGGAAGACAAAAATATTTCATGTATTTATATATATCACAATGTTTTTCTAAAGTTGATATTCAATTAATTAGAAATAATATTAAAATGTTATATATTTTTAAACAAAATGATTATTACATTAAGAAAATGTATGATAGTTTTGTGGGAACTGATTTGAATTTTAACGAATTCTAAGAAATTTTGAATGAATGTTGGAAAGAAAATTATGGGTT
The DNA here is from genome assembly GCA_963675035.1 of Allygus modestus. Lineage (NCBI taxonomy): Eukaryota > Metazoa > Arthropoda > Insecta > Hemiptera > Cicadellidae > Allygus > Allygus modestus. Next base: position 62,261,102 of record OY776113.1, read on the forward strand.
TTTAACTATAAATCTGAATTTTAAAAAAAGAAGGAAAATATATGAACAAATTTTCTAATATAAATTGTTATATATAAATGAGTTGTTGTTTTATCGATCAAATTATTGATAAAGTATTTGTTTTATTAATATTTATATATTTAATAAAAATTTCAGAAATATAATCTTAACACGATTTACGTTATCAAGATTTATGTTAACATGATTTGTGTTAAATTTTCTTTTATTAAATGGAAAAATATCCGTTAATGAAGTTAAAAAATCAGATGAAATTTTGAAGAGATTAATAAATGAATTTAAAAGTAAAATTAAAATTGAAGAAAATTATGAAAAAATTAAACAAAACATATGAACCAATTACATCAGCCATAAGTAAAGTTTAAAATAAAACTGGTGAAGTTTTAAATAAAAACAAAATTTTTATGGAGTTAGTGCCAGTTGTTAATCAATTTTCAAATATTTCAATACTAGATACTGATGAAAAAATATTACCTTCATGTACACCATTTAGACCAATTATAGAAAGAATTATTCAAGAGGAATCGACATTTATAGATCCGAATATTGTTTCTCCCAAAACATTAGGTAGAATTATCGGTCCAATTACTCAAATATATCTACCAAGAGCAAAAGGAGATAAATTCGGATTATATTAGGATAAACATAAAAACATTCATGGTTGGTGATAAAATTTATGTTGTTGATAATGATGATTTAACAATTGATAACAAAAAATATGTTGGAACATATGGATTGTGGAGATTATTAACATATGAAAAGAAACCGGATGATAATTTGTATACACGAGATGATTTAAATAATTATTCAAACATTTTATGGGAAACTAATTCAATTTAAATAAAAATAATGATACAAACGCTAAAAAACCAAAATCTAGTAAAGGTGATAAATATAGGAATTTAACTAAACATATTTGGGATTCCAAAGGAGAAATTGAAGGTTCGTGGATTAGAAAATATACGGAAAATATAATTGAATATAGATTTATAGATGATTTAAATAAATCTTAAAGTATTATAAATTTCATATATGACCAAGAAAAAGCAGGAAATAATAATTTGTTAAATGAAAAAAGAGCAATTAAGGATCTTATTTCAAAAAATTAGATGAATTAATTGAAAAACCTGAAGAAATTAAATATTTAAAAATAATTCTATCCACAATGACATCACCAATTATCGGTTCGGGAATTTTGAATGATTTTATAAATAATTTACCATTTGAATTACATGTTCCGGGATATCAAATTTAGGACCGGGAACTAAATTAAATAAAAGGGTTAAAAGAGGTGATTTAGGAATAAACGATTTAGATAAAGCAGCGAAAGAACATGATATTTTTGATCGAGATCATAAAGATACAAAATCGAGAACTAAAATTGCAGGTAAAATATTACAAGAAAAAGCGTGGGAAATAGCAAAAAATAGTGATTATGATATTGGTGAAAGAATAATTGCTGTTCCAACAGCTAGTGCGATGTATTGAAAAAGAAAATTTGGAATGGGATTAGAAGAAGGTTTAAAATTTTAACATATATAAATGGAGAAAGTAAATGTTGATTTAACTGATATCCAAAAATCCAAATTTAAATCGGGATTTAAAAATAAAAAATCGGTTATAATTCAATTTAAAATCGATCAGTTTATTGGAGGTAAAGATAACATATTATTATCAAAAAGACAAATTAAAAATTAAATAAACATAAAAAAACTTAATAAAGGATTAAGAATTATATTTACATATAATCAATTAAAACAAATTACAAATGGGGGGTTATTAAAAGAAATTTCGGAAGTTACAGATGATATACCTTTTGTTACAAATTATACACCAAATGTTAGAAAAGGAGCAAAAGTTGTAAAAGAAACTGTAATTCCCAAATTTATGAATTTTGTTGATTGGTTAGATCATGAATTATCAAATTTAGAAGGATTCGGTTTAGATAAAAATACATTCAGTTATATGAAAACAAATTACAAAAAAATTTTCAACCATTACCTTTAGGTGATTTGGAAAGATTATGTAAAATTATTAAATATTTTAAAGGTGTGTTTATGAGAGATTTACTTCCAAAAAATGTTAATAATTTTGAATGTGGAATTATAAATTTAGATTCATTTGATGGAAATGGTCCACATTGGGTTTGTTATTATAAAAAAGATAAAATCAAATAATATTTCGATTCTTATGGAAATATTGTTGATAAATCACCAAAAGAATTGGTTAAATATTTAGGAAAATATAATATGTTTTATAATGATAATCAAATACAAAATTCTGATGATCCACCAATTTGCGGTCATTTATGTGTTTCGTATTAAATGAATTAAATAAAAATGAGAAATTTGATAGTATAATCAATAAATTAATCATTAATAAATATGGATTCGCAAAATATATTTGATGTATTTGTAAGACAGAAACAAATTAAATTCTTTTGAAATTGATAAAAGTTATATAAGTGCATATTTTAATCGTTTTGAAAAAATTAAAAAAATCATGTAAAAAAGACAGAAAGTTTACTAAATGCAATTTACCTATCGACAAATTATTTAAGTGTAAATTCAAGCAGAATAGTTAATATTAAACCAAGTATTAATGAGTATGATGTTGTAATAAAATCAGAATTGGAAGAAGTTATAAATTCAGTAATTACAATTGGAATTGAACATAGTGAAACCATGAAAGAATTAAATAATTTAGCTGATGCATTAATTAATCTTGGAAAATATGTTGAGAGGAATGAAAATGAGCTAAAACCTTATTTAAAGGTGTAGTCATGAAATTATAGAGCTAAATAAAATCAAACAAAAGTTGAAAAAGCAGAAGAAATTATTGAAAAACCGGAAACTTCAGAATTTATTGATGAAACAAAAAACAATAATTGGAAAACTTTTAGTTTCGATATAACAAATATTTATAGAATATGTATAATCCAAAATTTATAATTATCGGTTTTTAAAAGGAAGATTAAGCAATCAAGAATATGATAATTCAAAATTTGATATTTTGTTTATAAAAAATATAAGAATTAAATTAAATGGACATTATTATCCTGATGAACTGATTAATTTAGATATTAATAATGAAATATTTGGAGTTATGTATCAAATGTATCAAGATTATAAAAAAGTACATTATAACAGTAATGAAAGGTATTATAATCCAAAAGAATTTATGGATAATCGACCATTATATGTAATTGATACAACAAAAAATTCCCGTAAATATTTCCGGTTCGAAAAGTGATATTATTATAAATATGGACTTTGATTATAATATAACAGCTGATAGTAAAACAAATTGTTATTTGGTTGTTGTTTCAGAAAAATTGTTGGAGTATAATGTGATTAAAAACAATATTGTAGAAATAAAATAAAATTGTTATAGAATTGGCATATACTAACTACTTATTTTGATTTGATTACACAAAAAATTATTATTTACCTTATAGACATATTATACCAAATTTCATTAAGATATTTTGAAAATAAGAAAGTCATTAAGGTTGAAAATGTTAGGGTAGTTCACCCCAGATTGTAAATTTTAAGTAAAAACGTTAATTTTAAACTTAATTATGCATGATTTTAAAGTTGTAGAATTTTAAAATAAATTTTGAAATCGTTTGTAATAGAATTAAAAATAAGGGATGAAACTACCCTCAACATAAGTCAAAAATGTAATAACAGCTTAAATACCAAATTTGGTTAAAATCAGTTAACAAAATTATAACATAAAATATTAATTTAACAACAATCAAATTAAATAATCAAAATAATCGATTTGATTTATCGAATACTATAATCAAAATATCGAACAAAATAATTGATTTGATTTATCGGATAATATAATCGAAACATCGAATATATTTTCAATACTATTAGGTTAAGGAAATAAAACACAAATTTTAGACATATTTTGTACTATAAATACAATTATTATTTTCTTGTAAACACAATTAACTAAGAATGCACTAATTCATGTAAAAAACACAGTTCTAGATATATCGTTAAAACAGTTGATTTATGGTGTGAAATTGTTGAAAAAGTGAAACGTTCCCCCGGGCAACGCTTTGAGGTGACGTCTTGCTTTTAACCATTTTGAGGTTATGTTCATCTCCAAAACATAGCAAAATCGTCTTCTTTTAACATTAATTCTATTTTATTTTTCATATATAAAAACTGATTGAAATATATTGATAAATGTCTTAGTTTTGGGAAACTTTCAGTTAAAACACCAACACTTCTTAACTTCCTCGCATAACTGTCTATTATATTAAACTGTCCTTTCACGTGAGTTTTCCACATTTTCGGATTTCTTAATATAAACCTTTTATAATATTTTTCTAGGCAAAAACCAAAAATGTACCAAATACAAAATGTTTTTGCTTGGCTTTATGTAACCCACCAAATCTTGTTTGGGTTTCACAGGTAATTTAAAATCATCTTCATTCACTATTTCACTGATCAACACTTTATCCATTCCTAAAAACCTTCTTGTAACTTGTAAACATTCTTCATAATATCTTTCAAGTTTAATAAAAGTATCATCTTCAGATAATTCTCCATAATTTAATTCAGTATTTGTAAAAGATGTTGATTTGTCAAAGATTTCCATTATTTTGATGTGAGTTGTTGGAGACAAGTAGTGGGGAAAGGGGACTTCTGGCCCATTTTATTGACAGCTTCCGGTTACGTGACTTTTGTGATGTAGCTGTGACGTATTTGGCGACGTAGTTGGCGACGTATTAGTGACGTCATGTGAGTAAGGTTAGTTCAAGGCCATCCTGCGGATGTTTTAAAAAAGAAATCGTGCAAGATAGTAGGTTTAACTTCTATGCATTTTTAATCTTATTTACAATACTTTTTGTGCGCGTATTGTTTGAAGTTTCCTCCAATGACGTATGTTCAGAATCCTTGGTGTTTGTTATGTCTTGTGTATAATTTAAAAGATAGCGCACAACATCTGGATTTGGTGTTTCCAATTTTACTTTCCAAGTTTTTGTAACAGTAGATATGGTAGCAAATTCCACTTCACCTGTAATGCTTCCTTCTATGTTTGTTGAGTAAAATATCCATTAGTCAAATCCCACCAAGGATAACATCATTGCTTCCGCATCGGAAGACGTTGTGGTAGAACTTCATGCACTTGTATTTGATCAGTTGAATTTACATTAGTGCCAGCTTCTTCAAAATCACAATAAGAAGATGTAAAAGAAACAGTAGTGTATTGGATTGTAGAGTCCATGTGTACTGGGCAAGAGCCGGAGGTACACTAATGGGGCACAAGCATGTAGGATAGGTACCCACCCTTACCCCCACCACACCAGTCCCCCCAACACAACGTTTCCTCCACGAAGTTGTCACTTCGCACAATAACTACGAGACAGTTATTTAGTTATGGTTTAGCTCTTGCACTGTGAGTATCGTTGTTCCGTAACTGAAAACCTCAATGATTAGTGCTAAACACCGTATGTTTATAGTTATAACAGTCACTATCATCTAAACTAGTGTATGTCTTCATATATTGCTCCTTGCGTAGCAGACAACTGGTTAAGAGTGTTTCAGTCTTGATTATTCTATGACGGAACCGCTCACAGTCCATTAAAAGTGTAGACATTCTATCTTCATTGTCAGCGAAGTAGAAGGTGGTAGCAAGCGGACTACTCAAGGACACCTTCGACATATTCCTGTAAAACTGTGTCATGTTAAGACTTTACGCTAAGGTTATAGGTAGATATTCATTATCAAGAGCTGGACTAAAGTGATGAACTACTAGCGTTTAGGATAGCCACTTACCCCCACCACAACGTTACCTCGTCCTTGGAATAGTTGTTTTTCCACTATTGCTGCTATACTAGGGGTCGGATCTAAATTCCGATTGCACCTTTTTGTTCGTTTTGTTAAGCCGTGTAATTTAAGTACCCACTTGACATAGTTTAAACGATAAACATAGACGTTATTTACATTTATCCTTGAAAATAGTTGTTTTTTCGCTATTGCTTCTATACCTTTGGTCGGATCTGAATTTTGTTTGCACCTTCTTGTTTTTCTTGTCAAGCCGCGTAATTTTAGTACCCACATGATATACTTTAGACAAACTTTATACTCCAAGTAGGTTTTATGCCATTGCTGCAATACCCTTGGTCGGATTTGAATTCTGGATGCACCTTCTTGTTCGTCTCTTCAAGCCTTGTACTTTGAGTACCCACATGACATACTTTGGAAAAACGTTATACCCCCCCTATCAAGGTCACTTCCATAACCAGTCTTAATGTAACCACCTACGGTGACTACACAACACGGAGACTAACAATGTCTCCTGCCTATTTCAAGGCAAGATCCCTAATTTGAAATGCTTAGGCGGTTCTTTTGTTTAAAAGGACCTTTTGTGGGGGAGGAACGGCTAAGGGTTTTATTTTACAATCCACCTCACTCCGCTCTCTTCTTTCATGAAGTATAATTTCCGCTCATAAGGTACTTCTGGTGGTGATGGAACTGAGTTTGGTAAGTTGACCTCGAAAATAACTCCATCGACAGATAAATTATAATTGTTGTTGCTCTTCTTTGCCACCACTCTGTATGCAAATCTTCGTCTTAAGTTCTTAAATTTCGTTTTTGTAATTTCAATCGGTGTTACCAATTGTTCAATGGTGAAGGTCTTCATCTTCTTAATTTTCTTCATGACGGAGTGATGGAGTGTTTTAACAGATGATGAAGAACCTTTGACGGAGTGATGGAGTATTCTAGTAGATGATGAAGAACCTTGGACGGAGTGACGGAGTGTTGTGGTAGATAACGATGAAGAATCTTGATCAAAGAATAGAGGATGGTTTCTAAAATTCTTTTTTATCCTCATCCTGAAAGAAGATGGTCTTTTAAAACCGCTGATTTTGGTGCCGATTTCCTTAACGACTCCTTGATCCTTTGAAGTTTCTCATTATTCAATGGTGTGGTCATGATGAAAGCGAGAGAACGAGAGAGGTGTGGAGAGCGCGAGGAGTTTACCAATCAATGGTTGAAGCTGGAATGAGGTGGCAGACCGAGTAAAGCAGGTCGCAAAGTGAAACCTTACCCATATCCATATATGGTTAGAAAGCTGGGGACTGGTTTAGAACCTGTTTACATCCAGTTACGTCATCCCCCCTTAAAGGTCAAGGTCAAGGTCAAGGTTCACCCCCTCGGCAGACGAACACCCCCCCCCCCCCCTAAGTCGACAAAGGTCAGGTCACGTGGGTGGGGCTCGGGTACATATAGAGCTTGAGTCTCCACTGTCTTCGCAGTAGTCTGCCGCCCTTTACTAACCAACATGCGACTGGGTTGCATTCTGCTGCAGCGTAGGTGTGTTAAGTGTGCCCAACGAAGCCCAACGTGCAATTAATACAGCATGCGCATTTGCATGTGTAGTTTAATGTTTGCCTAACATTTAACGCTTGTTAATGAGTTAAAATAAACCAGTAGACTAACAGTTTGCTTAGCACTTAATGTTTTATAATCATTTTGTAGATTGAATGTTTGCTTAACACTTAACGCTTTAATTATTATTAACGCGACCTTGACCTACTTTAAGACTTAGAAAACACTCCACATGGTTAAAAAGCTGGAAGGACACCCCAGAGATATATTGACTTAAAGATATTTTGAGCTATTTGTACTTAGAGATAATTCATGCGGAAAATGTAGCCACAAATGTTGTAGTAAAAAATAAAAGAATATGGAGGGGGGAATGTATTATATCCTGCCACAATGGAGTAAATATTATTATATTGCTATGGAAGTTTTAGTTGTAAACACTTGGCTTGTTCCTTCTGAGCTTACGTTGTCAGAAGCATTTCTGGCTATCCTTGGTTTTGAGTATCGAGGTATTAAATTAAAAGTAGAGATGGAGCTTAGACCATTACACAGAAATGATATGTATTTTTTTGTGATTTGGCAATCACCCTCAAACATGGAAATTTTCCATTTTATCAAAAGATTGTACAATGAATTTTGTGTGAAACGGATAACAGTATCCCTTGTTTGAACTTAGAGCTTTCGTGCAATCCTTACAAAAGTAAAATAGAACAGGTCCATCCTTTACTATTTTACAAAATATTTACTTTGACCTTGACCCAGTTTATGAACTTAGAATATATCAGTGTGCACTTTGTAAAGTCGGAACAATACATTATCAAAGCCCTCACTTACCCCCACCACGGATTGTCGGCTATAAAAGCGGGGGTTGACCGCAGAGGTCTCACAGTCTCAGGCCGACAGCCTAGCTAGTTGTTTACCTTAGCTGTCTGTTTAGCATCTTTAGTATAGAGGTGGTACCCCTGTTTACTAAAGATTCTGTTAGTTCGTTAGATTATCACTTGTAAATTGCTGCTAGTAAATGTAGTTAGTGTTGGTGTTTGTAATTATTTGTGGTGTTGGTTTTTGAAGTGTTTTATTTACTAATGAAATATTTACTTTTCTTACACGCTTTAAAACTGAGTAAAGTCTTTATATATCAAGGGGGTTTTTATCAAAGTAATTTAATGTGTTTCTCAAATATACCCTTTCCTAACCCCTTACAAAAAGGTTCGATGCTGAAAACCAAACTTGTCAATACAGCCCTGCAATCCGGTTGACATTACCTATCTTAACCCTCACGCAAGAGAAACTTTAGTGAATATTAAGAATGTTAAGTCGGTCTTTGTAAACTGACCTTGGTCAAAACATTGGTTCGTAGTAGCCTGGCGCCCGTTACTGACCAAAGTCCGACTGGGTTTCAGTATGTTGTTGATCTTTGTAAAACTGAACTCGGTTGGTCTTTGTAAAATTAACCTTAATTGATCAGTTTGTTTAAATATTTGTATTTGTTTTCTTTTTGGGGTTATTTTTTTCGGGGAATATTTATGTTCCGTTATCAAAATTATTGCTTGTAATTCTCTTCCTCTAATACAGAGCGGGGAATAGAGCAGTTTTTGGTCCAAGTGAGAATCGGTTACTGCTCTATTCCCCGTTTTGGCAACATCTTCAGGTGACCTTGACCTACTGACGGGACTTTGAAAAATCCCCGTATGGTAAAATATTGGTAGATATATTTATTTCTTACAACAATATCCCCTCCTTAACACTTAACATGCCCACCACTTAGATTGGGTATAAAAGAGGTTTCCCATCACTGGTAAAATCATTCTGCTGCTTGTGCTTGCAGACCTATGGAGCAACACACCCACATCAGGAAACAAAACCAGACCAATGAAGATGAAAGCTTTTATTTCTTCTAAGTCTTCTTGTTCTGATTCCTTAACATCACTCTCGACTTCTGCAACACCCTCGACTTCTGCTGGTTCTATTCTTCGCCAAGCTTTTGCATCACCCTCAACTTCTGCATCACCCTCGACTTCAGTATCCCCCTCGACTTCCTGAATATGGCCCTGATCATCCCTGAAAAGACGAATGAGATGACTCCACCAACCGTCGTAAATCTTGATGAGTGTCCTTCCGCTACATCGCGCTCACGTCCATATTTTCCTTCAGCATCATCCTCGAGATCCACCTCATCATCGTCCTCGAGTTTGAGCTCCACCTCATCATCATCGTCAAGATCGAGCTCTGAAATATTTACTAGTCCTTCAACCGAAACTCCGCCTTCTACAAGTTCAACCAGACCTTCAGTAATTTGCACAAATAGTCAATCTCCTTCAGATAAATTCAAACAATCAAAGTCATTGCAAAGGTTGTACATACATCCTGCACAACAATGCAATTATATTTTTAAAAAAGTTCCAAAGATAGGTGTACGCTGTGCAAAATGTTGTATTTTAAAAGAACAATTGTGCAGTTTTCATTTAAAACAAAAACAGAAGGGCAGCGTTTCTCTTTTTGCAACACATCCAACAGTGGAACCAACCAAAACTTAGATTAATAGGCTTTCCAAAAACAAAAAATACTTCTTTGTCAGAACAATGGGTCTTTTAAAGGTGATGTTAAAATGTGGAGATCAACTCTACATTTTAAGAATGCCAAAAGCTTGGGTCATCCTGAAAAACCTAACAAAAAGCACTACTTAATCCGTAACGATAAAGGAACAACTGAATGGAGAAAATTGTAATGACAACGTTTTTTCCAAATTAAATAAAGTTTTTCCAAATGAAAAAAAAGTGTGGACAACCTATTTAAATTCTGTGGCATATGCTGCAAAATGTAAATAGGTTGTCCACACTTCTTTTTAAATGCTACAACGACCTTGACCTAGATATGGTAAAATCATTCTGCTAATATGGCTCCCAAAGACAACATCTTCCCATCCAAGTACACCATCTTAAACATTATACTAACCATCTTATTAGAAACTAACGAAGACGAAAATGATTCAGAAATGGAACATCTCGATCTCAATCTATTTAGTAATCTTGATCTACTAATTGATGTAGCCAGCAATGAAATGGAGCAAATTGAGATGTTGACTGACGACGATGATCCAGAGTTTCATCAGCAGTTGCTCTGTTCGGAGGAAATGGACCAAATGGTCCTTGTTGACATGAAAATCCTCCAAGCAGTAATCTCGTTGTTTTTTGGCATATGATAAACACACAGGGGAATCGCAGGTTGTTGATAATGAAACTCTTCCAAGCAGTAGTCCCATTGGGTTTCTTGTATTAAATCGAGACACAGGGGAATTTAGTGTTCGTTGGCGCTTATTTAGTAATATATCCTCATCATCATCATCGGATGAGTCTGAATAATGTTTTTTTTTTAATACAGAGCGGGGAATAGATCAGTTTGTGGTTATAGTGACAATCACTTACTGCTCTATTCCCCGTTCTGGAAATATGATCAAGCGACCTTGACCCACTTGAAAGACTTTTTTAAAGGTAATCCAAAAATAATTATGCAAATATTTGTTCCCGAATGGTAAATAAGCTCGATGTTGCAGATCCGATCATCATTTTGGTTGTAATTTGCTTCAATAGAGCTTCTACCATGGTGTACCTTTATTGTATTAACTCTGTATCTGATGTGCTCATGGAGTTTCAGGATGTCCATGTAAAAGGAATAGGTACTCGTTGAGCAGAAGAAATTAAAATACATGTAAAACAAATCCATTTGGTAAACGAAATTTATCGTTTATCACGAGAAGATTACTGTGTCTTTATTACACAACCTCATAAACAGTACTTGCGTGGATTAGTTTCAAGTACAGAACGGAAAATAGAGCAGTTTCTAGTCAAAGTGTAAATTACTCACTGCTCTATTCCTCGTTCTGCTAATGTGATTATATAACCTTGGGCCACACTGACGGGGTTTGAAAACTTCAGTTAGTATAAAAATTGAAAGATATTTTTTTTTACAAAATACACTTACCCCCACCACTTACCCCACCACTTTTAAGTGGGTATAAATAGAGGTGCATTAGCGGTGGTGTCATCTGTAGTAGACTAACCTTTGAGGATGAAATACCTAAAACATGTACCGTTGCGATATTTGTGGAGATTCGTTTAAAAAAGAATGGCTTTTAAACATTCAAAAAGAAGTACAACATAACAACAATAACATGGAAATTAAACAAAATGAAGAAGAAGAACTGGAAACAATAGATCAAATGCTAGCCCAACACCAAGTTTCATTACCAAGTGTTATTAATTATGCGTCTGGATCATCAGTGACTTTGGAACTACACGCCCAAGCACTTCCAGGTAATGTATTAACTCTTTTTAAAATTGACAATGCAAAAATACAACTAGAAAAATTTTAAAGTAAAACAAAATAATTGGTAAGAACAACTAAAAAGATTAAACTTTATCAAATTCGGACTATTACTGGATGCTGTGTTTACTAACATTCAAAATGAAAAATCACCAAGAGGATTCCTGACAAAAAACCGGACCATTATATTTGCATCATACATTGAATCTATAGAAAAATGAATGTTTTGATGAACTTCTAACAAAACTACAAGAGCATGAAGGAAGAGGTTATGGATGGAGTTTATTAAGCATAACTGGTCTTGACGTAAGAGTACATAAACACGTGTATGGTATAAGAGGAATTAGCTACATCCCTCTACCGGAAAAAAATAAGAATACCAAATCCAATAGCAACGTACAAAATGAAGATACTGAATGTTTTAAATATGCAATGTTGACCAAACATGTAAAAGATCATAAAGAAATATTAAGTAGAAAATATGAGGAAATTCAACATAGATATAACTTTCAGGGAATGAGTTACCCTGTTGCAATTAAAGATGAATCAAAATTTGAAAAAGCCCGCAGCTTCTTTCAACATTTTTGGTTTGGATTCGTCAAACAATGCGTATCCCTTGCGTATAACAACAAATGATCGTAGAAACCATACAGATTTGCTATTAATCACAAAAGGAGATATAAGTCACTATGTATATATTAACAATTTTCAGGCTCTTGTTTTTAAACAAATATCAAAAAAACACAGAGAGAAAACCGTTTATAAAAGATGTTTTTGTCATGAAGGCGAACCATTAAGAAGGGGAGGTTCAGAAAGGCTATTAGAACATCAAAGATTATGTGTTGGAAACTATGAGGTGAGAGTAAAATTGCCCCCTCTTAGCAGAGCACACGTTAAACTTGATAAAGTAAATCAACAATATCGTATTCCAGTTGTTGTGTATGCTGGTTTCGAATCAACTATAACTCCACTCCACTTGAACTCCAAGAAGAGGAAGTTACAAGAAGAAGCAAATATCAACTGCACACACCACACAGTTATTTTTTAATCATAAAATCCACATTTTCTGAAGAACATCTCCGTAAATACGAAATATGAACTGCACCAAAGATTTATCGTGGTGATGAAGCAGCTCGATGCTTTGTTGATGAATGGTACGACATTGCTGGAAAAGTGGAGGAAATGTATAGACACGTGTTACCTATGTCACCTATGGAAGAAGATGAATTACAACAATATGCTTCAACAACAACATGTTATTTGTGCGATAACACATTCACACTTGATAACTTAAAAGTCCGTGACCTTCACTATCTCACCGGAGCTTACAGAGGTGCAGTTTGTAATGCTTGCAATTTAAACTACAAACTTCCATCTTTTATGCCAGTTGTGCTGCACAATCTAAGTGTTTATGACTCCCATTTTATAATCCCGGAGTTAGGAAGAGATGATGGAGCAATAAATGTTTTGGCTACAACTATGGAAAAATTTATAAGTTTTTCTAAAAAGGTTGGTAAAATAAAACTAAGATTTGTTGATTCTTTCAGTTTTATGCCTTTTAGCCTTATGACATTAACTGAAAACTTAAGAAGAGAAGATTTGATTGAAACAAGCAAAACTGTACCTAATCATAAAATGGATTTAGCTCTTTGAAAAGCAGTCTTCCCCTATGATTACATTGATGGACTGCATAGATTTGACGAAACATCACTTCCCACACCAGACAAATTTAAAAACAAACTTAATGATACATAAATAGAACCCGAAGACTATCAACACGCATGTCGAGTATGGAACGAGTTAGATTTGAAGACCTTAGGAGATTACTCAGACTTTTATGTGAAACTTGACGTCACTCTTCTTTGTAATGTGATAGAAGAGTTTCTAAACACTTGTTTTTCTACGTATGGTTTGGACCCTTTACACTCGTATACTTCTCCAGGATTAGCTTGGCAAGCTATGTTAAAATAAACAAAATGCAAACTACAGCTTTTAACAGATATTGACATGGTTTTAATGGTTGAATCCGGAGATAGAGGCGGATTGACTCAAAGTGTTACGAGACATGTTAAAGCCAATTACAAATACCTTCCCGACTATGATGAAGGGAAACCATCGGTATACTTAAGATATTTCGATGCCAATAATTTGTATGGATGGGCAATGTCAAACCCACTTCCATTTGACAATTTTAAAAGGGTTAATCCAGACTCTATTGGCAATGTTTTACGAATTCAAAAACATGGAGAAACTGGTTACATTTTAGATTGTGACTTTGAATATCCCGACCACTTACACGATCTTCATTACGATCTTCCACTACTCACAAAAACAGAAGTTTCTCCAACTGGAAAAATCCTAAATTAATGATGACTTTAAATAACAAACAACGATACGTAGCTCACTTTTGGATTGTTCAACAAGCTATCGAATTGGGACTACGTATAACAAACATTCATAGAGTTTTGGAATTTTCCCAATCATTCTGGCTGAAACCCTACATCGATTCTAATACCACCAGAATAGCAGCAGCTACATCAACCTTTCAAAAGGATTTCTTTAAATTAATGAACAACGCAATATTTGGTAAAACACTGGAAAACAAAAGAAGACACAAAAATGTTAAACTTGTTACTAACCCGGGAAAACTACAGAAACTTGTACAACAGCTAAATTTTGGAACATCTGTAATTATAAATTATAACCTTTTAGCAGTATCTATGAAGAAAACAAGTATGAAGATGGATCGTCCTTTGTGCTTTGTAAATTGCATATTTCTAAAACATATATGTACGACTTCCACTATAATAAGATGGTCGGGTTCTACGGAGGCGAAAATATATGTATTACATATATGGACACTGACGCTTTTATATATCGCATACTCACCCTGAACATGTTTAAAGATTTACGTATATTTATTTACAAGAACGAAATTGATCTCCGACTACCTGAAAGATTATCCCAACTATGATAACGACAGAAAGAAAAAAGTACTAAGCAAATTTAAGGGTGAGGCTAATGGTGTTCTACTTGGAAAATTGATGCACTTATGTCTAAACTGTATTCTTTGAAACTGTATGATGAAAAAGAAGAAGAAGAAGAAAAGAAGAATAGCTATATTAAGAAAGCTAAAGGTGTAAAGAGTTTATATTAAAAATTAAGTACATTTTGAACACTACAAACAATGTTTATTTGAATTGATTTTCAATGACAGCAAAATTCAATACAATCAGAAGTTTTAACCATCAGCTGTACAGTCTAATAGAAGTTAAAAAACACTTTTCTCTACTGACGACAAATGAAATATACTTCCAGACAACATACACACTTTACCATTCGGTCACTATTCCCTCAACCCTATTGACGACTAATCCTTTTATCGTCCTACATCCTTTTCCTTTCCGTAAAAAAGGGGGAACACAGCAGTATTTTGCTGTGTTCCCCCTTTTTTACACTATTTTTGCATGACCTTGAACTATTAAGAACGAGTATATACAAGCAATATTTAATACTCCTCTAGAAGTGCTGGTTGAACCATTAACTAATATGGATCTAAAGAGTAAAATTGTTGCTGAGCTTCATAAATCTGCAAGGATACACTTTCAAAGAAGAAATACTGTTATAAAAGGTATAAATGATCTTTATCAAGCAGACCTAATTGAAATGAGACCTTACAGTAAAATAAAAAAAGGATTTAAATATATATTAAAAGTTATAAACTGTTTTACAAAAGTCGGAGACGCTATTCCACTAAAAGACAAAACAGGGCAGAGCGTGACAAAAGCAATGGAGTTAGCTATACGTAGAGATAAAAACACTATAAAACATTTGCAAACTGACGACGGAAAAGAATATTTTAATTAAGATTTTTCAAAGCCGATGAAAAAATATAATGTAAACCATTATTCTACGAAATCTGAAACGAAAGCAGCTATTATCGAAAGGATCAATACAACTTAAAAAGAGCAATGTATAAAGCTTTTTCAAATAGAGGTTCCCACGTGTGGTATGACATACTTCCCGACTTAATACACGATTATAACAACAAGTTCTATAGAACTATCCGGATGAAACCAATTGAGGTGACCAAAAAGAACTTGTTAAGGAATATAGTAAAAAGAACACCAAAAGAAACCAAAAGTGGATAAGAGATTTCCACGAAAATTCAATGTGGGGGATAAAGTTCATATTAGCAAATATAAAGGAGCATTTAGCAAGAAATACTTACCTAACTGGACTAATGAAATTTTTTCGTATATAAAATACAACCTACATATCCATAAACTTATATACTTAAGAATTAACTTATTAAGGATAATAAAGGAGAACTTTTACAAGGTGGCTTTTACGGGCATGAAATATTAAAGTCTACTGTTGAAGATGTTTATCTTGTGGAAAAGATATTAAAACAAAAGAACGATCAAGTATTGGTGCGCTGGTTGGGTTTTGATAAAAGCGCTGACTCGTAGGTATCTAAACAAGATCTTTTATAGGATTTCACTAGTATCACGTTAACCGTCGAAGAGTGCTGACATGGAGATTATTAAACTCAAGGATTCTTTTAAAATTGCGAATATAGATGAATTAACTGTGGATAGTGTAAAACATGAAGAAGGGAAACATGGAAACTTATTACCAGACAGCGTATAGTGAGTGGACCTTCAAATTGTGGGAAAACAAATGTAGTGTTTAATTTAATAACTAATCCTAACGGATTTTAGTTTGATTTTACCTATACATTTTTTCAAAGTCTCTGCTCCAACCAAAATATCAGTTATTAGATAAAATAATATAATGTAATAATCTGATGTACCGAAGGTAAATTTCTTCAAATTTGATGCAAGTGATAAAATTTTGCTGCCGAATAAAGCAATGCCTTACTCAGTCTTTATTTTTGATGATATCTCTTGTGAAAAACATGACACTATTAGAAACTATTTTGCGATGGGGAGACATCACAATATAGACTGTATCTACATTGGTCATATATATAGCAAAATCCCAAAACAGTTATTAAGGGATAATGCAAATATTATCGTTATATTTAAACAATACGATATGAATTTAAAACATATACACCACGATCATGTTGGTGCTGATATGTCGTTTGAAAGGTTAAAACAAATTTGTAGTAAAGCTTGGGAAGATAAATATGGATTCCTGGTAATTGATAAGGAACAAAGTGTTAAAAATGGTCGATATAGATATGGATTAGATTGAATCGTTTTAATTCAATAACATAAACACATACTCTTAGATAAAATTTTAAAATCGGCCTTTAATTTGTAACATATATAAATGGTTTCATAAACGATGTTGAAGTCATTTGTAAAATGAGTGTGGACAAGTTCGGACATTATACCGAATCTGGTGTAAGATCAAGATTTTATGATAAAGAAGCTCACACCGGTTTGCCTCTTACACCGGAGGGTGACTATAACATTAGTAATAAACGTTTAAAGTATATTAATGATCCTCAAGATAGTAGTGACACTATAAATTTAAAAAATTTACAATCAGAAATGTCATCAAGCTTAAAACTTAAGGGAGATGTGTACGATGCAAATACTCATAGAATTGCAAATATCGGTAATCCAGAAAATGAACAAGATTCAGTAACAAAAATATATTTAAACTCTAAATTGAAAAATACTATAACTAGAAAAGGAGATGCTTTTGTACAAGGAAAAATGAATTATGAATGTTTAGAATTGAAAGATAATATGTGGAATGGTAAAAAACGTAAAATAAATAATATACTACAAGCTGAACAACCAGACGAAGTACCTGTGATGGGGCAACCGCTAACTAGACAAGGAGACAACTTTGTACAATGTGGTTATAAATATAATTTCTTAGAATTGAAAGAAGACAAATGGAATGCTAATCACCATAAAATTTGTAATGTAAAGGATGGTAAAGAAAGCGGTGATGCTGTAAATGTTTCTCAAATACCAAAAAAGAGTAAAGGATATTGGGATTTTGAAAATAAAAGATCTTGTTAAACACGCTGTTAATGATAATGATTGTGTAATAAAAATCAAAGTATAACATTAAATGAACATAAGTTTGATTGTAAAAATAAGCAGCTAACAAACATTTTAGCGGGAACCTCACCAAGTGACGTAGCAGTTGTAGATCAAATATAAAATATGACGATGGTTTGTTAAAACAGGGTGATAACAAATACGAGTTTTTAGAATCCAAAGAAAATAAGGACTCCAAAGTAAATGAGTGGGATGGTAAAAAGGAAAAATTGTAAATTTACTTTGTGGTACAAATACTAATGATGCTGTATGTGTCTCACAAATACCCAAATCAAATATCGGTGAATGGAATTGTAATTATAAAAGGTTGGTTAATGTTAAACATGGTGTAAGTGATAATGATTGTGTTACAAAAAGTCAGACTATTACATTAAAGGGGGATGAGTTTAATGCTAACAGTAAACAAATAACAAATACAAAAGAAGGTGTATTGCCAACAGATGTAGCAGTGGTGGGACAAATATTAACAAAGGGTGATAAAAGCATAATCAAACAGGGGGATAAAGAGTACAACTTTTTAATGTTTAATAAAACCGAAAAATGTTGGAATGCTGAAGATCAATTCATAAGAAATTTACCAAAGGGTGTATATAATGATGATATTTGTATAATGTCACAGGCTGTATAGTATGATGATACAGTTAAAAATTTTAAATATTCGGGTGTAGAAAATTTACAATCAGAAATGTCATCAAGCTTAAAACTTAAGGGAGATGTGTACGATGCAAATACTCATAGAATTGCAAATATCGGTAATCCAGAAAATGAACAAGATTCAGTAACAAAAATATATTTAAACTCTAAATTGAAAAATACTATAACTAGAAAAGGAGATGCTTTTGTACAAGGAAAAATGAATTATGAATGTTTAGAATTGAAAGATAATATGTGGAATGGTAAAAAACGTAAAATAAATAATATACTACAAGCTGAACAACCAGACGAAGTACCTGTGATGGGGCAACCGCTAACTAGACAAGGAGACAACTTTGTACAATGTGGTTATAAATATAATTTCTTAGAATTGAAAGAAGACAAATGGAATGCTAATCACCATAAAATTTGTAATGTAAAGGATGGTAAAGAAAGCGGTGATGCTGTAAATGTTTCTCAAATACCAAAAAAGAGTAAAGGATATTGGGATTTTGAAAATAAAAGATCTTGTTAAACACGCTGTTAATGATAATGATTGTGTAATAAAAATCAAAGTATAACATTAAATGAACATAAGTTTGATTGTAAAAATAAGCAGCTAACAAACATTTTAGCGGGAACCTCACCAAGTGACGTAGCAGTTGTAGATCAAATATAAAATATGACGATGGTTTGTTAAAACAGGGTGATAACAAATACGAGTTTTTAGAATCCAAAGAAAATAAGGACTCCAAAGTAAATGAGTGGGATGGTAAAAAGGAAAAATTGTAAATTTACTTTGTGGTACAAATACTAATGATGCTGTATGTGTCTCACAAATACCCAAATCAAATATCGGTGAATGGAATTGTAATTATAAAAGGTTGGTTAATGTTAAACATGGTGTAAGTGATAATGATTGTGTTACAAAAAGTCAGACTATTACATTAAAGGGGGATGAGTTTAATGCTAACAGTAAACAAATAACAAATACAAAAGAAGGTGTATTGCCAACAGATGTAGCAGTGGTGGGACAAATATTAACAAAGGGTGATAAAAGCATAATCAAACAGGGGGATAAAGAGTACAACTTTTTAATGTTTAATAAAACCGAAAAATGTTGGAATGCTGAAGATCAATTCATAAGAAATTTACCAAAGGGTGTATATAATGATGATATTTGTATAATGTCACAGGCTGTATAGTATGATGATACAGTTAAAAATTTTAAATATTCGGGTGTAGAATTTGATTTGATGGTGTACAATCGTGATTTGTTGGTTGGTGATCCCACATCTGTGAGCGGATTTAAATATATAGACAATAGACCATATATACCAGAAAACTATGTATATAGAAGAATAACATATAATGTATTAGTTGATGCTGATGGTAACCCTTTTAGAACTACAGAAAGTGGTCAAGTGGTAAATAGGAAAGGATAAAATGTTATACATATATATATATATATATATATATATATATATATATATACATATACATCCTTGTACATAAGGACTTAATCATTTATAAAATGAGTGTGGACAAGCTCGGACGCTATACCAAATTCGGTGACTATAATATCAGTAATAAACGATTAAGATATGTTAATGATCCTCAAAATAAAAATTATGCTATAAATTTGCAAACTTCACAGTTTAAAATAACGCCAAATAAGAACTATTTTGTACGAGTTTCAAGCGAAATGTTTTATGATTTTTATAATGACTTGGCTAAAACTAAAATTAAAGCAAATAAGAAGAATGATTGGATTCAGAAAAAATTGTAAACATATACTTTATAAATCCTGCAACAAAAATATTACGAAATGTTGAGTGAATACATAACTTATATAACCAAAAGACAAAGGAATAGAGATACATTTGCATTATGAATAAGGTTTCCGTTGGGTAAACATGGTTAACCAAGAAAAGTTGATAAACGAGATAAAATTGCTAAGCGTAATATAATTATAAATGGTAAAAAGTACAAAGGAACAAACGGATTGTTTGAATTGATTTTTAAAAGAAAACCTGTCAAATATACCACACGAGACTTTTAAAGGTATATGTCTAGATACAAATACTCAAAGAAAGAAATATAAACCATCATCTTCAATACATAGAAATCAATCTATAAAGTATAGGAACATTATTTCAGAGTTATTTCCAACAAAACTGGAAAAAACTAAAAAGAGGTTCATGTCTACTGAAGAAGTTACTACTTTTTATACAGAAAGGTAAAAAAGAAAGGTAAATGAGGAAATAGCTTCTGGAGAAGGATTATTAAAAATACTTATAATACAAATATAATTTATTATAACGATGTTAATAAGTTAGTAAATAGAATGCGGTTGATACATGAAGCAATAGAAGCGGCTCAAACAGGTCTTCAAAACGAATGGGTTGCTTTAATTGCTGAATTATTACATAGAGGTATAATCAAACGCTGAAGGTGCATGTAATGGATGACAAAGTATAGAAAGGATTATTGTTTGTTAGGTATAAATATCAATTTGGAAAAGGAGCAGTGTTAGTTCTCATCGAGATTAGATAACGAAAGGAGGCAGTGCTGTCTCTTCAACACTAAACTTACTAGGGAAACCAATTTCAGCTTTAGTTAATAAATCCGTAGATTTGTTACCTATTGAATTTCATCTACCTGGTGGTTATCAATATTGTGGACCTGGAACTAAATTGAAAAAAAGATTGACAAGAGGAGATCCGGGAACCAATAAATTATATCAGGCTTGTAAAGAGCACGATATAGCCGATTCAAAATTTAGTGATTCTGCTCACAGATCTGTGGCCGATAAAATACTTGCAACAATGCTTGGGAAAGATTTTAAGCGAGTGACGTTAGTCTTGGCAAAAGAGTGGCAGCATTCGCATTGACAGCAGCATTGAAAACAAAAACAGCAATTGGTGGCGGAAGGAAAATAGAAGAGGGGGAAGGAGAAAATCAACTCGAAAACTAGGAGGAATAATTACACGAAACTCTAGACGTTCTACTAAAAAAGTCAAACCATCAATATGGTCCATGATAAAAAAAGGACAAGGACTTTACCTAAGATCGTATCGTGCCTATTAAATATGAGAAAACAGTTAATACTTCCTAATCGTGCATCAATTAACCAAGATCTTTTTAGATATGTTTCTTGTTTAAAGATACCATTCTTCAGAGGAGTGTTTATGAAGGATAATTTACCATCAGCAATGTGGAAAAATGAGAGCGGTATAGTAAATCTAGATAATAGTGAGCGACCAGGTACACACTGGGTATGTTATAAAAACCTCGGTTCAACAGTTTACTATTTTGACAGTTTTGGTAATTTACCACCTCCAAAAGAATTTCAAAAGTATTTTCGTTCTACTAAACAAGTATTATACAATTATGAGAGGGTGCAACCTGACGATACATATATCTGTGGGCATTTATGCTTAGAGTTTTTAGCAAAAAGTGCCAGTCAGCTTTAAGATGTCTTCATATACGGTCTCTATGACTGGTACAACGTCAACCTTGCGGAGCACTTTATTCCCCGCATTACGTTTACATAAAGAAAAACAATGGGAAGCAGCATTACTAGATTTTACAACTTATAATTCTATACCAAATATTACTGAAGGCATGAATAATAAACTTCACTACTATAAAGCAAAGGATGTAAAGGGACAGTACCTCCAGCCTAACGAAGTTGTTCTATCCATGGGGTCTCATGAAATAGAAGATATATGCAAGGAAATATAAAAAAAGCTGGGAGAAGATAATATTACCATAGAAGGAAATAATAATACTTTAAAAATATAAATTAAATCAAAGTATTATATAGATTTTAGCAAAACACATTCAGTCGGAGGATTATTAGAATTTCATTCTACAACACCGATATTAGAGAGAAATGTGAAACATATAAGTTCAAATACTGTAAGCATACTTACATAGAACACAATTGATATAACTTGTAACATTATACAAGGATCGTATAGACAGGGTGAAAATCGACATATTGCATACATTTTACCCATCTGTGCCTCCAGGATTTAAAATAATTGAAAGACCAAAAAACCTAGTTTATTTACCTTTAAACATCAGTCACATCTCAGACATTGTTCTGAACGAATTAGATCAAGACGGCAACATAGTTGACTTTAGAGGTGAAATTGTCACCATAAGAATACATATAAGATCGATTTTATAAATAATGGAATTGACGTTTAAAAAGGATCGAGTGATTGATAAAAATCTTAGTAGCGTATTAGCGTCAGAAGAGTTAACATATAAAAACATTCGATTTTGAAAAGAAATTGGTTTTAAAGTTATTAACAATGGATATTCTGGATATAGCTCACGGACCGATGTTTGACGAGACCTTGTGTGAGAAGGAGATCCACACCCACAATCCTTACGCTTCATCGAAATTAAACAATAATGATGAAATCAGGATTCCTATTCAACAACAAAATATCTACACTCTACCTTCTGAAAGTTATCTATACATCGAGGGAAAAGTAACAAAGAAAGTTGGAACAGAAGGAACAACTGTGCCGTTTTTAATAACCCAATGGCTTTTCTTTTTGATGAAATAAGGTATGAAATTTCAGGTGTTACTGTGGACTCTACAAAAAAAGTTGGAATAGCCAGTACATTGAGAGGTTTGTGCTCCATAACACCAAACGAGAAAACCTGCTAGCAGTCGCAGGATGGGTTATACCGGATTCATCTACTATAAAACTCGATGATAAGGGTTATTTCGACTTTTCTATAACTTTAAAATTATTATTAGGTTTTGCAGAAGATTACAGTAAAATATTAATTAATGTAAAACAAGAATTAGTTCTTTTAAGAGCTTCAAATGATAAAGATATAATATTAGCTACAGGAACAACGACTTAAACCACTCTGGAGTGGAAGTTGGATTTAAAAAGATTGTTTAGAGGGTACCACATCTAAAACTTGCAGATGAACACAGGATTACCTTTTTGAGACAATTAAAGGCGGACCGCAATATAGTTTTAGCATTAAGAAGCTGGGAGTTACACGAATATCCTATTTTACCCGTAACGGAGCGACATACATGGACTATAAGGACTTCAGCACACTTGGAAAAACCTAGGTACTTTATTTTTTTATTACAAACAGATAGAAGAAGTAAAATAATAGCTGATCCAACATCGTTTGATAATTGTAAACTTAAGAATTGTAAATTATACCTCAACTCATAATTCTTTCCATATGACGATTTAAACATATCATTCGATAAAAACCGAAATAGCATTCCATACGATATGTACGCTAGATTTCAAACATCTTACTACGGTAAAACAAACACACCACTACTATCACCAACGCAGTTCAATTCAAAAGCTCCTATCGTGGTTATTGATTGTTCTAAACAAAATGAATCTGTAAAGTCATCAAGTGTAGATATTAAGTTGGAAACGGAGTTTGAATCTAACATACCCGCTAACACAACTGCATATTGCTTGATTATTCACGATAAAATTGTAACGTACACACCTCTAACAGGTATTGTAAAGATGGTTCTGTAGGTCTATGGATGGGGAAGGGTATAAATAGCGCGCACTAAAAGAGGGGTTCAGTTGATCAGCGTTTGCGGTTGAAACAACATCTATTACAGTCGAGATGACCTCTGTATTACAGGAGCATAACAATGCAAAGTGGAAGGTTCGGTGCAAAACAAAGACTTTTTCATCAAAGAGTATGAAGAAGAATTGGACGTGTTTCTCAAGTTTCGAAATGAAGGAGTAAAGTCAGACAACGCTTCAACACCTAAGTCGACTTTAAAGAGGAAGAGAAAACCTGAAAACAACATCCCTTTAAACAAACTGTCGGATATTTTTCTTCTTATACTATATCCAATCTCAAGATGTATGACTAAAGGCATAGCAATAGGTTTGGTAAAGGACTTGGGTTATACACCTAATGCAATTTTAAACCAAGGACATAAAATGCTATTTTTCAGATGCCACTTGGGATTATTTTCTTAAACATTTACACCTCATTGAATGCTACTTGGCAAAGAACATGTTTGGAAAAAAGACAGCTATTCGTCTATTAGAACGTGACATTGAATTCGACATTTTAAAATGTCGCGGAGAACAGCAAGTACGATTTAGAGACCTGACAAAACATGATGACAAAATTCAACTGACGCCGGAAGAATTCTGCGTTTTGAGTTGTGCAGCTTCACCTATAACCAGGTATATGAAACAACATGTATTTTCAAATACTGTGGTAAAAGACTATTTGGTAGATGCGACGGAACAACATCCCGATGCTCAAATTCTTTACGGTCCAATAGATACATCTATTTTTAACCGAATACCTTATGAGGTTGAAATGTGGAGATGTCTAAAGGAGTATGAACAAAAGATTAATGAACAAAAGATTCAAGAAAAAGAAGAAATAACGATTGAAGAAGAAGAAGAAATTGTACAAAATGAAAAAAACAGAAAACGTTTTAACTGAAACAGTTTAAAAAACTAAAGGAAGTTTGTGGGGTAGGCCTACCGGGGATGGTGCCCACGTTAAATATACACTAACGCGCTGAGAACTGTACGGCCTGAGCTATAAAAGCTCTAGCGTGTTGTGGAAACAGTTCAGTCGTCATCCGAGACATGGAGAAGTCTAGCATAGTTGAATTTCAAGCTTTTCGTGGAAACAATGATAGATACATTGTTAAAGAACTAATCATCTTAGACCTGCAAACATATGTCATTTATAATTTTTATTCAAACCTCCATTTCCTTTTAACAACTTAAACTCCAAATCTAAAAGAACAAATAAGTGGTTAACGAGAAACTTGCAACACACTGGTTGGAATGAAGGTTTTACAGGTTTTGAATAAGTGGAAAGCATTATGAACCACTACTGCAGTAAATTTACAAGAATTTATACAAAAGGGTTAGAAAAACGCAATTGGATACAGCTTTATAGTACAAAAGATATAATAGATGTTCAAATGGATAAGTTTTTAGAATTTGAGATGGATAATATTGTATTTTAACAAAGAATGATAAACACGCACAATTTCATTGCGCTGTAAAGAACGCTTATCGTCTAGCTGCTTTGTTACATCCTTGTACAATGGAGAGTGGAGGGGGAAGTGGAGGGGGGAACGGAGGGTAAAAGCGGGGAGAGTGAGGAGACCCACAATCAGTATTACTCCAGACTCCAACGAGAGAACACGTATCAAGATGGCATCACAGAAATTTCTGCAAACATTGGTGGATCTGTTTAACACTCAATCAAAATCAAGTATTTTACCGACAAGAAAAACTTCAGAAATCAAAGAAAACAAACATTACATCGTGCACGATATGAGGAAGATAGAAACATCAGTGGGAGACGCTATTCTCGTATCTGTAAGCGATGCTCCATACGCAGTAGGAGATGAAGCAAAATTCCAAATTTTCCTGCCCAAGAGATTTGTTCAACTGCTTCAAAATGAAGATCTGCAAAACATCGAACCTGGAACCTTGTATATAGTATCACACGGAGTCAGCGGGAACAACTCTGCCGAGCTATCTCTGCATTTGACCTTGTCGGGAGCTTCACATTGTTAAATTAAGCCAAAATCATGTAAAACTTGAAATGTATTTTATGTAAAAAAAATAAAAAAAAGATAAAATATCAGTACTCCAAGTACTGATATATTATATTTTTAAAAACATTTTTTGGGGACCTTGACCTAGATTCAGAACTTATAAAATGCGCTGTATTGGTTAAAGGATTATCACTTTCATATAGACTGACAATGAGTTGGTAGGGGAACATTGTGGTGGGGGAATGGTAGGCACCTATCCTACACGCTTACGCCGCGTCAGTATACCTCCGACATTTGCCTTGGTACAACCTACAAAAACAAAATGGAACATATGGTAGTAAAGAGGAGAATGAGTTTTTCTAAATATGCACAGTTACAATCGAGATTGGATACGTTTGATGCAGCATTAAAAGACTCGTTTCTATACAAGACTAGAATGGAGTTTGCAGATCCTGGTTTCTTTTACATGGGAGAAGATGATAAGACCGTTTGTTACAATTGCGGAGGAGGGTTGCAGGATTGGCAAGTGACAGATAAGCCATGGGAAGAACACGCACGATGGTTTGACAGGTGTGCTTATCTGTTAGTTCAAAAAGGTAGAGAGTTTGTACAAAACCATTGGAGAGTATATAAACCTCATCCTGTTAAAACTTCAGAAACACCAACCGAAGAAAATAAGACCGAAGGAAACGAATGTGTAGTATGTTTATCCTCTGAGAAAAATTTACTATTTTTACATTGTAAACACTGTTGTACATGCACTGATTGCCGACTGATGTATAACCATTGCATTATATGCAGAACTCCAATAGGTTACGTGATGAAAAAATTCATATCGTAGATGTGAAAAAGTGGAGGGGGTGCGTATAAAAGGAAGGCGAGGAGGTGGGAAGCTCACTCCGCGAGTAGCCGTACACGAGGTAACATCATGGCTCTAAAAATTAAGTGTGTCCAATACAATACTGTTTATCTTTCTACAGTTCATGATTTGCAACTTCTTTCCGATGACATAAAAGTTGTCATTGTAAACGGTTACAAAGTAACATTGGATATTTCTACAACAAACACTTTAGCTCAAGAACACTGGAGAACATCCGCAACTACACTTCCACCGACACAGGGGAATAGATATAATTTTGGATAGTAGAGCCTTTCGCCCAGTTCAATGTAAGCAGCTTTACGTAATCGGAGACGTCATCGTGGCAACCATCATCACTTCCACCCGCGCCTAGAATTAAGTATTATTGTGGAGAATCTGAATTATTCGGTTTCGAACGAATGGTGTTTTTGGGGTCTGGAAACTCAAAACGAAAAGTTATCATGGCCCCGGGCCTAGGTCTTGCCATGCCGACTACGGTAATAGCTTCTTCCCTATAGGGGAAATTTGCAAAAATAGGACATTAGTAAATAAATACTAGAATAAAGAGTTAGTTAGCTCGACACATCAAAGAGAAGTAACATAACGCAGGAGAAGCTGGGAAAGTTTTGATAAACATTACATTTTAAGCCCGAGGCCGAAAGTTAATTATCAGGTTTTACGGTTGAATATTCCGTTTACAAGTTAAATCAAATATTTTCTATTTGGGTGGCCAAGATAACTTTAATGATTCAATAAGTAAATATATGAACGCATATTTTTATCTCATTTAAAGATGAATCAAATCTTATGACAGTACAATATTTTTATACTTGACAATGAACTAATGATACTTTATATTTATAGAGAACTCGTAGGGTTATTTATATTCGAATATTTAATGAGCAAGGGATACTTTATGATGTAAAAAATATATGAAGGATTAGCTTAATATTTTTCCTGGACATCAGATCTGCACTGCTCCACAAGGATGAAATAAGTTCATTGCCTTGTGAGCTTAGGTTACATGCGTAAAACAACTTCGTTAGTCTCTCGAATCAATTTAAAACTTTTTTAACTTGCATTTTTTTAACTTGTTAAGACTAGATAAAACATTGGAAAGATGATCGTATATTATTTTTATTTTGAAAACAGTTCTAAACGATCAGTAAACATTCCCAACTACAATACTGTACTATTAATATTACTCATATTTTGCAATTAATGTAGACTAGATGCAGTGTGTTATATTGTCAAATTTCATTATAAAACGCTTAAGTATTTTTTTCATATATTTTCATCCCACGTTATACAAATAGCGCTGGTTGCCTTGCAACTGCTGTTTTGAAATTATTAAGTACTATATATTCTATAGAGAAGGTAAATAGAAAAGTTAAATGTTGGCGAATCGCCGCACTTGTATACGTTAAAAATATATCAAATCCTCTATGAAGAGTTTTTCTTGTTATAAATCTCATCAAAGGTTTAAAATAAAAGTCAGAAATAAATTAATATAGAGACAGTTTCTTCTTAAAATACTCACAGCTTTCTCTACATGTGCAACGACTGAAGATCTCATTTTATAATGAAACTCGTTATGGCACCTGCGTACCACATGATATTTTTATTCAGAAGACGCGGAGGAAATGAATTTATATACGGTTAAAGTTACAAAGAAAATTGAATTCTTTCTGAGTTATTGGAAAATGTTGTTCCGAGAAGAACGCAGAGTCGACTCTAGGGGACGAAGGCTTATCGACAACGCTTCAACCGCCCGTGCAAAGCAACCCGAGAAGCAACCGCAATAAACATAATTGACCTACTTTCTTCAAGCGAGTGTCCTGATGTGAAACAAATGAAATTTTTTTTTATTATATTTTCAAACACCTTATGAATTCCAATCTTTCATCTTTCCAATGTTTTATCTAGTTCTAAGAAACATTAATTGCAAAATAGGAGTAATATTAATAGTACAGTATTGTAGTTGGGAATGTTTACTGATCGTCTAGAACTGTTTTAAAAATAAAAATAATATAAAATCATCTTTCCAATGTTTTATCTAGTTCTAAGAAACATTGATTGCAAAATAGGAGTAATAGTAATATTAATAGTATAGTATTGTAGTTAGGAATTTTTACTGATCGTCTAAAATTGTTTTCAAAGTAAAAATAATACACAATCACACAACCAAATACGTGTAAAATTACTCTATTGATAAAGGTAATCAAACGGTTGCTTATTCTATTCGTAATTTTACTTTATGGTACACACTCTAGTACATGGTCAATAAATGACTACTAAATATTATCCTGATTTTAAACTTCTTAGGAAGGTTTGCGTCCTTGTCCAATCGTATCATGGATGTATTGATATAATATACAATGTGTATATTAACCCCCGAAACGGCTTAGTGCGATTCGTTTGACGTTACAGAAAGCGTTATGATAGTAATTGTAATATTGGGTTTTACAAACAGAGACCTTTAATTATATGTACATTCTGACCTTTGATTTGTATTAAGACTTTTCTCTAAATCCAAGCCAAGACTTAATATCCATTCTTTGAACTCAGGGGCATTCTGTTGCAATCGAAAACCCGCAATTCTGTTGCAATTCGAAGAGGAAAATATTCTCTCTGTAATAGATTTGAAAATCTATTTCGCCAGTAAATTGCAACGTTTGTATATTATAAATACAATAATATTTTTGAAGTCGCGGAATCGTATTTCAGCCTTGCCATAGATCAAAAAGTACAGCTCCCTGTTGCAGAACAATTAGTCTACTTTAGATATGTGATTACTTTTGTTCTGTTACACTGTAATCAGTCGGGTGTAAAATATATGTTTTTAATTACTTCAAATTTATACTTTCTTTCTATAGGCTCATATTTAATGAAAAGTCAAAATATGTTCTGTTAAAAACTCCATTTGAAGATGTTTCAATCCATACTCCTAACTGGTGGTAAGAGTTATGGATTGTGGATTTAATACTTAGCCATATATCGTATGTGTTAAGTGCTATTTTCGTCCAATCCATTAAATTCAATTTTAGTAGAATTTGGATGCTCCTCGAAGCTGAAAAGGGGTTTACACTATTAGGTTGAAATTCTGGTGATCTCTCATTACTGATGATATTTAAAATTTATGATTAGGTATAGAGTATATTGTCCCAAGATATGCTTGTATTTCATAGCAATTTATTAAATAAATTATAATTTATTATTAACCAATCATTTTTATTAAAACAACCTGTAGAACATTGAATGAATGGTTTATTTTATGAATAATTTTAAAAACGCGGTTTTATTATAAAGCACAACATTAAATTTATCCCAAAATTGGCTACTGCCTGTTGTTGGGGAAAAAGCTTAGTTAGATTAATCTATCATGTAAAACATACCGTATCTTGCCATCGACCGTTCTCTGGGGTCGAGGTGGTCAAGTAATAGCTCATCTCCTACAATTATAAATATGTTTTCAATTAATTTTCCTTAATGACTATTTGTTGTATGTAAATGTAACTTCACACAAAAATAACCTACGTTAGCATAATTCTAAAAAACAAATAGGAAAATTTTGTCAGTAAATAAAAGTACAGTAGGCTAGTAAAATCTCGGTGAAGATAGTGAATAGATTGGGTTAGGAATGGTAGAAGGTAAGAGTTTTTTCCAACACCTATCTATTTTCTGTTTCTGCTTTGAAAGACTGTGTAACGCTGGTCTCATAAAAAGATTTAATGCTTTGCTTATATTACGGTTATTTTAAAGTTAACTACTTTACCTTTTCATTAGTTGTGCTAAAATTAAATTATTTCCAGTGTATTAATAGCTCGCTATAATGCTCATATTAAAAAGATTTTCCTTCAAGATTACATAATTTTGAATTCATACAGTTTGTTACCTTTTGTTAATATTTTAACGTTTCATAGTATTAGTACCTCGATTTTTTGCACCTTATATGTCCAGTAATGGAGATACCCTTAATGAACAACAAATATAGCTTTAATCATTGTCTAGTATTAGTTTTAACACAAGTTCATATTTATATTTTTGAAGCAAAGCGAACTAAATAAATATATATATTTTATAAACAATCTATGTTAATGTGGAAATAAAGTAGAATTTCAAAGAATTTTCTCGTCTTGTAAGACCTAGAGAGTAGGAATAGAAACGGGGTGAAGTGGGAGGAAGATAGAATCCTTCAAGAGCCAAATCTTCCCAAGCGCAACAGCTGTAACAGCTAATTGTGCTCGCTTCTCAAGCTCGTCTTATGTTCTTAAACATTCTAAAGGAAAGTAATTGGAAAAATATTATTAAAAATGAAGACTTATTTCTTAGATCGATTAAATATTATATAAGTAGAATTAAAATGGATGAGGTATATTCTGTTCCGTGTTATATTTGAGTGTAGGTTATTATTTGGTAAATAAATATGGTGCGATCTGGATGTTTGAAAACGGTATACAAATTATTTAAAATCTTTATTCCCCTCAGCCAAATAGTTTATATTATGGGGCCATGGCAAGACAATACGTATTTTATCGATATAAAGGAAACTGAACAGACCTCATACGTAGATTTCAAAGCACAGTTAGGTCACACTACTTCTGTCTAAAGCAGACGATTCATCTCTTATTTTCAATTTTGAATTCTTTAACAAGGATTGATTAGCAGAGATACGTTGACAAATCGTTGCCGATATTTAAGATTTAGATTTGATATTTAGTTAAAAATAGTATTTTTATCTATAAAATCTGAATTAAATTAAATGTTAAACCTGATGGATAATGGACGCTGGAAACGACGTTGATTAATATCAGGTGCCAAAAAGACTCTGGCTGGTTTCTAATCAAGAATCGGTTCATCAAGCATAATCACTTGGCAACCCTTTCAAGCCGAATCGGCAACATCAACCCGAGCTAAATCAACTTTGGCGATCTTAAAACCGCCATAGACGGGAATGAAACAGACTCTGAAATTAACTAATAAAACCACCGATGTCATTTCATTGGGGATGAATGAACGCTATAACAATC
The DNA here is from genome assembly GCA_963675035.1 of Allygus modestus. NCBI lineage: Eukaryota > Metazoa > Arthropoda > Insecta > Hemiptera > Cicadellidae > Allygus > Allygus modestus. The sequence goes on from OY776113.1 coordinate 62,292,937, forward strand.
GGCCATAAATGGAACATATGGTGGTAGAAAATCGATGCGACGGTGGCGCGGTGGATGTGCGGGGGCACGGGGGCGCAGGGGGCGCAGCGTGGGGAGCTGTTCAGTCGCCCGATAGCCCGCGGACAGGTGCCATCCAACTCCCGTGCTTCCGTAAGTATAACATCCCTCACATAGTGCTCCGTGTACCTGCCGCAAGCCTCACCTCACTAAAAACAATACCTTTTACTACTCAAGAAATAAACAATCAGATTAGTTTCTAACTTTATAAGTCTTTTGTGAGGTTTCTAGGACGCTTAAACTTAAATATGAAGCAAAAAAACTCGAGAATTTTATTATTTTTTCCCAACGTCGTAAGTAAAGTCATTAGTAAGGAAATAAACTAAAATATAATAATAATTTCCTGTTATTTCCCGTGTCAACTTACTTTTTATGTTCCGTATATCCTGCAGAACATTATTATAATGTTTAATGTAGCTTGTCAAATATGTTAAACACTTTTTAAGTCCTACATTTTTCAAAAACGGTTAGGAAAAGTGGTTTTACTATGTAAATTTCGTGTTTTCATGAAATGTAATCGTTAAATTCAAACAGTATGTTAACTCTGTTTCCTTGTTCGAACTGCGTACGACGCGTATCCACCAGCAACTTATTGTTGGTAGTAACGTTACTGGAATATACACCTCAAGCCACTAAATTGAGGGAGGTTAATTCATTCGTTAGTTTATGTGAGGGAAATCACTCCATCAATATACTAAAATATTATTAATAAAGAGTTTTATTAAGAATTATTTGTTAAACAAATCTTTCGTAAAAACATTTTTTGCAGATCAGAGCGTGACAAGAATTTTTAAACATAAAAAGGGTAAACAGTTATATCATTTTTTTATATATTTGCAATTTCTGGTAGTAAATAATATCAGTACAAAGACAAATTTACACACTTTTAACTTTGGAAGACCAGCTGTGCCTATCTCCGCCTTCACTTAGTTTAATTTTCTTATAGTATATAAACTCATTAACTTGACAAAATTCTTAAGCGTTTTATTTTACAAGCTTTAGATTAAAAAATATTCCATTAGAGCAAACCGAAAATTTAAATTACCCCTCCCAATTCCCTCACCAAACACTATTATCAATTGGGTGTCACGTTTTCTCAAAAGTTTTTTTTGGTTTATTAAATATTTAAACATATTTAATTAGATATATGTCGAAAGGTTATTGCTTATTGCTCTATATTGTTTCTTCGAGGTTTGGTGTATCAACGGTTATATATTTTTAGAAAGTTTGGAAGGTTCATTTACCGTCAACTTAAAAACTATTATTCAGATTTAAAAACTAAGAATTTGTTCTTACTTGGAATCCTCTAATACAACTATTATATGCAGGACGCATGCGTTCCGGAATACAAAAGTTAATATAAAAAAATAACAACAGTTAAAATTATAGGTTCTGCGTTATAAGTTGACCTCTCTGATGTTTATTAACCTATATCTTATCAGCAATACTTTCAGACTAATCAACTTTTATTTTTCAAAGCGATGTTGTAGACACATATCAATGTACAACATTGCTAAGCTAAGGATAACTGAAAACCCTTTCCAAGCTTTCCGAAATTTCGGATCAATATGAATGAAAGATTCAGTTTAAATCCTGGAATCCTGCAGATGTAGTTCGAATAGAAGTTCTAAAAATCATTTTTACTTTTGCTATTACAGGAATTACATGAATTATTATTATTTATACTGAAATAATTTCTTAGTCCAAATTTAACATGTTTCAGGGAACCAAAATAAACTTTGAATGGAGAACTAGTGTTGGGCTGAAGCTATATTTGCAAACCAGTGGAACATAAGACATTTTTAGAGTTTATTGCAAAGTAGTTTTCAAACTATGGTAAAATTTCTCACTGCTCGGATCAAACATAGCGATCCCCTCGAATCCTTACCTACAAATCAGTTGTGGAAATTTGAATATGATTGACATTTAGTGATGATGATTATTATTATTAATACATATTTATCGTGAATAGTTTTATTTTGTTTATGTGTCTCATTCTCTTGCAATAACACTTAATTCTGGTATTTTACAAATATTTAAATAAACCGTGTTCATAACCGAGTTTTAGAAATCAACATTATAACAGCAACGTATAAAATGACTGAACAGTAGTTTAAATCAAATTAAAATAGTGTAATGACAGCACAGTTGGACCTGCGCAAGGATAATTTGATATGGCTTTTATTGATTATTACTAAATTTTATCTACTAAAAAATAATATTGCTAAACTATATAAATTATCTTAAAACCAACGGATATATATTCATTGTAATAAACGCGGATTTGAAAATTATAAAAATAAATAGCAAAAATGAAGGCCCATATGAAAACACCAATTTAAAAAGCTGCTATTTCCTATGCAAGATAAAATAAAAAAGAATAATAAACAACCAATTGGGGATTAGAACGGAATTCTCAACCAACCTGGCGATAGGGTAAAACTGAAGAACGGCGATCACGAGTCTAAGCTTTGGTAATTAGAATCCCGTGTAAATGTAACAGAATCTATTTTGTACAAACTTCAAAGCCGCTAAAGAAAAGAACAAATCAGAACAATTAAAATATTTACAGGGAGAGGGAAAACTATTCCAAGCTTAATGAGCATGTTTTAATGGACATAATATTAACAGATCGGGAGCAAGTAAAGGACAAATAACAAATATGGAAAAATAAATAATTAAACACATCACAGCCAATCACTGCAGTTAGCCCAACCCATCGAGGTTGAAGTAAAAAAGATGGTTTATTAAAATATTAATAAAACTGCTTTTACTTTATATTGTTTGTCTAATGAGTTTTAAAGATCATATATTGTATATTTTCGTACTCAAGAGTGCTTATCTGAAAAAGCGCAGACTTTCGTCATTATTTCCCTCTCAGAGGAATTGAAGTAGAATTTGTGGCGATTAATAGGAACCCTCAGTAAAACTATCTATGGACATGATTGAACACGTCAAATACGGGTTTTAAACTTAAAAACAAAGAAGATATTTTAAGATATTTAACTTGCCTGAACTTTTAAACGTTGTTTCGATTCAACGTTATGTCCAACAAAAGATTGCAACATTTTCACGAAATTAAAAGAATTAATTGTTTTTACAAATATCCTCGATAGCGAATTCATTTCTCTGATAAACTTTAATTTACATACATTTTGAAATAACTGTATGATATTTTTATAAGTTGTTGTCTTTTCTACGTTACCCGTAACAGTAACGTAGAAAAAACTTAGATATAACTTATATTATTGAAGATGTATAACAAACATACTAGAACAAATTACAATCGTGTTTCTTGAGGTGGGTGCTAACAAGCTTTACGCTATACATACATACATAGTCCTACATTTGAGTTGAATGTTACAACAGCCAAATATTAATTCTAATCATAGTATTTAACTCAAGCTTTAAAACGTTTAACTAGATCGGGAATACAATGAAGTTTCATCGTCAATGTAAAATGTATAATGGTAGATGTTGGGGGGTAATGGTGTTTGTTTTTGGAAAGCTATAATTATCCATCTGTAAAAGTATTTATACTCATATGTCGTCTGCAATTTCAGAATTTAATTTAATACTCAATTGAAAAAGTTTTGGTTTAAATTGCTACCTTATTGGTTCAGGCTACTGCCAAATTTAACTGATTCTCACCTTTGACTACATATGTTACATATTTCCCCAAGTGGAAAGCTACTTGGAAAGCCAAAACATTTAACATACAACAATTCATATTTCCTCCTAACTACCTTCTAGATGTTCTTATATTTAGTCTTTAACAATTCTTGCGCATAGAGAAAAATCGCAGTACTATATGTTCAACCATCTTAATAATAGCCTATAGTAGGGAGGTTTGGCTAACTACATCTGTGACGGGTGTGGTGGGTTGGTGGCGGGGGGGGCTATTTTGTTGCCCCTCTCACATTTGTTTTAATTACTCTAATTAATACTCATGCTAATTACCATTAATTAATGATAATTACCCTAATTAATATTCATAATTTGTTTTGCCCCCCTGTTTTTTTGCCCCCTTCCTTGACGACACACATGACAGTGATTGATGACAACTATATACCTACAAAGGAGCCACCCCACATTCCTAGACATTTGGGGTTGGTTTTATTGCCCACCCGTGGGGATCGTTAACAAAGGACCCTTGTCAGAATTCAATTATAGCGGGGATGACTTACGACACACCTGCGACACACCTGTGATGCAGCTGTGGCCGACCGTGTTTGTCCATGACAGTGATTGACGATAGTGATATTGGGGTTTTATTGTACAGTGGAGGGACTCAACATAGAGCATTCTACACTATCGCACCACCTTTCAGTATTGTTTTGAAGCTCAAACTGTCATGATGTACTGTTTTTGTGTGTAAGTTGAAAATTAATGTACAATGGATGATGGAAGAAGAGTGATCAATGCGTCAATGGACAAGACACGTTATTATAACGCCTTACATTACGTGAAAGGTTATCAATCAAGTCAGTGTTAAATAGAGCGAGAGACGCATTTTATGGTGAGCACTACGGAGATCATGAAAGAAAAAGTTAGAAAAACTTGTTAAATTTAATGAAAATCTATATAGCCATTACACGTACGAATCGACAGAGAATGTGCAGCAGTTAACACGGACTCAAATTGCGAAAGATGAAATGAGATTCCGTAGGCCATTGGAACAGATGTTGGAAGAAAAATTAAACATCTAGTCTGTTGATACAAGATGTGTCACAACCAATGCGCACAGTTTACTTCGAGGGTGAGCAGACACAACTCCAGTCAGTAGCACGTAAAAGTCCCACGGTACAGACATGAACGCTTACGTTTCCGCGGACGCTTTTATACAATTATTCATTGATAGATTGAAGTAATGAACAATAATGCTAGGGATCATTCATTGACGACACCGCCGCCTCAGACGTCATATGTAAAGCCGCCAACTGTAAGCAAGAAGCAAAAGAGACCAAGTACCATTGAATTGGAAACTAAGAAACCAGGATGGGTACCAAAACCATCAGATGATTGCCCCATAGTGTCATGGCTGGAGGTTGGTAATACATTTACTATTCAAAACCCAGGAAACAAAGGAAAAATATTATTAAAAATAGAAATATACGAGAGTACTGAGGTGGTATACATGAGCTGATTATTTTTTTGACAAAGATATTGAAATGCACGAAAGTATTAAACAATTAGTTAATAGAGTGGAAAATATGTGGATTTATAAATCATCAGGAATACCGAAAATTACAGGATTAACTCAAACTGTTCGACAACGCAGTACAGTTTCACAATCAACGTCGAAGAAGAGAGCAGTCCGTAAAAAACGAGCGGCGACGTCATCAATCAAATAGAACATATGCCCAGACAGATCTCGACGCGTCTGTTTTTTTGTGTGAACGCCTGCACGGGACACCTGCATTCGAGTCTAGACTGTCCATTTTTTGCTGGAGCTGCTGCAACAAAAGACTGTGAGCAAAATGGCGTCTCCAGCCGCTTATAAGGCGAGGGCGCTGCTCGATGAGTATCATTCCCAGCCACCTTCACGTCTAGTCAACATCTTCCTACTTCTAGCATCATGAACAACGCTTCCGCGCTCGTGAGTGGAGTAGTCACCAACGAAGCTGTTGACCTGATAAACACACTCAACAACTGAAAATCACATTAACCAATCTACACCAGGTTTGGAGATCTCCGTTAGGAATGTGGCTACCTTATTATTGCAATGGAGTACGTTACTACAACATTTGGCGAGACTATAATTATCATCCTCAAGGGGCAGGTCGGGGACGACTTCTTCCTGCGAGTATAACTGCTTAGACGTTTAAACATAGTTGTGAATGACATCTACATCGAGCGATACAACAGTGGTTGCGGAGAGCGTCTTCACCTGCTGAAACACAGTGCCAGGCCAGGGACCAAATACACACTGTTGGAGTTTGTATAAAGCAAGACATGAAGAAAACATTTAAATATCTTTGAAAAATTGTTATAGTTTTAGTTTAATATTTATAGCCACATTCTGAACATAACCACTGTGTTTTTTATTATAATTAACCCCAAATCCATCATAGTGTATATGTTTTAAGGGAGTGTGGTGATTTTTTCGATCAGTAGTGATCATGGTCTCGATGTGGAAACATCCGTTCTCAGCCATTGTGGCGGGACCATCGGGTTGTGTTAAGTCACAATTTGTGTCAAAGTTTATAAAACACATTAAAAAAAGTGTGACAATACATTTTCCAGTATAAACTGTTATTATGGTAGTGGTGGAGTGGGAGTTGACTCAAATAACATAAACATTAACCACATAGAAGGCCTGCAAAACTTGAGGGATTTTTATGGTAACCAACCGATACTTGTGATTATAGACGATATGATGTGTGAGGCTGACAATCGTGTGGTGGATCTTTTCACAAAAGTTTGTCATTATCGCAACATAAGTGTGTTTTTCATCACACAAAATTTGTTTCATCAAGGGCGCGGGCAGAGGGACATCTCATTGAATGCTCATTAAATTGTGTTTTTTAAGAATCCTAGAGATAGAGTGCAAATTAGGCACTTGGCCTGGGAAATATATCCAGACAGTCCGAAATTCATCGAGGATGCGTACGCTGACGCTACGAAAAATCCACATGGCTACCTACTGATATACTTGAAAAAATCAACAGATGAGAATATGCGAATACGCAGTTACATATTTCCAGACGATTCTACGAATTATGTGTTCTTACCAAAGAAAAAGTGATTTTGCTATCAGTAGTAATCATGTCGTGCTTGCGGAAGGACGCAGATATGCTTATGGCGTTCATACACGCAACACACAAGGGGCGTAAAGGACTGTTAAAGGTGTGTGACAAGAGCCGCATTAGCTCAGTGTGTGAGTGTGCTTACAACGTGTTGCGAGGTAACGTTCCTTTGGCGAAGAAGAGTAAAAGTCAGTTAAGCAAAAAAAAGGCAGCTCTACGACGATTGGTGAGACGCGGCGAAGGCTGGGCAAAGAAACGAAAGTATCTAATATAAAAAGGCGGTGGACTCTTTATACCATTACTTTTGAGCACAGTACTACAAGCAGCATTGAGTAGTTAAGAATGATTAACTCACAGAATTAATTCTAATTGACGTTACCGAGTAATAGTTCAATGCAATATTATCCAAAAAATACAGTTGAAAATTATATAACACATTTACTGAGAGCTATTCGACTGGACGCTGGTAAATGGGAAATGGCAGTTGTGGAAGTGCATTATCCTCGTTCATTTTTATCAGTCGGCAATGATGAAACAATTGATATTTACATACAACCACAAGAGGAAGCAAAAGAGAATCTCAAAGCACTGGAGCGGGTTATGGACAGCAATTTTGATGTAACAGCAATAGTGTCAGCTACTCCAAAATAAAACTACAGAATTAAAGTACAGACTGGAGCTTATGCAAATATTCAAGAATTGTGTGATCATATCAGTTCACAAGAGCTAGTGATTACTTTTAGTTAAAGTTTGCTGTTGAACACGCATTCAACAAATTCATTGAAATATCCATGGGAAATGATGTTAGAAAAATTCAATTAAGCCCAACGTAACCGCTTCAATTGGGGTTTGTTCCAAACGAATTGACACTGGAAGGTCATGCAGGAAGGATCACCCAACGTTCGTCTTGGATTACCATCAAACATGTACGTTTATTGTGATTTAGTCGAACCGCAGCTGGTCGGTGATACAGTAGCGCCGTTATTGAAAATTGTCAATATATCTACGTTTAGTTATGTATATGGACTGCATAAATCAACATCATTCATCGATCCCCATTATGTGCCTGTTATAAATAGATCTTTTTACAGTGTGGAAATTGACTTAATAGATAGCACAGGACTCATTAGCCATTCCACTTTGGAACGTCGTGCGTGAAGTTACACTTTAGAAAAGTAGCAAGTCATTAGAAAAATTGTGCACGCAAAGAAGATGGTAGTTGTACCGCAAGAGTTGATTGATCGATTGCAAACAAATGCTACAGATATAAAACCCACTAATCCATCCAGTGGAAACAGTCTCGACGCGGAAATGCAACAAATATTGAATAACACACATATGGACGATAGTGAAAATTGTAAATTACACAAACAAGCGTTACATCGATTATTGCATATTGCCACGAATAAACGACAACCGATTAGCATACCAATCGTGGAGACGGGAGGGAATGAACATAGTCTTCGAATGCACACCGCTGTGGAAGGTGGTCTAGTGGAAGAGATTGTGGAAACTTTTTCCAAAACTTACAGATCTGACGCCCGCAATCGTTTACGTTTCATGAAACGAGAAGACAGTTTAATCAGTTGGGAAGGTGACTATTGCGTGTATATTAATGATGAAAACATCCCAGATTTAAATCTAGTGGATGTCTTAAATTGCATAGTTAAAGTGCGTATGCGTGATTACACACCACCAGGATGGTACGAATTGCACAATGCCTTGAAAGCGATGAATGTGCCAAAGGACTATATGAATAAAATAAGAGAAATAAATGCTGAATGTTGATCATCATTAACAGGAGGATCAGATGATGGAGAAGACACTTCAACTGAATCAATACTGCGGACACCAATTATCAGTCGATTACGATCGGCTAGAGGAAAACGTGCGACATCTACACAAGCGACAGAGCAGTTTGATTTTTTAAATAGAAACAAGTCAAATTTAGAAAAGTGGGAACAGTTTCCAGGGAATAGGATTTCATTATGGAACGAGTGTATTACGATCCGAATGAACCAGCGTTGTATGGTGGTGTAGCTCCTTTATCGCGAGCTTCAAAACCAGTTTAAAACGAAAAGTGATTGAATGGTTACAAACACAGGACACTTACACTTTGCACAAACCAGCACGTAAAAGTTTCCCGTGCAATCCGTACATAGTGTTTGGTTCATTTGAACTGTGGCAAGCGGACTTGAATGATATGCGTGGTCTTAGTAAACAGAATAATGGTGTCAACTACTTATTGACTGTAATAGATGTGTTTAGCAAACGCCTGTATGTGAGAGCGTTGAAGAGTAAAGAAAGAGCTGAGGTGGCCAACGCTTTCAAGGAGATATTTGCGGAAGTGACCAATAAGACACCTCGCTCTTTACAAACTGACAAAGGTACTGAATTCACTGGTTCCAAGACGAAAAAATTATTCAAACGATGCGGGATAATATATGTCGCTACACAAAATCCATATGTTAAAGCAACTGTAGTGGAACGTGTGAATCGCACTTTAAAAACACGCATGTGGCGGTATTTGACTTACACAAACACATATCGTTATGTAGATGTGCTGGAAAAATTGGTTAATGCTTACAATAATAGTACGCACATGAGTCTAGGCAACAGAATACACCCAGTTGACGTGACCGTGACCAATAAGCTAACATTATATCTGATATGGCAACATATCGCAACATAATGGTAAGATACCGCGTCGTGTTAAGCCAAAACTGAAAGTTGGCACCACAGTGCGCATATCTAAAGAGAAAGGCACATTTGCAAAAGGTCACGAGACTAATTGGGGTAAAGAAGTGTTTGTGGTGCGACATGCAAACACACTGATACCACTGCCAATGTACACTTTGGCAGATCTCAAAGGTGAACAAGGTGGCTCGACAGTTTTACGAAAACGAATTACAAAAAGTAACAATATACCACGATCATCTGTTCAAGATTGATAAAATACTAGACACTAAGGACCGAGGTCGTAGTAAGCGTTATTTCGTCAAGTGGGAAGGTTGCGGAGACGAGTTCAATTCTTGGGTACGAGTGCAAGATTTATAAAATGCCCAATAGCCAATTCTATTTATCACTTCCCAGCAATAACTCAAAGGATTATTTTCCAAAAAAACACAGTGTCCAATTATACTACACATCTGCCGACACAATTTCGATTATAAGGCGATGGCGAGTGAGAGAAGGCTTTGGTCGAAGTGCATTATCCTTGCTCGTTTATGACTGTGAGTGATGAATCGTGCATTTGGCTCGAGTATAAATTCATTCTACAAAGTATTCCTATTACACTTAGTACTGAGCAAATTATGCTATAGTTGGAACCCATATATTACAGGAACATAAACGATTTTTTTTAAATGATCAATAGTACAAAGGATGTGACTCAGTATGTATACTTTAAGTATGATAAAAAGCAGGACAGAGTCATGATATCAACAATGGTAGGGGGTATAAGCAAATTACATTTCTGTCACGCACTGTCTCTTCAGTTGGGTTTCAATCCGTATGCAAATGAATTGTTAAATAACCTCACAGGAATATGGCCGCCTAATCCTTCTATGGGACTGACGACATACATGTACGTGTATTGTGATCTGATTGAACCGCAGATGATTGGCGACACTACAGTACCGCTTTTTAAGATTATCAATATTGTCACAGAGAACTACATATATGGTGCACCTATGGTTGTGCATTTCACCAGTCCTTATTATGTGTCAGTTATGAAAGGAACATTTGAAACAATCGATAAAGACCTAAGGGAACACACTGGTAAAAAAGCGTCATTCATCTTTGGGACGTCATACGTGAACTTCAGTTCAAAAGAGCACAGCAATGAATACAAATGATCCATACTTGGCGTACTACCGCCGCTAAAAATTGCAGACTGGTGGCAGTATCGATAAAGTGTTTCACGGCGCACCCTAACAGTGCGGTCATGGAGTGGGCAGTTTCCCAGGCGGTATGTTCCGCACCATTACACCACTACTCAAGTCAGGAGCTGCGGTTGTGGCAAAAGAGGTATTGAAATCTGGTGTCTGATTCTTAGGTGACATAGCCACCAGGGACCCTAAAGAATCTGATAGAGATTATTTCAGGCAGTTTACCGGCTCATTGCAGCGCAAGGCGGTCGGCAAAATTCAACGTGTACTAAGTGGTGGTGGCAGTGCCAGCTCCTGTGCGAAACACCGACACGCAAGTCGAAAGAATAACGCAAAACACCGACGCAATACTCCTGCGCAAAAGAATAACGCGAGAGTAACGCGAAACGCGCAATGCGCAGCAGCATGCGTGTCACACCGCATTGTTTGACGAAATTCCTTCAAGGAAGGACGTCATCTAAGAAGAGTAGCAGGAGGACAGTTGGAAATAAAGCAGTGAAGAGAACGTCTGTACGCAATATATTCAATTAAAACGCCATGTCGTTTCTAAATCAAAAGTATTTTGAATGTACCAAGACGGAATTGGAATTATTCTCCCTACTGCCTACGCAGACCAGTATCGAGAGTAGTAAATGGGTTCAGTACAAACCAATCTCCACTTTGACTGATGATTCGCCCATTGAGTTTGTAGTGCCCGGCAATGGTGAAGAATACACTGATCTTTCACAGACAATGTTGGAAATTACAGCATCCATAGTAAAACCGACAGGATTGTCAATCACCGATGCCGAAGAATCGAAATTAGTTGGACCCATTAATAATTGGATACATTCGTTATTCAGTCAAATGGATATGTATCAGAAACTAATTATACCGCAAAACAATACTTATGCATATCGAGCGTATATTGAAACATTAGTGAATTTTACGGCTTTGATGCTAGGAAACCGCATTTGTCATTTTCTCTATGTCAGTCAGACGATGTCGGCTACATGGATAATACTGAGGACGATAATGACGGCCTAAGGCGAGACAAAAAATGACAAATAAAAAGTCGCGAAATCGATATGGTTGGTCATCTACATGTGGACATGTGTAATCAGAACAAGTTCCTATTGAACGGTGTGGAACTACGATTTAAATTAATTCGATCAAAAGATTCTTTCTCTATTATGTCGCAAAATGGTGAATACAATTTAAATTTAAATGTGTAGAAATTATTAATATAATTTTGTATTACAGTAATCAGTGATATGCTTGATGCGAATCTCTGGATACGAAGATGTAAGGTTAGCCCGACTGTGTTGTTGGCGCACAGCAAGACGCTTCAGACCAGCACGGCTAAATACCAAATCACCAGAGTGGAACTGAAAACATTCACACTTGCATGAGGAATAAGGAACAAGACTTTGGATAATGTGTTACTAGGTCAAGTGCCAAAACGAATTATTGTTGGATTGGTCACTAACGCATCGTAAAATGGTGATTTCAAACAAATCCATATAATTTCAAAAATGTTAAAACAAATTACTTCTCGCTGTCGTACGTGTATGATGAAAAATTACCGTCCAAAGCGCTACAGCCGCACTTTGAATATGCAAAGGGCAAATACGTATTGGCGTATCACAGTCTGTTTTCAGGCTCTGGTATGCACTTTGGCGTTGCTGGTAATCTAATAAATATAGATGATTACGATTATGGATATTGTCTGATGGCATTCGATCTAACACCGGATCTGTCGGCAAGTGGCATTACTCATTGGAACATAGTAAGTAACGTAGTGGAGATTGGTTTCGACGCGGCACTCACAGAGACTATCTGGTATATGCAAAGTTTGACAACGTTATCGAAATTAATCGTCATCGCAATGTAAATGTGGACTTTAGCGGTTAGAGCATCAACCAACACTTATACAAGATGGATCGTTTATACAGAGTATCGAGTGAAAATTGAGTATCTGCCATCATTTTTATTTTTCAATGTTTCGATGATAACAATAATGACAACATTCTGAAGGAAGTGTGTGTCTTGGAATTGGGCAGCGGTACACTGTTAATGCATCATATCACCAAATCACCATTCAGTCGAGATTCCCACACACAAGAGAATCTACGTGAAGGCTATTGGCTCACAAAACACTGTCACGGATTGGAATGGGATCAAGGTGATATCTGGTATCATGTGCTAGAGGAAAGGTTACGCGCATGTATCGCCAAACGATCGATTGTCTATATCAAAGATACTGAGAAAAAAGAATATGTGCGATGTAATTTTATCACAGATCACTGTACTACCAATGTCATTGATATCATTGATATTGGTTGGAGGTTGCTATCATCAATCACCAATCTACTATCAAAAAATGTGGTGCGATGTCGCCATCACAAGACAGCTCACACACGACGTGCCCTAACCAATTGTATCACATTACGCAGTTGATTGCATCTAAGTACAAATATCGATGATGGTCCAGTTCTTGCTTCTGTTTTACTACTAGTACTACTTCTGCTACTGACGGTATCGATACAGTGGAACGAATACCATAGAGATCCAAAAGTATCTGTAAAAAAAACTCCCTGTACAGAATTTTTGAGTCTACACTGCAGATCATTTACCACATTATATCTTACCATCTACTGCTATGATTGTGAAAACTGATCCACACAATGAAGATAACACTCACTGGGTTGCTTTCTATCTGAATAAAGTAGGAGTAATAATTGAATTCTTTGACAGCTACGGTCTACCTCTACATCTAAAATTCTACCAATGATTCCTGAGACGCAACGCTTGTCGCTACCTGTACAACGAACATCGCCTTCAAAGTGACAACACTCTGGTCTGCGGCCACTACTCGTTGTATACCTATACTGCCGTACCCACTACTGCATGAAGACCATGGACTTTGTTCAGCTCTTTGACGACTCTTCTACTGCTCACAATGATGCACTGATCAGAAGACTCTTTGTGTAAATGTATGCAAATTGAATTTGTTGAAATAATACTGTTTCTCAATAAACTAGTTTTGTACTCAGAACAAACAAATATTCTTGTTATTTTCCATCCTCCTCCTTTGGTATTTACTTTGGTATTTAGTTTAGACTCTAATTATCTGGAAAAAACAAGACTAAATTGAATATTAATGATTTTATGAGAGTATTATAACCACTATGTCTAACTTAAGACTAGTTTGGGAAAAATTGAACAAGTATAACGCAGGTGACTAGATTTATTAATACTATACAATGACAAGATTTAACAATAAGTGGACAAATACAAGATACATATATTTAAAAAATAAAACACTTGTTACATGATATAATTAACAACAACACTTTTACAAAATAATGACTAGAAAAAGATAATAATATGTACATACGCAGATAAAAATAAATAGAAAAATAGTGACTAGAATACAACACTTTTAAAACTGCTCACAAGTGTCTCCTCGCCATTTTGTCTTAACTCTCATGCGTCGCCACGATTCGCGCACTCACTACTGCACAGTTACTCGCGGTCGTCTTCAATTTCCATCAATACTGCTGGTGGTGACGATGTTGCTGGATTTTCTGAAGACGGTAATGTTGGCGGTGGAAGAAATGGTGCAGGTGGTAATGGTGGTTCCGCTGGGGATATTTAGACAATGTCCCCAGGGAAGAGTGTTGACACCATCCTCCGGTTGGACTTAACGTTTGTTGTCGAATGGTGCCAACGAACGTTTTGTAACCACAACAGTATAAATGATGTGGAAACGGCTCTGAAAGTGTTTATTATCAGAGCTTTTGACTGTGTGCTGAAGCAAACACTGTTCATAGTCAGCCACATTTAAACTTTTTTCCACTACGGCACGATTAACACCCTTCGCCTTTTTCGTGGGTGGTGGTGCATAGATTTCATTAACATCTCCTTTATCCAATCTGCACGTCATTCCGCCATGCACTACTCGGTATAGTTTCGCCATAAGGCCAATGAATGTCCTAATGACCACCCCGCTGGCTTCGTCCTTGAACTTTCCCAGGACCCTGTCGTTCTGACCGTTGTAGCAGATGTGATTCTGGGGATAGTTGCTGGTGTCGAATTCGTCCAGGTTCTGAAGCATGACACGGTAGGCGTCTCTGGCACGGATAGCGTAGATGATCCCATCAGTGTTCATGTATGCCATTCTAATTCTACCTAATCCGTATCGTTCTACTATCATAGTGGAAGCCATACACCCAACGTTTTCTGTGGTCCAAAATTATCATATCTACATAAGCTGGCTTGCTCAAGACCACCCACACTTTCACCATCTGCAGTAGGACTAAGTTTTTACTGTATCACAAGCGGTCATTGAAATTTGACTTGGCCACGTACATTGTTTAGATTTTGCGGGAGGTCGCCAGTTTAACATTCAGATTTTTTTAAACATTTTAAATACTTATACCATAGACAGCATTGACCATTAGCTTGATCAGTTGCACCTCAAACTTGTTTATTGACTGCTGCCTCAGTTTGGTATTCATCGTCACATATGGCTTCAACCATGTTGATTGCTTCAACACCCAGTGAATTCATTGAATACGTAATCCATTTGCCAACGCTTGCTGTAGATAGTAGTAGTGGATCACGTATCCTTCCTTATCCATCAGGGTGGCCATTAGTTTTATAAACTTTCCCTACCGAACGTCAGAAGTTAATCTGGTGTGAAGGGGAGACGGTCTGTAGATGCTCTTCTCACCTTTGGACAAAACGGCAAGTCACGGTGTTTATCATGGAGGGCTGTATCTCTAGGGTACTCTAGATCCATCTCTAAACCATATCCCTACTCACCGTCCGCCGGCAGGCTCTCTATGATGAAGTCGTCACATTCCGTCTATGATAACCACTCGAATCCTCCATATGGGAGTGGCTACGACATTGCCCAACCGAACTAATTATTGGCGTCATAATACATTACATATGTATCGTCATCATTCTTGACACCATTTCTACTTGTAGGTGAAACCTGACTGTTTCGATCGCCACAAGTTCCTTTTTTATATCTTTTACTGGCGGCGACCTGTCGGGTTACACACTGCATTAGTCTGCCTCAAATACCCTTCTAAGAAACCAGGTATTGATCTACATCCTGTAGTGTATCGAGGACCACACCGGTCTTGAAAAGAAACACGTCCCATGCGTATGTTGGTAGCGTCAGAGAATGTGCAGGATCCAAGTTGTAATATGTCATGCACATACCTCTAAAACCCTAGAAAACATCAGACAACAGCAGGACGTCTATAAGAAGATATATGTCTGAATAATCTCCGAGGGTTTGACAACCGAACTTGGTCCAGACACGTTGGGCGTGTGCGTAGTCTTCTTCTTTGATGGCATCTCCGAAGATTCCAATTGGCGGTAATACATTTTAATTTAGTACCTCCTGCGACGTTTTGTGCTCGTAAGGGAATACACCATTACGTTGCAGCAACTCAAACTCTTCCGGGTTTGTGAATCGAGCTCGGTATATTGTCCTTTTGTCGAATGGTAAGATCGATGCCAATTTGACTAGCGACATTGGTAGGAATCTGTACGAGTTGACAAATTTAAGTTTGATGGAGTTGCTCTGGCCCGCTCCGGAATACTTAAAACCTTTAAAGAATGTTATATATTTCTCCTCGCTGTTTACTAGCTCATCAACGTCTCCTCTGTCAACTGCGAGCTCCTTGATGATGAAGTGCGCGTCGTAGTTTGACAGATTGTGGAGGTGCACGTTGACATTGTCCTGCTTTTTGAAGCGAAGGTTGCAGGAACTGTGCGCCGCTCCTCTGTACTTGTAAGGGGAGAATTTTGGTTGTCTCTAACCTTCAAATCAGCCACATCACCCTGGATAAAATCTTTTCGACAGAAGTGACAAGAAGTCTCCTGTTGGAACGGTACTTCCTCTTGATCTGTGAGCTGCGGGCAGTTTCCAGGTCGACGTTTGTTTATAATGTATGACCAATTTTCTAAACATCGTCCCGCAGCATATTAATGAAGTTATTGGTAGCATCCTCATCCCTGTACAAGCGTAAATTTGAAAATTTGTCACGCGTCACTGGATCCTTGTTGTCGTCGTTGTCTTCCTCTTCTGCGCTTCGGATGTCGTCGCGAATGTAGTAAGCGAAACTCTACGGTGTGTGGACATTTAATGTCCTGACATTCTTCGACCCCGTTCCATTGCGTTGTCCCCCCCTCCTCCTACCCCTCTGTATGTTGCAGAATCCCAAGCTGGTGGTTGAATCGTAGGAGGAGGGTCGAGAGTTTCTTCATGGTTAAACGGTACCAGAGTGCTCTCAAAGTCAGTGTAGATTGTTAATCGACTACTTTGCGATCACTCCGGTCGACGCAATATAGTGTCCGCGTCTTCTGATAGATCTGTACGCAGAAGAGCATAGTCATAGCAGTAACGTTGATGTTCTTCAAGGCGTTGCTCCCCACACAGACCTAATGTTGTTGGACGATTGTCGAACGTGGCAAAGCATCTCTTGCAGATGAATAGTCTGTGGCCACGTCAAGTCATCTGACATCCAACCAACCTCACGAAATCTTTGATGAATGCATAATGGGTCTTGTCTTCGTTTGTCAGGAACGATAGAACAACATGATTAGGCAGTTCCTATTTTGACACACGAAGCGGATATGCGATGTTTTGGAACTTCCCATCTTGCTTACCTTTCTTTTTGTCCAAACCGTACACATTTACGCTTACGCCGGTATTGTTGCACTCAAACGTGCAGATCTGCTCTATCTTACGGGGAAGTGAAGGCCATCAAAGTTCAAATAGGCCCAGGCCCGAGGATCTGCATTGAAATTCAGAGGTTTTATGTTTTGTTTACCCAGGTCAATGATGTACTTCGTTAGGTTAGAGTACTCGAAGCAAAGTTCGTCCTCAAAATTGAACCATTAACCACGGTTTTTTGTACAGCGATATCTTGTGGTAGTGGAATGAATGAACTTCCTCCGAGAGGGCGGTAGACATTGACTCTTAACTGTATATCTAGCACCGTCACAAAGCTCCACCCGGAACTCTTCATCTGGCACGCCTCCTTTTCCACAAGTATGCACTGAAAGAAATCTGAGCACAATTCATCCAGATCAGACGTGCGGAAAATGGAGACGTTTTCTATTTTGAAGTTTCGCACACAAGTATTGTCATGTATATTCAAAAACTCACTGTTGACCCAAATTTAATCTTAATGGCATTGATGTGTTCGAGTACGCGACGCATGAGAGTTACCAAACGCTCCCAAACGGTTCCGAGGAATTCCTGCAATGTAACATATTGATCTGCGGGTTCTACTAGGCCCTATGATTTCAATCTACCAAGAAACGATGTTGGAATTCTTCGAAACCTTTGGGAGTCAAACCTTAAAGTAGCACCGCCAAATCTTCGTGTTGATCGATGCTGCTGCCTCTCGACGATGATGATGACGGTGCTGGTGAAGGTGGCTACGCCCCACTTGGTCCTGCAGCCACGAGATCCACATGATGTCTGAAACCGCTGGCACCTGCGACTTTGCTCCTGACGCCCTCGACATGCGTAGCGCATATGCCGAACTAATGCATCCATCCTCGAATAAACGCGGCAGCATTGGACACATTGGAACACTGGAAAGAGATATATCATTTCGGTTAGCTATGATGAGCAGTGAAAAATTGAAACAGGCTTTACATTTAAATAAATCGGTTTTGGGGCACATATGTTGCTAAACAATACTAATATAATGTTAGATATATCAATTAAAATGATGGAACTCTGGAAAGAGAGATATAAGTTCTGTTAGCTATGAATAGAGGCAACTTGAAAGAGTCTTTAAAATGAATTACTATGGTGGATTGCATAAGATGCTAATCAATATTAATATAATGTTAGATTAATATGAATTAAAATGATGGAACCCTAGAAAGAGAGAGATATAACTTCTGTTAGCTATGATGAATAGTGACAAATTGAAAGAGGTTTTAAAATTAAATACTGTTTAGGATTGTATAAGAGGCTAATCAATATTATTACAATGTTAGATAGATGAATTAAAATTAAAAAGCCTTGTTGTAAATTACTTGGTTCTTACCTCTTGTGTTAGTGACAGGTTCCTGGGTGGGGATTTCAGGAGCATCTGCTGGTCTCGGCAGCACATGTGTGGGTCTCGGCGCAGCGATATCTGAAATAACAAAAGATAGTATCAGTAACCTCCAGTAATACAAAAAGTAAATTGGCAATCTGAGGAGGGAGGTACATAAGAGGATAACAAATTACGATACTATTTAAAGACTCAGCAATGATTTTACTATTTTTTGTTATCTAATGCAAAACTAATATTACTATATGTTATTTTTGTGACAATAATTGCTCTATAACATAAGAGACTAAACAATTGTGTTAGTTTTTGAGACTTAACAATAATGTTACTATTTAGAGACTGAATAATGTTGTTACTATTTACAGTTTTACATTACGTGTTGCAAAAAAAGATTACATTGATATCATCTTGTATTATATTGATTAATGTGAGTAAATGAATAACCATATAATACTAACCAGGACGGAAAGCGGGGTTGTCTGGCTTTTGTGGTATCGGGCGATGGATCGTCATGATGTGACGCTGAAGCGCATCTGCCTTGCTGAAACGGGTGTCGCATCCAGGCTCTGGGCAGACTAGCTGATCCCCTCCGTGTGCCGTAAGGGCGTTTTTGATGACGTGGGCCTTCCAGCGATAGACAGCGCCACATACGTCACAAGAGAAGGGGTGGTCGACATTCATGACCTGTAAATAGAAAAAAATCGAATTATTGAAACTGTCTTTTAAAACGGGGTACATATGAGTCAAAACAATGATGTTACTATTTAAAATAGTACATAATAATGTACAAAACTAATATAATATTTAAAATTTTTTGGCAGTATGATGCATTTATACTTTTATATAATATAGTTCTAAAAAACCAAATGAATTTAATGACATTTCTACTTGTAGCAATTGTTGCTCTATAATATGAGAAGTTATGTAATAGAAAATGTTTTAACATTTATTCATAATATTAAATTCAGTTATTAATTAGTGGGGACACACATATCATGCTAAATAATTATGATACAATATACAGATTAATCAATGATGTTACTATTTTTTGGATATTATATAATGTAGTGTAAAACTCAAATAATTTATTGTTTTTTCGACACATTTCTATTCCTATCGATTGTTCCTATGATACAATTTACAGATACATCAATGATGTTACTATTTGTGATATTATAAAATTTAGTGCGAAACTCAAATTATTTTTCGATATTTCTACTTGTACCTATGGTTGCTCTATAGCATGAGAGGCTAAGCATTGATGTTAATTGTAGTATGGTGACATGAGTTTTGTTATTGTTATAACTACAAACAATGTAATAGAAGATCAGTGACTGTAATACATTCATTTCTTATGTATTCTATAGAAGAGTAGTACTCTTTTATAAAAAAGTCAATTTAAAATATTAAATAAACATGGACTATTATTAAAATTAATATTAAAAATAACACTTACGCTTAATAATCCAGGGAACAGGACACAAGAAGTATAGAATGGCGCACACACTAATTGACTTTACTCTTCGAACTCTAAACCAACTCCGAAGATGGTCTCTGTGTGGTGTGGGGTATCATACGAATGTGATGGTTTAAAAACCCAAAAATCTGTCTGAGAATATGAAGCGTTCATCGGTTCGTTTCCCACACCTACTGCTCAGGTGATGTAGTGTCGCAGGTGCTGTTACCATCAATCAACCTGGTACGCACCGGAGCGTTTCTCACAGTTGGGGACAGCTGCAACGCAGGTGTGTGTAATTAATCAACCCTCCTATAATGGAATTATGACAAAGGGCCTTTGTTAATGGCCCTCCGTTGTACAATAAAACCAACCCCAATATCGTTATCGTCAATCACTGTCATGGTCAAACACAGTCGGCCACAGCTGCATCGCATGTGTGTCGCAGGTGTCTTAAATCAACTCTACTATAAAGGAATTATGAGAATGGTCCTTTGTTAACGATCCCCCTGGTTGGGAAATAAAATCATCCCCAAATGTCTGGGTATGTGGGGTGGCTCCTTTTTCGGTATATCGTTACGATCAATCACTGTCATGTGTGTCATCAGGGGGGGGGGGAAATGGCGGTGAAAAAAACCGGATGGGGGGTCAAAAATGGCGGAGACAAAAACCGGGGGGGAAACGGGGGGGCAAAACAAATTAGGATTATTAATTAGGGTAATTATGGTAACTAACATTAATGAATGGTAATTAGCATGAATATTAATTAGGGAAATTAAACAAAATTCGGGCGTGCAAAAAAATAGCCCCCTCCACCACAGACCCTCTACACCCACCACAGTTGCAATCGGCCAAACTCCCCTACTGGCTATAGTGTTTTGACGCATCTGTTTATTTATCACCTAGCGTGCAATGTTCCACGAAGTTTTGCTCTGGGGCAGCCGCTAATAATAACCATATACCAACACAATTGTTTGCATTATTCAATTTAAGAAATATGTTCCATATTACTAACTGGTGTATATGGTCCGATTCAACTGTAATTTAGATATGCCTAGGCTAGTGTATCAAATGTCTCAAAAAAAATGCCACAATACAAATTGCCAAAGTCTTAGAATCAATCAATCAGTCATATCAATAACTGCTGAAGTAATTATTTGCACTCTTATCTCAATGGGGGGCTGCGCCCCCCCAACACCCCCTTGCTTTTTTTTGACCTTAACATTATTGTTAAAACGTATAGAAATACAGAACTTGGAGAAACACAATCCTGAATTAGTCAGTCTTACCAAGCAGATTTAGAGTATTTTATTACCCCCTTAGTATTACGATGGGGGCTGTACCCCCTACAAACACATACACCGTTTGGAGGACAATGAGGTAAAGAATCAGTCAACCAGTTGGATCAATAACTGCTGAAATAATTATTTGAACTTTTATCTAAATGGGGGGCTGCGCCCCACAAGCCCCCCCATTTGATATTATTTGATCTAATATTATTGTTAAAATGTATATATAAATACAGAATTTGGAGAACAACAATCTTGGATTGGCCAGTCTTACCAAGCAGATTTAGAGTAGTTCATCACACCCTCAGTAACACAAGGGAGGGGCTGTACCTCTCACAAAGACATAGACCATTTGGAGGACAATAAGGTCCACAATCAGTCAGTCAGACTAAGAACTACTGAAATAGTTATTTGCACCTTCTTCCCACAAGGGGGCTGCGCCCCCAACCCCCTCGCTATTATTATACCTTGGTATTGTTGATAAAGTGTATATAACTACAGAACAGTCAATGGGGTTCAAAAGTCCTAAACGTGAAATAATCTTGCTTACACTCAGTAAATAGTTACTCGCCTTTCAGTCCCACACTGGGACTACATTCCCCAGCCCCAGTTTTTTGTCCAGTAATACCTTTAAAATGTTAAAATACAAAAATATTCATCATTTGTAGGAAACCGAGATCCAGAATCAGTCAACTAATAAAACCAACAAGTTTTAAAGTAGTTATTTGAACTTTGGTTTGACTGGGACTGGGGCTGACTGGTCTCCATTGTTACTGAACTTAAATTAGTTGTTCAACTATTTATAAACACAGAACCTGAAGAAATATAAGGATTAAAATCAGTCATTGGGTTCAAAAGCCGAAACATAACCCCCCAAACACCACAAACACACATAGTAAGGATATTTGTTCGCCCTTCGGTTTCAGTGGGGATAATGCCTTCCAGGTCCGGCATTATTGTGGTGCCTCCTAAATTTTGATAAAATAAAATGAATTCAACATGTATAAAAAAATAAGTCCGCAATTACTCCAGTATAATTAGCCCCAAAAACGGCCTAACCTGAAACAAATTCCAACAGAATGTTTCTTGATTGATTATTATAGAAAAATATGTGATAAAAACGATCCAGCAAAGTCTACCAAAATCCGACGTGGCATAAGGCCGCCATTTTGAAAAATAGTCGGCCATGTTGGATTGTGTAAGCTTTTACTAAAACCTTTACTATGACTAAGTTATAAGACTTAGAAAGACGATTTTTTTAAATGTTCCTAATACTCCGGGATACAAATTAAATGCAAATTTAATTAGTTTTTCATACGTTAGTGGGAAGATATCTAATTTAAAATCAAATTTGTGCAGGAAGTCATCCGTGTGTATACAATCTTTGACTATATACATGAGTAAACTGGACAAAGCATTGTTGTCCTTGAAGACACTACTACTGGCGCGCTCCCTCGTGAAGGACACTGAACTAGGCCTCTATGACATCATAGTCAGATCTGTCCGGTGGCGCGCGGGCGGCTGTGATGTGAACTACCACGCTGTTTCCCCGAGTGTGTCTCTCTCCACACTCCACGTTCACACCCGCACTCGCGCTACTCTAAGCCCAGTGCACGCATCGGCGCCGCTGCTGGCGTGCGGCTCACAGTGGTCGAAAAAGGCCTTTTTTGTGCAAAAACCTTCTTTCTTTACAAAGTATTGTGAACGAACATTAAATCTGGATGCTTATTGAACTAAAGCCGTATTAGAACTCACACGGATAATACAAGTTAAAAATACCCCCGTCGCAGCAAACCTGCGTACTCAATGAATTTCCAATGCACGCATATGTTTCTCACTACCACATAAGGTCACTTACCAAGTTTCATAAAAATACATAAATAAATAAGTGATCTATATCATTTGCTTTATTCTCAATAAGAATAACATTAGGGTTGAGTAAGCAGGTTTGCTGCAAAAATAAGGAGAAGAAATATCTGTTTGTGCAATTATCAATATAACTCAACCAGGTGAAGCTACATACTTTTCATGGGTATCCTGAACACCGGCGGCGGAAGTCGGCGATGAAATTTATATGGCAGTTAGTTAAATGTATATAGCCTTCATGACGAACTCATTCTCAGAACGACTGTCGATAACAGATTTTTGCAGGCCCTTCCGAATTTGAATAACTTAATATTACATCGATTTTTAACAACGTGCTAAACTCCACCTCATTAAAATATTATTAAATATATGTAACCATAAAAATACACATTGTTTGAAAGAACACAAAATTTTGAACACACACATATGAAATACATTTCAGTTATAATATGATTTAGAACCTTATGTACAATGTAAAAAAATACTATTTTGAATGGTTAATTATGTATTTACACCTCTATTGTAGAATATGTATATTAAGTAGTTATTTACTCAGTTGTAACATTAAAAATCGTGATTTTTATGACAGATCCATATTCTTTAGGTACTGTATTTCTCTTAAAAAAACAACTATATTGATAGAGCCCTGGGGCCTAAATCGAAATTCTGGCTCGACAGTGCCTTAGAATTTGAAATTATCTTTTAAATTAAAAAAGAACCATCAAAATCGTTTAAGTATTATTTTCAGGAAGTGAGTAAATAAAAAACTGGATTTTTTTAAATATGTAGATATGGAATCAAAGGAGTTCTGATGCATAAAGTCAAAATATTACAATTCAAGTCCAAAATTTAATTTAATTCATTTTGTATCTGCAATAATACGGGGCTAGAGGAGAAGTTAGGCGTCTCTAGACTCGGGGCTACCCGCTAATGTACACTGCTCGGCAATTCTCCATTTTCTCCAATATATCTAGGGACATTCTATACGGATGGCAAATGCGTTGCGCTAACGCCCAGTATTGAAAACCGACCTTCTATACGGACGCAAATGTCGACGTGCTATCCGACCTTCTATACGGACGCTAATGTCGACGTGCTAACCAAGGCCGGCAAGAGCGCCCGTATAGACGCTACACATAAACCCCATTGTCCTGCAAAACGTAGTATAGCGCGACGATAGTAGCGCGACGCATTTGCCGTCCGTATGGATTGGCCCTAAGAACGCGCCGGCGCCGGTGCCGTTGCCGCGTCGCCGCCGCAAACCGCTGATATGTTCCGGGCCTTAGCAATATCAACACGCGCGCGCAGTCCTTACGAGTTTCCGTTTGAGAGGTTAAAGATGGACTGTGCCAAATGTAGTAAGATTGTGGACGGAACAAATTGTGTTGTTTGTCTAATTATAATTTGTATCCATTTCAGCCCCTGAACTGTTTTTCATATGAAAATTTGGTCACATACCTTTTTCGTCTACAGTTTAACGGAACCATGTAAATGGTTTGTTACATTTTCAAATTTTAACTGTAGACGAAAAAGGTATGTAACCAAATTTTCATATGTTTGTCTAATGTTGAAAATTATCTATTTTGTGTGCCACGAAGGGTCTTTCGTCAAGTAATACTAAGGTAGGCCCTAACAAATGCATAATTTAAGAGCTACATTTAATTGTTACATTTGGTTTCATTCACGTAAATGAGGAGAGTTTTCTTGGGTCACAAAATTCGCAGATGGCCAAAGTTGTATGTAGCTAAATTGAATTTGCTAAATTGAGATTTGTTTTATTGGAAAGAATATCGGAGGGTAAATAAACTGTGTAGAAATATTTTGTAATTATATAATATGTATTTATACGAGAATTATACTATGTTATAATTTAATAACTTTCTGTTTCTACAACACTATCTGTACAAAACGTAGGCTGGTGTCCAGTGAACGATATCCTTCCAGTAAATAATAAATTTAAAAAAATATTTTTTACATTTAAAAAATAGAGTTTCTTCTATCACCCAAGTGTTCAGAGCTGACTATTTTTATATTTATCTTTAACCACTATCATCAAAATGAGGTGGTGTCTGAATATCTGTCTGGCTGTCTATTGTTCCATCCTGCCAAAACCACTGGACCAATTCTGCTGATGTTTGGCACAAACGTAGTCTATATACCCAGGAGTATCCATAGGTCTCTCTTGCCGTTTAGTAAAGTCTTCAGGGCTCTGCCCCACGGACGGGACGTCCAAGTCCCCATGTTGTTCATATGGAGGATAATTCTATTTGGTTTATGTCAGATGTTTTTTCTTAATTAATTAATTAAAATAAACAGCTGTTTATTTGATCAAGTTGACAAAAGTAGCGGTGCCTACGATACTTGTTGACGAAAAAGAAGTTCAATCTCAATCCGACACGAATAATATTATTATTATAAATACAAATTAACACCGAATATAATCCATCCAAAATCAAAAATACAAAATCAAAATAAATGAAGTTAGGACGGTACAATATAAAATAATGTTACTAGCTGTGACTTCAATATAATTTTGTTTACTTGATTTGAGTTAATCTTATAACTTATCTAGATTACTGCAAACATAGTAAGAGTATACCATTTATTGGTAGAAGTAGCCTATAGGTGTCAAATTTGTTTTTGCGAGACCGGTTTTAGATGAATTACAATCCATCTTCAGTCGCAATTTTCCTAACCTAGTACATTATACTACTGCAACACTTTCGTGGTTGTAATGTACTATGGTTAGGACAATTGCGACTGAAGATGGATTGTAATTAATCTGAAACCGGTCTCGCAAAAACAGAAATTTGACACCTATAGGCTACTTCTACCAATAAATGGTAAGTTTATAATATAATTAAAAGGTGTCATGGTTTCAGCAAATATGGTAACAGATAGCAAAATTGTTATTTTAAAACTTTACCTAGTATGTACAGAACAAATCAATGCAACTAAAATGCACTGAGTAAATAAATGTCCTTGTTTATTAATATAACCACGCTTCATAATTTTTTTTACAACGTGTAAGCGTAAATGTTATCCGTATAAAAGGAAATATAACTTTTACACGGGTCTAGGAGGTAAATAGGGAGCAATGATTAACCATACAGTCAGGTAAAAACGACATAATGACACTAGCGAACTAGGCAAACTGTAGGCCCCACGCCACTCGAGAGTCGAGCGCCAAGCAGCTCATGTCAATACACCCCTAGCGCAAGCACGACTGAATGAACGAGCAACGAGAACGAGAGTCGAGTTGAAGAGTAGAAGTGGAATGCGAATGATGGGTGGGAAGTTGGGGTGATTGTGGGAGGGGGAGGGGTTTTGAGGCGCGCTAGAGCTCCTAGCGGCAAGGACACGAACTTGGCGTTGCCGCCCGACACAGAACAACAATGGCCATGTCCAGTCTACTCATGTACATAGTCAATGATATAATTATGTAACTTTTTAATGATGACGTTTAGATTTTATTTGCACGTGATCTAGTTCACAATGTAAAGCAGAAAATTTTCTGCTCATTAAGTCTATTGCCATGACCTTAAAACTAACATGTAATGGGTGCGCGTTTAATGCTTCACTTTAGGACGCGCGAGCCAAGGTGCAGGCGCTACGCCGCGCCGCTGCCGCGCCGCGCCGCTGAGGCTGGGTTACCGTTACTGATTGTTGGTGTGCATTACATTTATTCGATGATTTTTTTTCATATAAATTGGCTCTTTTTATTCTTAAATAAAAATGTATTTTATTGGCATGGACTTGACTTTGTAAACCAAGAACCAAGAATCGTAATTATGTTTTGAATACTAAATTTATATGCATATATAATTCATCAAATTGTAAGCAAATATGCAATCACAGCATGTAGGCTAATTTGTAAATTGCTGCACTTTCATTTTTAATAAATTGTTAACAGTGATACATTTAGCAATCTTCGTGTTAACGCATGGTTACGGTCAGAGAGTGTTCATGCTATAACTGTATTTTATCAAACATTGTTTGAGTAATCTTTTTATGTTTAACCATTCTATTGGCATAGCTTATTCACAAAAAAAAATATATATATAGAAAGTATAAAGAAAATAATAATTTTATTTTTACAGTATGAAATTTTGCTTTTACTAACCTGTGATGGAAAATATCCGCATTAATTTCTTAAATAACATATTATTTTATGCTCTTATTTCTCATCTAGTAATTTCAAATACCAAAATAAAGTAAAATAATATTTTTAAACCTAATTTACAGCTTTAAAAAATATTAATTTTAGTATAATAATATGAATGAAAAAAGAGTAACTGCAGGTTTTAACTACATTAAAGGTAAACTGTATAAAGGTATAACTTGTATTATGTTATACATTATTATGTAGTAATCATTGTTACATTAACTTGTGGCAGCATTCGCCTATTTAACATTTTCATTTCATATTCGTTTCCTTATCAACGGTTGTATTATATCGTTTGGATTTTGTGTGAATAAATGTAAGCAATAAAGAAACATTTTGTGAATAAAACCAAATTATGATCCAAAAGATAAACATCGTGACATCATAAAGCTATCCAACCTTCAACTATTTATTAAAAAAAATCTTTCTAAACGGGATAATCTCTTGTAAAAGAAAGACATATTTTATTTATGGGTCGTTTTAATCAATAAATCATTTATTATGAGAAGGTTAAATCCAACTCTACAACGGTATTTAATACCGTTATTTTTTTGGTTTGTTTTATTGATTTACATAGTACAAAAAATAATGGTTTTTGGTTTTAGAACTATAACCATAATCATAACATTTGTCTAATGGTACCTTATTCGTGATGCATGGATATAAGAAATAAGAAACTTTATTACCATTGATCACATAGGCATAGTGAAATAGGCAAAGTCACCAAATGCAATACAATGCAGACAAAGATCTTAAACTAGCTTAACAGTATTTACAACATTGAAGCTTATACACAGATCAAAGAAATGAACAATTAATTTTGGTTATCAAAAATTGCATTGACAGATACATCTAAAAATTCATGAATTGTATAAAAAGGATTCTCTAAAAGCCAATTATTTACAGAGTTCTTAAATTTTTAAAATGTCACATCTTTCGCTGAATTAGGCAGTTTGTTAAAAAAATTAATGTAATTTAGTTCAAGAGGGTTAAAGCAAGTCGGTGCTGTGGAACATCTAATTTTTGCCTGTGACTGGTGTTGTGACTATGTATATTTTGCCTGGATGTATATTGATTGATGTTGGTTTTTGTATGTAAAAGAACACAAAACATTTAGAGTTTGACTATTGTGAGGATTTTTAGATCTTTGAACAGGGGTTTGCAGTTTTGATTGTGGCTGGCACCAGCAATGGATCTTATACCCTTTTTCTGAATCAAAAGTAACTTATGGATGTGAGGTGAGTGTCCCCAGAGCATAAGACCATAGGCAATGTGCGACTGAAAAAACCCAAAATATATGGTTCTCAAAAAGTTAAACCTAATTTTCCTTAGAGACAGTGTAAAATGTTTTGCATTAGTTTCAACGATGGAAATAAATAAAAGAATTAAAAGAGACCGTTGGGAACTTTTAACTAACAAGAAAATCAGAGATATAAATAAAAAAAAAATTTTCTATTGTATGTTACATAAATCATTATTTATTGCTCATAGAGATTAGTTTACCAATTATTAAATTAAACTAAATTAACACTCAAGTAATAGTATCATGTTGTTTTCTTTTTTAACACGCTAAACAATGTTGAGAAGACTTGTTTTTCGCATATTTGTCTGCGAGTTGTTCAGTTCTCATGACAATCTTAGATAACATAAAAAACAAGATTCATAATAATTTAATTATTCATAATCGTCACGTAACCCTTTGAGCCCTAAGTTGAATCTGATACTTAGAAACATTATTTTAGCTGTGGAATAAGCAGTTGTGCCCAAGCACTGTATATAGTGAGTCCAACATGTGGTGTAGTTGGTAGATAGAAACGGAAATCATATGTCAAGCGCCTAGTTTGTAATACAACACAGTCCGATACAACTGCTACCCGATCAGGTTGGCTGAGTGGTCTAAGGCACTTACCTGGAGTCAGGGAGTAGTGCTTGGATCGAGGGTTCGAATCCCGTCTCAGTTGATGGTTTTATGAGCATCTCATGGAGTGTTAACCTGTCTGTGGCAGAGTTGCAGGGGAGGGAGGGCGGACGGTGGACAGTACGGTTCAAACTGACGGGACGGGTTTGTGAGTTGTACATAATTCTTATCAGGTGTTTTGTTACATTTTACCTCTCCTTACTGTGTGTATGTCGACCAGAAGTACGTTTTGTTTATATTTTAAATGTTCAGGTTTCCAAATTATTTAAACAATAACAAAACAACGCAGATTCAACTGTTCCATTTACAAGCTTGGGGCTCAAAGAGATAAAATATATTTATATAACAATACTGAACAAGTTGGTGTACCGGTAGGGTTAATGACTATTGGTCAAATATGAGATGTATCAGTGTAGGTGGAAGCAAGAGATAAACAGTACGCGACCTTACTTTCAGAAATACGTATTAAAAAACTTCTGCCTCCGCCGTTAACATTGATCAAGGTATTCTTACAGGTACTTAACAGATATGTATTGATAAGAAGGTACTGAGTCCTGTTGAGAGATGTTTTTAGACGACTTGGTGGCTTTTCTTCAGACATTTCTTTTTGATCTAAAATTATTCTGAGAATAAAATGAGGTAACTAAAACTTACTTATTTCAGGCCATCCGCTGGAGTATCTCTAAGAATGGGTTTTCCATCAAACTCTAAAAACTCATACAGTCATTGAAAAAAACAACATACCTCATTTTATTACGTAACAGTAGATGTCGTTGCACTATTTTGGTATTTGGAGCTTGTCATCTGGCAAATTACCTTCTATATAAATAACAGCTATGGGCAAAAGTATGCCTACAGAGAGGTCAAACAGCCCTTCATAGGTTCTGTCCCATATATGCTAATTGTCAAATTCTTTACGTATAAAAGATCCTGTATTTATTAACACATCATCTTCCCAGAAGCAGAAATTATTCAAAATATAGGATTGTTCTAGACCTTAGTTTTGTCCTCTTTCTTGTATAATGCTGTTAATTCTCTGGTTATTGGGATTAAGAGAATAGTAAATATTATTTGCCTGAAGTATTATGTGCCTGAATTTATAGCATAAATTAATAAAACTGATTTGTATTCTAATCAAAAACGAGATTATGTCTTTACTTAGTTTTGAAATGTTAAAACAAAATTATACAATGATGTATTGATATCTTTTATCTATTATTTGATATCTCTGAGGTAGGGATCGACAAATAATTGTACATGAACGAATACGGACAGTAAAACAAAAGCTTTTAACATGACTGCAAATTGTCCGCTAAAATAATTATAGCACATGTTTAAGGCCAGTTTTTATTTAAACAAAATATTCTGTCGGATAAATGTATTACACACCAACAATCAGTAACCCAGCCTCGCGGCGCGATGGTGGCGTAGCGCCCGTACCTCGGCTCGCGCGTCCTGAAGTGAAACATTAAACATTAATTTCACGATAGAATCTTGGCAATAGACTTAATTTGCAGACGATTTACTGTTCTTCATTGTGATCTAGAACACCTCTACGTCAAATTAAAACGTCATCATTAAAAAGTTGTATAATTGTATACATACTGAAGTTTTACTGCAAAACATTTTATTTTAAGTTAAATATCTTCCCATAAGATTATTACAAACTAATTAAATATGTATGTAAATTATAGCTAGGACTATTAGGCAAATTTTAAAATAAAAATTATTTATAAGTCTAATAATTCATACACAGTGACGGATGTAGTAAAAGCTTACACAAATCCAACATGGCCAACTATTTTTCAAGATGACGGCCTTATGCCACGTCGGACTTTGGTAGACTTTGCGGCATCGTTTTTATCACATCTTTTTCTATAAGAATCAATCAAGAAACTTTCTGTTGCAATTTGTTCTAGGCATAATCTTATTTTTACTGGACTAAATCAGTTAGAGCAAGATATTTCAATTTAATCATATGAACTATGGTATGGTATAGTTTTCCGTTTAGGGGGCCCCAAGAAGTCTTTTTAATTTACATTTTCATGATTAGACGGGACTATTGTTTATTTTAACAATAACCGAAGCTATTTTGTAATATTATCACTGAAAAAGAGGAAATAAACACTTAGGTTTGTTTAGCTATTTTCGACGTTTGTTTGGCCTTAGTTGCTTTTAAAAACGAAAAATAAAGTGGGCGCTGCTAGCTTCACACCAGCAGCGCCCATTAGTAATTTTGAGCTAAATACAATTGAAATCGTTTGTTTATCGTTTGTTTAGGTTTGTTTGGCTATTTTCGTCGTTTGTTTGGCATTAGTTGCTTTAGAATTCGAAAAATTATGTGGGCGCTGCTAGCTTCACACCATTCGTTGATTTGAACTAAAAACAAATGGAATCATTTGTTTAGGTTTGTTTAACTATTTTCGACGTTTGTTTCGCCTTAGTTGCTTTTAATTTCGAAAAATAAAGTGAGCGTTACTAGTGGGCGCTGCTAGCTTCACACCAGCAGCGCCCATTCGTTGATATGAACTAAAACCCATTGGAATCGTTTGTTTATCATTTGTTTAGGTTTGTTTAGCTATTGTCGTCTTTTTTTGGCATTAGTTGCTTTATAATTCGAAAAAAGTGGGCGTTACTAGCTTAACACCAGCAGCGCCCATTTAGTTTTTTGAATTCTAAAGCAACTAATGCCAAACAAACGACGAAAATAGCTAAACAAATCTAAACAAACGATTTCAATGATATTTAGTTCAAAATGACTAATGGGTGCTGCTGGAGTGAAGCTAGCAGCGCCCACTTTATTTTTCGTTTTTAAAAGCAACTAAGGCCAAACAAACGTCGAAAATAGTTAAACAAACCTAAACAAACGATTCCATTGGCTTTTAGTTCAAATCAATGAATTGGCGCTGCTTGTGTGAAGTTAGCAGCGCCCACTTAATTTTTCGGATTCTAAAGCAACTAATGCCAAACAAACGACGAAAATAGCTAAACAAACCTAAACAAACGAAATTTTTTATAATTGAAAATTGAATAAAATAACGACAAAAAGTAAAGAATAACATAGAAAATTTGCCGATGGGGAAAAGGTCTACGGTTGAGAGGGACGGCGTATCCAACGAGGGGACATTTTTCGAGAGATGTGGCTTTAACAAAACCAATCCGACGAATGATCTAACGTTAAAATTGGACATCTGGGAGTGATAGAAAAGGCCAGTGTTGGTGGAGCCCTGAGGCAGGAACAAAAATTATTCACAATATTTTGGTCTCCAACAACGTGCTATTATTCAAGAGCAGTTTTGAGGAGCATTTCTCTAAATCACGTGTAAACTCATACGAGCTATTAATTAATTAGTATAGCTAATAATTAATCATCGCAATACATAATTGTAATCCTATTTTGATAGTAGCCTTTTTTATTAACTGAAAACCACGTGTTTGATTCAAACTACTATAATTAACTGCTAATAATCAGCTGTTTCTAGCCAAAAGGCAAAAGGTTTATTTATTAAACATAGAAAATTAAATACTAACGTTGTAACCTTTCGGAAGTTAAAAACAACGCATGATAATGCAATTACAAAATGATTGACTGTTTTTTGAGTTTTTAATGCGCATAAATACACAACACACACGTACGCCACTCAACTTCTTAAAATATATCTTACTAACGGCTTGAAGGGGCCATAGCCCCTAACCTTGCTCCAATACTCTGCCCCATCTGATCTTTTACTATTTTCATGCTGAGGAAAATAAAACGACATAAGTATGAACAAGTGTCAGTTCGTAAACAAAGTAGATACGTAACCACATGTTTTAATGGAAACATAGCAGATGTGTTTAAATCCCTATTCTTTTCTTATGGGGGATGTTTTAAGTTATTGCTCGTATGCTGTTAACTTTTTAGAAATACTGCTAGTTTTCCCGTGACCCTGGGATCAAGTCCATTTATTTGAGCCGTCTCCTATCATCCTGCGATTTGCCAAACTCCAACAATTTTTACTTAAACATGTAGTTTACAGAATCCAATATACTATAAAACTCGCTCGGCTCGCTGAGGGCTCCGCCCCCAGACCCCCGCTTGGGGTCAAATCAAATCAAATAAAATTTATTTCCAAATAAAAACAAATACAACATCATGTACACAAACAATATTCCGGAAAAAAATTCTCACATAGGCCCAATCGGCCTGTGCGTGGGTCACTCCAGTTGTCATTATAACTCAAAGTCCCTTCAAGTATTTTTTATGTAGTATACTATTTTGATTAATTGCGACATATCCTCTCTAGATTTTATCATTATTGAATGGTCCAATAATTTGTTTATTCTCTACCTTGTGAAAGTTACATTGACAGATTACTGAATATTTTGCTTCGGCTGTTATTAATATTTTTTTAATTTAAAACTCAATACGCTCAATGTTAAAATTTCCAATTTCGAGATGTCTTGTGAAGAGTCTTGTGAAGTGTCTTTTATTTAACTTTCTTCCGTTATTATTGTTATTAGCCTATTTCTCTTCTTTTTAGTTTTTCTGTTAGGGTGTCACCATTGGGGCGAGCCCATTAAGGTGAATTTTAACATGTTATTGTATATATAATATTCAACTTTCTGTGTATAATTATGATTTAGTGTAATTGATCCAGATTAAAAATCAATGTATATAAAAAAATAAGAATAACAAAAATGTTCAAGGTAAAATTTAAAGGTTTAAAAATTAGAAATTTTAACTTTTGACAATTTCCCCGGGAGTTTCTAGGGACAAGCTACCTGCATGCCAAATTTCAAGTTTCTACCTACTCTAGAAGTGATGTGGAATTCGAATACCCGTTTTAGGGTTTCGCTTTTGTTGCAGCCGTTTTCTCGTTAGGCATTGGTAACCAACACGCTCGCGCTTACCGACACACCAACGTCAACAAATCATTGCCTCCGCTTAAAATTATGTTCTGTAAATTTAGTCGCACATCATTTATAAAAATAAAAATAAAACTAATGTTGTAACTAAACACCATTTGGATGTTAAACATGATAATGTAATTACAAAATGCTTGACTGTTTTTAAGTATTTAATACGCATAAACACTCGCATACACGCACGTACGGCTACTAACATTTTTAAAGTATATTTTACTAATGGCTGGAAGGGGTGATAGCCCCTAACCTTTCTTCAATACTCTGCCTTGTCTGATATTTTTACTCTTTACGCTGAGGAAAATAAAACAAGATAAGTAGGAAGACATGTCAGATCATGAAACAAATTTAGACACTTAATCACAGGTTGTAATGCAGACGTTCTTAAATCTTCTTGCTTTTCTTATGGAGGATGGTTTACGTTATTTCTTGTTTGCTGGTAAAATTTGGAAAATCCTGCTTTACTTCCCGAGCCCCTGGGATCAAGACCTTTAATTTGAGCCCTCTCCCATTATACTGCGATTTGTCAAACTCTCACAATTTTAACTTAAACATGTTGCTTACATAATTATATATAATGGTAGTTTAAATGCAAAAGTACGCAGATTTGCTGTGACGGGTTTATTTAAATAACATAAACAGACAAAAGAACACAGCTGGAAAACGTAAATAGTAAATCAATTTATGCTGCACTCTAGAGGAATAAATACAACTTTCTCAGATCAAAGCAGAACGTTATCTTTATTTCTTAAACTTTTATTTTATTTCAAATATAAATTTCAAAAACCTTTTTAAAACTGAATGAATTCTTATTAAAAGGACACTACATTTTTTTATTTAACCATGAAACATATAAATATACACATTTTTAAATGTTTTCTTGTCACTAGTATACAATATTTTAAAAGTATCTCATAATTAATATACATTTTTCCCATGCTTTAACTTATGAAAATTCTACAACTTTTAAATGTTAATTATTAAAAGATGGTTGATTGAATATATTCCATTTGTGAACTGGGAGCGTGAAATGTACTCGAAAACATATGTGTAAAATTTGAAAACGATCCGTTCAGCCATGTTCACGTTATTGCATTACGAACACACACACCCACACCCATACCCACACCCATACCCACACACTGACGGACAACGAATCATTGTCTCTGCTAATACATAGATGGGCTCACTTCGTTCGCTCTCAATTATTCTAATTCAACAAATTCCACACACATTTTTCACTCACGGCGTCATTGAAAAAATCTCCACAGCCGCTCCATAACAAATATTAAAGGTAAACGAAAAACGTCTAGTATTTGGAAAGACATATTTATTACTAACGTAACTTCTAGTTTATCTTAATCAACATTTAAATAAAAACTCAATATGACTACTAACCATACCACAATAATATATACACTTCATACCACGTGTCTAAAATTTTCTGACACAACCACAATTACATAATTGGTTTTGAAGAGATAATATGTAGTTCCAGGTGTACACGATGTAGGCTTCAATCGCCATGGGAATGGTGCGTTTGTTGCCAATACTAATCGGTCCCGACAGATCTTCCTCGTAAGGGGCCTAACAATATTTTTTTAACATTTGATAAGTAGGTTACACTTAGATGGTATAAGGGTAACCTTAGAAGTAACCTCTTTTTATAACTTAGAAGTAAAATGTAGAATAGAAAAGTACATCAGCACGAAGAACGCGAATTAGATTTATCAACTGATGAGTTATAATAATGATATACCAGATTGAGAATTAAGGTGTAATTAATTATCATTTGTATTTATTTGCAGTAAAATAATACTCTAAAAGCTGTCAAAGTAGCCAATACTTTCTTTTAGTGTTGAAGTTTTACTATACCTATTTATTTTCCTCAGCAATTTGAATGTTCATCAAGTGAATGTTTTATCAAGAATATAAATGTATGAGAACAACAACAGGAGAAGTGTGAATCAAGAGACCGTATCACATCAAAGATTGTTTTCACACGGAGCGTACATGGGCTGATTTATCATAGTCAGTGAAGTGTGGTCGTTATCACTGGTGTTATCACCGTCCTTGCATGAAACATATAGCTGTATTGTATTGATCAACTGTTGAACTGAGATAGCACGAACCTGTATGTTTTGCGTATAATAAATCATTTTGATGGCAAACGTCGTTTGACAGCTTAATTCCAATGCTCGGATATCCATTTATCATTTTTCCGCTAGCTTATATTTTTAATCCTCTCACAGTTCTCACAGTTAAATTTATGGAATTTTTAACTGCTCTATTTAAATTCTCTGTTAATTACCTCAAAAAAAATTTCGTCCATAATTTTATTCTGTTGAGCTTATCAACCTGAAAATAAATCTGTGCTTTCAAACCAGTTTCATTTGAGGCATATTTTCTTGGTTGTTTTTGATTCTTTGTGAGGAAAGTCGTAACTTTTTAAATTGTCAATGCATTGCTTATCCATGTGCACAGTATTTTTCTTAGAGCAATTTGACACCATACTTAAGATTAATGGTTTTAAAAATATAAGCGTATTTTTTAGTCACTACATATTAATACATACATATTATTAATAACAAACTTGTACTTGTATTAATAACAACTTACTTTGTTATTTGAGTAGTTGATACAACTGTTTGATCGTAAACAAACTTAAATAAGCTATAATTTAATTTTGGGGAGACGTTAGTGGATCAAGCTCACCCAAAAATTAAAAATTTAATTTAATTTTCATGTATTTCTAGTCATGAAGTAATTACATACAATTGCATACAGAATCACTCTAATTGCATACATGAAGCACTCAGTATAACATTAAACACCTCAATTGAGAAAGGCTGTAGAGGATGAACAGCAGGTGCCTGTGTTTATTTGTTCAAGCCGATCCACTTGCACTTTGGGTTGATCACTATTTTCTTCTCCTCTGTCGCAAATAAGTAAATTTCTAAGCTATCTAATTTACACTATTTTTTCTTCTCAATTGTTATTTTTTGCAAAATAAATTATGCAGAGGGTTCATGCAAAAATGTAATTATTGTTTATTAACAAACTAAATAGGAAGATGATATTACCATACCATCTATCTCTATGTATTTAAAATGTTTGTTTTTTATTTCTTTGTCATTTATTCGTACCTCTTACATACATCTAATTGCCATACAATTTTTATGGTAATCCACGTTAACCTTAGAAAATCTCCAGACATTAATTAAAGTCCTATACCAGTAGGGTAATTTGGACAGTCCGAGGCCAGGAGGGACAGGAGGGACGCCCCCCCCCCCCCGAGGTCTCGTCTGTGACACTTTGCGAATTTTTTTTTTTGCGAACTTTTTTGCAAACTTGTTTTGCGAATTTTTTTTTTTTGCGAATTTTTTTTTTTGCGAATTTTTTTTTTTTGCGAATTTTTTTTTTGCGAAATTTTTTTTTTGCGAATTTTTTTTTTGCCAAATTTTTTTTTTGCGAAATTTTTTTTTGCGAATTTTTTTTTTGCCAAATTTTTTTTTTGCGAAATTTTTTTTTTGCGAATTTTTTTTTTTTGCGAATTTTTTTTTTTGCGAATTTTTTTTTGCGAATTTTTGTTGTTGCGAATACTAACCTAACCTAACCTAACCTAAC
The DNA here is from genome assembly GCA_963675035.1 of Allygus modestus. Lineage (NCBI taxonomy): Eukaryota > Metazoa > Arthropoda > Insecta > Hemiptera > Cicadellidae > Allygus > Allygus modestus. Next base: position 62,330,940 of record OY776113.1, read on the forward strand.
CTAACGTAACGTAACCTAACCTAACCTAACCTAAGGTAACCTAACCTAACCTAACCTAACCTAACGTAACCTAACCTAACCTAACCTAACCTAACCTAACCTCGGATCAGATTTCTGATTGCAGATTCTTGTTCGTCTAGTCGAGCCGAGTCATTTGAGTACCCACATCGTACACTTTGGATGATGTTTACAAAAAAGAGGCCCGCACCACACTTTTGACCTTTTTTTTTGCATTTTTGGAATCTCCTCGTCAAGCCGAGTATTCTCAGTACCCACATGACATACTTTGGATAATTAATACAAGAGTTGAACAGGGTAACGCTACAACCAACAGAGCTAGCCCATCAGCGCTTGCGGTCAATTGAACTAACAGTGAATGCAAATTTTAAGGAGAATATAATTGCAATGCTTTGAACATATACTGCATATACCTTCAAGTACTCTGCACCGAGGCAGCTGTTCGCACAAATAACCGTCGCGTCCAGTCTACTGTCTGGGAATGCGGATGTTGTAATTTGATACCTCGACTGGAGGGTGCAGGTGTTCACACAAAAAACCGACAAGTCGAGACCTGTCTGGGAATGCGGATGCTGTAATTTGATACCTTGACGGGAAGACGGCTGACCCTTCTAGGAACCCATAATTATAGTCCGCCCGTATCGAATTCCGAGCAATAAATCACCAGTTGTCAAACACCCACGGTATCATTCTTGTTTTTGGCTTCAACAATTCCTGACGTATGGGGGAGCGAAAATCTCCCCCTAACCCATTATGTGTTAGGGGGAGCGAAAATCGCCCCCTAGTAATTAAATCAACAGAACACCAGTTGTCACGGTCTCATTCTTGTTCTAGTCTTCATCAATTCCTGACGTATGGGGGAGCGAAAATCTCCCCCTAAGCCATTATGTGTTAGGGGGAGCGAAAATCTCCCCCTAGTAATTAAATCAACAGAGCTAGCCCATCAGCGCCTGCGGACAATTGAACTAGCAGTGAATGCAAATGCGGATGTTGTAATTTGATACCTCGACTGGAGGGTGCAGGTGTTCACACAAAAAACCGACAAGTCGAGACCTGTCTGGGGTGCAGCTGCGCCCGACCTCAGGAGGGCCAGGAGGAGCAGAGGAGCAGGAGGGGCAGGAGGGGCAGGAGGAGCAGGAGGAGCAGGAGGGACAGGAGGAGCAGGAGGAGCAGGAGGGGCAGGAGGAGCAGGAGGAGCAGGAGGGGCAGGAGGAGCAGGAGGAGCAGGAGGGGCATGAGGAGCAGGAGGAGCAGGAGGGGCAGGAGGAGCAGGAGGAGCAGGAGGGGCAGGAGGAGCAGGAGGAGCAGGAGGAGCAGGAGGGGCAGGAGGGGCAGGAGGAGCAGGAGGGGCAGGAGGAGCAGGAGGAGCAGGAGGGGCAGGAGGAGCAGGAGGGCCAGGAGGGACTGGAGGAGCCCCCCCCCCCCCCCCCCCAGACGCCTGCACCAACACTTGGAAGAAAATCCTCCTACATTAGAAGGATTTCCTTCTGTTCCCTAACATGAAAAGCTTTTGTGGCCTTGAAAAAGGCCGATTGTGATGGTGGGATCAGGTGGAGGTTAAGGTGTTGGAAAACGTTTATTTTTTACTGTTAAAAAACTTTGTTACTTCATCAGGGTGCAGTTCATCGGTCCGCCGATTCCACCACATTTCAACAAGCATCATGTACTTCTGCTCATGTTCAATGGCGTAGAAGTGCTCCTCTTCAATGGGGTAGAAATTCATCTTGTAGTCCATGTCACGCTGCCAATATTCCCACTCCAAGCCGTCCAGCGGGCAATGGTTCCACATGCTGTTGATTCCCCGTCGTCTGGAGTACAGAGCGTCGTCAAGATCTTGAGTAGTTGAATACATTTTTGGTTCATGAACGTACTTGAACTTTTTGTCAATGCGCCATAGCCTCTTCTTATGGAAATGCTTCAAGGTGCATTCATCGTCGTCTTTTCGGTTGTAGAATTCATCACCTTCGAAGTAATCATCTTCATCGTCAAACGGTCTCTTCTTATTATTGCTATTCATTGTCGTTTCCGCTGCAACACATACATCCTCCAACTCAACGTCTGTGATGTCACAATCCCACTCGATGTTGGCCATGATCTCTTCGTAGCTGTTGACGCTTCGAAACTCAAGACTAAACTAAACTTTACTGCTAGGGGCGGGCTGTGCGTCGTGGGGTGATGGGCGCAGGTGTACAGACAAAAAACCGTCGCGTCACCCTACTGTCTGGGAATGCGGATGCTGTAATTTGATACCTCTACGGGAGGGCGCGGGTGTTCACACAAAAAACCGACGAGTCGAGACCTGTCTGGGAATGCGGATGCTGTAATTTGATACCCCGACAGGAGGGCGACCGACCCTTGCAGGAACCCATAATTATAGACCACCCGCGTCGAATTCCGAGCAATAGTACACCAGCTGTCAAACACCCACGGTCTCATTCTTGTTCTAGTCTTCAACAATTCCTGACGTATGGGGGAGCGAAAATCTCCCCCCTAAGCCATTATGTGTTAGGGGGAGCGAAAATCTCCCCCTAGTGATTAAATCAACAGAACACCAGTTGTCAAACACCCACGGTCTCATTCGTGTTCGGGAGTTTGAAGTGTGTGGCTGTGTAATAGTGTTGCTGTGTGACATTCTGTCAGAGCGATCGCCCGACGTTTTGACCTAACCTACAAAATGAACCACTTAACCGCCTATGTGTTTAATGATCGGCCTTTGTCTGTACTGTTTGACAGCAGCGATAATCCATGGTTCAAAGCTAAGGATGTAGCTACAATATTGGGATACGCTAACCCTAAAGAAGCAATCAGAGCACATGTTAGAGAAAAATATCGCAAAACAATTCCTGAAGTATGGGGGAGCGAAAATCTCCCCCTAACCTATAACGAGAAACATTCAATCTTTCTTAACGAGCCGGGATTATATTCGTTACTTATGAAATCTAAAATGCCCATCGCCGAGAAGTTTCAAGATTGGATCTTTGAAGAAGTTTTGCCATCCATTAGAAAAAATGGTCAGTACAGACTTATAAACGAGAACCAACGGCTGCTACAATCACTTACAAAGTCGCTAACAAATAACCGAAAGCTAGATCAAACAAATTCCGAGTTTAAAACTACAAATGATATATTGTGTATGGAAAACCAATCCATGAATCAAACGCTGATCGAACAGACACCTAAAGTGGCAGTGTTGCCTGAAGATGTAAATCTGAAGCATATATTTTGTGTGATGATTAGGGAAACCCTTCTAGAGCAGTACGGAGTTTGTGAATACAAGTGCATTCGAACACAGAAGAGGAATTTCAAACAAGCCTTGAAAAAAGCAAAGGAAGAAGGATTTACAATGTGCTACTGTAGAGAAAATGTCCCCAACGGCATAAACATAGTGAATAAGGCTAAAGAAGTGATGAAGAGTTACGGCATGCACATTGACTGCAGATACAACAACATCCTAACCTCGCACAATTTCATTAATGTAGTTGAACATATCTTTGACAATGCATAGGTCTGCGCTTGTGGACTCGTTCCAGAACCTTCGACGCTAGTCAGGTAGCAACAGTCGATACGTGCTCCAAAGATGACCAGTGTGGATGACGCAAGAAAAGTAATCACCATATCAATGAACAAAATACGTTATAAACGTAACAACATCCGAGAAAGGCTCGCAATCAAGTTAGTGTTGGATAGAGCGAGAGATGTGTTTGAGAGAAAATATCATATGAAACAGCATACTTATGAAAAAAAAAAAAAAAAAAAAAATATTGAATATCATGTGAAAGAATATAACTATGAAGAAAACAAAACAGACTGTTAAATTTAACGAGGAGCTAAATACACAGTACACTTACGAGCCCTGTGAGGATGTACAACAATTAACGTGGACTCAAATCGCAATAGATGAAATGAGATTCCGCAGACCGTTGGAACTGATGTTGGGTGAAAAAATCAAACATCTAACCTATTGCAACAAGATGTGTCACAGCGAGTGCATACAGTTTACTTCAAGGGTGAGCAGACGCACCAACAGTCCGTAGTACGGTAGAAGTCACACGGTAAGGACGTCAACATGGACGCTTACGTTTCTGCGGACGACTATATCAAATCGTTTATTCAGGAGATTGAGGTTATGAACAATAATGCTAGTGATCAGACATTGGCATCACCTCAGACGTCATCTGTAAAACCGATCACTGCCTGCAAGAGACGAAGGAGGCCAACTCCCATCGAAGTGGAAACCAAGAAACCAGGATGGGTGCCAAAACCAACAGATGATTCTCCCATAGTGTCATGGATGGACGATGGGAATACTTTTGCTGTTCAAAACCCGGGAAACAAAGGACAAATTTTATTGAAAATGGAAATGTACGATGGTACAGATATGGTGTTCATGTGCAGTTTATTTTTGGACAAAGATGGTGAAATGCTCCAAAGTGTTAGACAAGTAGTTGATAAAGTGGAAAACATGTGGATCGATAAATCAACAGGAGTACCGAAAATTACAGGCTTAACTCAAACTGTTACACAACGCAGTGCAGTTTCGCAACCAACGTCGAAGAAGCGAGCTGTGAGGAAGAAACAACGAGTGTCGCCAGCAGTCAATTAAAGCATCAGCATTCCCAGACAGGAGGGCGACGCGTCGGTTTTTTGTGTGTGAACACCTGCGCCCGGCCAACTACTAGAGATGTCGAGCAGCAGCACTTTCAAGCTAGAGTTTCCGAGCGTGAACGGCACTGCAGCAACCGAGGACCTGAGAGCTACCCTCAACAACTGCAAGTCCGACTCTCCGCTCTACACCAGGATAGACGATCTCAGAGAGGAATGCGGCTATCTCATCACTGCGATGGAGCGAGCCACAACACCCTTTGGCGAGACGATCATCGTGATCCTGGAGGGACAGGTTGGGGACGACTTCTTTCTGCGAGTCTACCCGCCTAGGCGCTTCAACGAGGTCCTGAGCAACACCGACATCGAGCGCTACAACAGCGGGTTTGGAGAACGCCTTCGCTTGGTGAAGCGCAGCCCGAGGGGTTCCAATAGCAGATTCACACCTTTGGAGTTTATGTAAAGCAAGACTTGAAGATTATGTAAATACCTTTGTAAATTAGTTTTCGTAGTCAATACTTATAGTCACGTTCAGAACATAACCACTGTGTTATTTATTTCACTTAACCCCAAAAATGTCCTTTGGTAGTAAGTTTAAGAGCGTGAGTATGGTAACTGTGAGGTGTTTAGCTCATCAGCGTCATCATCAGAATCATCGATATTTGTACATAGATGTAACCCACCGCGTAATGCGATACAATTGATTGGAGCGCATCGTGTGTGAGCTGTCTTGTGATGGCGACATCGCACTGCGTTTGTAACAAAATAACGTGTACATTAACACGACGATCACTTTTCTTGCTTAAGTCACGAGGGGCATTATGGCGTACGGGACGATTGGTAATAACAGCGTTTAAAGTAAACTGTGCACATTCGTTGTGATACGTCTTGTCACAGCACGTTAGATTTCACATTCTCACATTCTACATCAATTACAATTGTAGACGTAATCTCATTTCATCTGTTGTGATTTAAGTCCACGTTAACCGTTGTACATCCTTACGCGGCTCATAAGTGTAATGAGTATTTAGTATGACAATAAACTTCTCGAATGTTAGTACGTTAAATCGTAGCTTGTTCATTGACGCATCGATCCCTATTCTTGTTTCAGTCTCAATATGCATTATGGCGTACGTGCCAGATGGTACTAACAACGCTTGAAATAAACTGCACACATGTGTTGCGATACATCCAAACACAACAAGTTAGATGCATCATTCAATCATTCAGCATCAATTGAAATGTTATGCGTGGCATCATTTCATCTGGTGTAATTTGAGGGAATAACTCGACTACGAACCTTTATCGTATGTTAGTTCGTTAACAAAGTAAATTGTACATTAACACGACGATTGCTTTTCTTGCTTAAGTCACGATGTGCATTATGGCGTACGGGACGATTGGTAATAACAGCGTTTAAAGTAAACTGTGCACATTCGTTGTGATACGTCTTGTCACAGCACGTTAGATTTCACATTCTCACATTCAACATCAATTACAATTGTAGACGTAATCTCATTTCATCTGTTGTGATTTAAGTCCACGTTAACCGTTGTACATCCTCACGCGGCTCGTAAGTGTAATGAGTATTTAGTATGACAATAAACTTCTCGAATGTTAGTACGTTAAATCGTAGCTTGTTCATTGACGCATCGATCCCTATTCTTGTTTCAGTCTCAATAGACATTATGGCGTACGTGCCAGATGGTACTAACAACGCTTGAAATAAACTGCCCACGTGTGTTGCGATACATCCAAACACAGCAAGTTAGATGCATCATTCTAACATTCAGCATCAATTGAAATGTTATGCGTGGTATCATTTCATCTGGTGTAATTTGAGGGAATAACTCGACTACGAACCTTTATCGTATGTTAGTTCGTTAACAACGTAACTTGTACATTGACGCATCGATCACTTTTCATGCTTAAGTCACAATGTGCATTATGTTGTATGTGACGACTGGTAATAGCAATGCTTGAAGTAAACTGAGCACATGTGTTGCTATACGTCTTGTCACAGCAGGTTATATTGCTCATTTCCCCTTTCAACATCAGTTACAATTGTATGCGTAATCTCATTTCATCGGTTTTAATTCAAGTCCGCGTTAACTGTTGTACATCCTCACGAGGTTCGTAAGTGTAACGAGTATTTAGTTTTACATTAAACTTCTCGTATGTCAATCCCAAGTAATCGGTGTTTGAAGAAGTTTGCCTTTCCCTCAAGAATTGTCACTAGCATTATAACATACGCGTTTAATAACCAGATCGCACTTGTAATATTTTTGTATACCAATAACAATTACAAGTAATCGAGGTTTGAAGAAGTTCGCACATTGATAAAAAAAAAAATCCAAGTAAACGATGTTTGAAGACGTTTGAGTTTTCGCCATCACACAAGTTCCAATCTTGAGTAATGTCAACCCAAGAAAATGAAAGCTAACAGCATCACGTAGTTGTGTTAAGTTACGATAGGTATAGTTAGGTTTATTAAGACTGTTTCCAGTTAGAAAGGGGAAACATGGAGAGACTTATCTCATCGTTAGGTTACGATATCCAGTGTAAAGTTAGGTCCCTGCATAGAAATAGGAAACGTAGACAGTTGTATCTCATCCTTAGGTTATGTTATGCTCTGTTAAGTTAGGTTTGTGCTTATAGATATGAAATATTGTCAGTAGTATCTCGTCGTTAGGTTAAGTCATGCTCTGTTAAGTTAGGTTTGTTGTTGAATATACAAAAAAAAAAAAAAAATCTGTACCTTAATGTCGGCGTGCGCATTATGATCATACCATTTTTAAATTGCGCACGCCGGCATTAAGGTACAGATTTTTTTTTTTTTTTTGTATATTCAACAACAAACCTAACTTAACAGAGCATGACTTAACCTAACGACGAGATACTACTGACAATATTTCATATCTATAAGCACAAACCTAACTTAACAGAGCATAACATAACCTAAGGATGAGATACAACTGTCTACGTTTCCTATTTCTATGCAGGGACCTAACTTTACACTGGATATCGTAACCTAACGATGAGATAAGTCTCTCCATGTTTCCCCTTTCTAACTGGAAACAGTCTTAATAAACCTAACTATACCTATCGTAACTTAACACAACTACGTGATGCTGTTAGCTTTCATTTTCTTGGGTTGACATTACTCAAGATTGGAACTTGTGTGATGGCGAAAACTCAAACGTCTTCAAACATCGTTTACTTGGATTTTTTTTTTTTATCAATGTGCGAACTTCTTCAAACCTCGATTACTTGTAATTGTTATTGGTATACAAAAATATTACAAGTGCGATCTGGTTATTAAACGCGTATGTTATAATGCTAGTGACAATTCTTGAGGGAAAGGCAAACTTCTTCAAACACCGATTACTTGGGATTGACATACGAGAAGTTTAATGTAAAACTAAATACTCGTTACACTTACGAACCTCGTGAGGATGTACAACAGTTAACGCGGACTTGAATTAAAACCGATGAAATGAGATTACGCATACAATTGTAACTGATGTTGAAAGGGGAAATGAGCAATATAACCTGCTGTGACAAGACGTATAGCAACACATGTGCTCAGTTTACTTCAAGCATTGCTATTACCAGTCGTCACATACAACATAATGCACATTGTGACTTAAGCATGAAAAGTGATCGATGCGTCAATGTACAAGTTACGTTGTTAACGAACTAACATACGATAAAGGTTCGTAGTCGAGTTATTCCCTCAAATTACACCAGATGAAATGATACCACGCATAACATTTCAATTGATGCTGAATGTTAGAATGATGCATCTAACTTGCTGTGTTTGGATGTATCGCAACACACGTGGGCAGTTTATTTCAAGCGTTGTTAGTACCATCTGGCACGTACGCCATAATGTCTATTGAGACTGAAACAAGAATAGGGATCGATGCGTCAATGAACAAGCTACGATTTAACGTACTAACATTCGAGAAGTTTATTGTCATACTAAATACTCATTACACTTACGAGCCGCGTGAGGATGTACAACGGTTAACGTGGACTTAAATCACAACAGATGAAATGAGATTACGTCTACAATTGTAATTGATGTTGAATGTGAGAATGTGAAATCTAACGTGCTGTGACAAGACGTATCACAACGAATGTGCACAGTTTACTTTAAACGCTGTTATTACCAATCGTCCCGTACGCCATAATGCACATCGTGACTTAAGCAAGAAAAGCGATCGTCGTGTTAATGTACAATTTACTTTGTTAACGAACTAACATACGATAAAGGTTCGTAGTCGAGTTATTCCCTCAAATTACACCAGATGAAATGATGCCACGCATAACATTTCAATTGATGCTGAATGATTGAATGATGCATCTAACTTGTTGTGTTTGGATGTATCGCAACACATGTGTGCAGTTTATTTCAAGCGTTGTTAGTACCATCTGGCACGTACGCCATAATGCATATTGAGACTGAAACAAGAATAGGGATCGATGCGTCAATGAACAAGCTACGATTTAACGTACTAACATTCGAGAAGTTTATTGTCATACTAAATACTCATTACACTTATGAGCCGCGTAAGGATGTACAACGGTTAACGTGGACTTAAATCACAACAGATGAAATGAGATTACGTCTACAATTGTAATTGATGTAGAATGTGAGAATGTGAAATCTAACGTGCTGTGACAAGACGTATCACAACGAATGTGCACAGTTTACTTTAAACGCTGTTATTACCAATCGTCCCGTACGCCATAATGCCCCTCGTGACTTAAGCAAGAAAAGTGATCGTCGTGTTAATGTACACGTTATTTTGTTACAAACGCAGTGCGATGTCGCCATCACAAGACAGCTCACACACGATGCGCTCCAATCAATTGTATCGCATTACGCGGTGGGTTACATCTATGTACAAATATCGATGATTCTGATGATGACGCTGATGAGCTAAACACCTCACAGTTACCATACTCACGCTCTTAAACTTACTACCAAAGGACATTTTTGGGGTTAAGTGAAATAAATAACACAGTGGTTATGTTCTGAACGTGACTATAAGTATTGACTACGAAAACTAATTTACAAAGGTATTTACATAATCTTCAAGTCTTGCTTTACATAAACTCCAAAGGTGTGAATCTGCTATTGGAACCCCTCGGGCTGCGCTTCACCAAGCGAAGGCGTTCTCCAAACCCGCTGTTGTAGCGCTCGATGTCGGTGTTGCTCAGGACCTCGTTGAAGCGCCTAGGCGGGTAGACTCGCAGAAAGAAGTCGTCCCCGACCTGTCCCTCCAGGATCACGATGATCGTCTCGCCAAAGGGTGTTGTGGCTCGCTCCATCGCAGTGATGAGATAGCCGCATTCCTCTCTGAGATCGTCTATCCTGGTGTAGAGCGGAGAGTCGGACTTGCAGTTGTTGAGGGTAGCTCTCAGGTCCTCGGTTGCTGCAGTGCCGTTCACGCTCGGAAACTCTAGCTTGAAAGTGCTGCTGCTCGACATCTCTAGTAGTTGGCCGGGCGCAGGTGTTCACACACAAAAAACCGACGCGTCGCCCTCCTGTCTGGGAATGCTGATGCTTTAATTGACTGCTGGCGACACTCGTTGTTTCTTCCTCACAGCTCGCTTCTTCGACGTTGGTTGCGAAACTGCACTGCGTTGTGTAACAGTTTGAGTTAAGCCTGTAATTTTCGGTACTCCTGTTGATTTATCGATCCACATGTTTTCCACTTTATCAACTACTTGTCTAACACTTTGGAGCATTTCACCATCTTTGTCCAAAAATAAACTGCACATGAACACCATATCTGTACCATCGTACATTTCCATTTTCAATAAAATTTGTCCTTTGTTTCCCGGGTTTTGAACAGCAAAAGTATTCCCATCGTCCATCCATGACACTATGGGAGAATCATCTGTTGGTTTTGGCACCCATCCTGGTTTCTTGGTTTCCACTTCGATGGGAGTTGGCCTCCTTCGTCTCTTGCAGGCAGTGATCGGTTTTACAGATGACGTCTGAGGTGATGCCAATGTCTGATCACTAGCATTATTGTTCATAACCTCAATCTCCTGAATAAACGATTTGATATAGTCGTCCGCAGAAACGTAAGCGTCCATGTTGACGTCCTTACCGTGTGACTTCTACCGTACTACGGACTGTTGGTGCGTCTGCTCACCCTTGAAGTAAACTGTATGCACTCGCTGTGACACATCTTGTTGCAATAGGTTAGATGTTTGATTTTTTCACCCAACATCAGTTCCAACGGTCTGCGGAATCTCATTTCATCTATTGCGATTTGAGTCCACGTTAATTGTTGTACATCCTCACAGGGCTCGTAAGTGTACTGTGTATTTAGCTCCTCGTTAAATTTAACAGTCTGTTTTGTTTTCTTCATAGTTATATTCTTTCACATGATATTCAATATTTTTTTTTTTTTTTTTTTTTCATAAGTATGCTGTTTCATATGATATTTTCTCTCAAACACATCTCTCGCTCTATCCAACACTAACTTGATTGCGAGCCTTTCTCGGATGTTGTTACGTTTATAACGTATTTTGTTCATTGATATGGTGATTACTTTTCTTGCGTCATCCACACTGGTCATCTTTGGAGCACGTATCGACTGTTGCTACCTGACTAGCGTCGAAGGTTCTGGAACGAGTCCACAAGCGCAGACCTATGCATTGTCAAAGATATGTTCAACTACATTAATGAAATTGTGCGAGGTTAGGATGTTGTTGTATCTGCAGTCAATGTGCATGCCGTAACTCTTCATCACTTCTTTAGCCTTATTCACTATGTTTATGCCGTTGGGGACATTTTCTCTACAGTAGCACATTGTAAATCCTTCTTCCTTTGCTTTTTTCAAGGCTTGTTTGAAATTCCTCTTCTGTGTTCGAATGCACTTGTATTCACAAACTCCGTACTGCTCTAGAAGGGTTTCCCTAATCATCACACAAAATATATGCTTCAGATTTACATCTTCAGGCAACACTGCCACTTTAGGTGTCTGTTCGATCAGCGTTTGATTCATGGATTGGTTTTCCATACACAATATATCATTTGTAGTTTTAAACTCGGAATTTGTTTGATCTAGCTTTCGGTTATTTGTTAGCGACTTTGTAAGTGATTGTAGCAGCCGTTGGTTCTCGTTTATAAGTCTGTACTGACCATTTTTTCTAATGGATGGCAAAACTTCTTCAAAGATCCAATCTTGAAACTTCTCGGCGATGGGCATTTTAGATTTCATAAGTAACGAATATAATCCCGGCTCGTTAAGAAAGATTGAATGTTTCTCGTTATAGGTTAGGGGGAGATTTTCGCTCCCCCATACTTCAGGAATTGTTTTGCGATATTTTTCTCTAACATGTGCTCTGATTGCTTCTTTAGGGTTAGCGTATCCCAATATTGTAGCTACATCCTTAGCTTTGAACCATGGATTATCGCTGCTGTCAAACAGTACAGACAAAGGCCGATCATTAAACACATAGGCGGTTAAGTGGTTCATTTTGTAGGTTAGGTCAAAACGTCGGGCGATCGCTCTGACAGAATGTCACACAGCAACACTATTACACAGCCACACACTTCAAACTCCCGAACACGAATGAGACCGTGGGTGTTTGACAACTGGTGTTCTGTTGATTTAATCACTAGGGGGAGATTTTCGCTCCCCCTAACACATAATGGCTTAGGGGGGAGATTTTCGCTCCCCCATACGTCAGGAATTGTTGAAGACTAGAACAAGAATGAGACCGTGGGTGTTTGACAGCTGGTGTACTATTGCTCGGAATTCGACGCGGGTGGTCTATAATTATGGGTTCCTGCAAGGGTCGGTCGCCCTCCTGTCGGGGTATCAAATTACAGCATCCGCATTCCCAGACAGGTCTCGACTCGTCGGTTTTTTGTGTGAACACCCGCGCCCTCCCGTAGAGGTATCAAATTACAGCATCCGCATTCCCAGACAGTAGGGTGACGCGACGGTTTTTTGTCTGTACACCTGCGCCCATCACCCCACGACGCACAGCCCGCCCCTAGCAGTAAAGTTTAGTTTAGTCTTGAGTTTCGAAGCGTCAACAGCTACGAAGAGATCATGGCCAACATCGAGTGGGATTGTGACATCACAGACGTTGAGTTGGAGGATGTATGTGTTGCAGCGGAAACGACAATGAATAGCAATAATAAGAAGAGACCGTTTGACGATGAAGATGATTACTTCGAAGGTGATGAATTCTACAACCGAAAAGACGACGATGAATGCACCTTGAAGCATTTCCATAAGAAGAGGCTATGGCGCATTGACAAAAAGTTCAAGTACGTTCATGAACCAAAAATGTATTCAACTACTCAAGATCTTGACGACGCTCTGTACTCCAGACGACGGGGAATCAACAGCATGTGGAACCATTGCCCGCTGGACGGCTTGGAGTGGGAATATTGGCAGCGTGACATGGACTACAAGATGAATTTCTACCCCATTGAAGAGGAGCACTTCTACGCCATTGAACATGAGCAGAAGTACATGATGCTTGTTGAAATGTGGTGGAATCGGCGGACCGATGAACTGCACCCTGATGAAGTAACAAAGTTTTTTAACAGTAAAAAATAAACGTTTTCCAACACCTTAACCTCCACCTGATCCCACCATCACAATCGGCCTTTTTCAAGGCCACAAAAGCTTTTCATGTTAGGGAACAGAAGGAAATCCTTCTAATGTAGGAGGATTTTCTTCCAAGTGTTGGTGCAGGCGTCTGGGGGGGGGGGGGCTCCTCCAGTCCCTCCTGGCCCTCCTGCTCCTCCTGCCCCTCCTGCTCCTCCTGCTCCTCCTGCCCCTCCTGCTCCTCCTGCCCCTCCTGCCCCTCCTGCTCCTCCTGCTCCTCCTGCTCCTCCTGCCCCTCCTGCTCCTCCTGCTCCTCCTGCCCCTCCTGCTCCTCCTGCTCCTCATGCCCCTCCTGCTCCTCCTGCTCCTCCTGCCCCTCCTGCTCCTCCTGCTCCTCCTGCCCCTCCTGCTCCTCCTGCTCCTCCTGTCCCTCCTGCTCCTCCTGCTCCTCCTGCCCCTCCTGCCCCTCCTGCTCCTCTGCTCCTCCTGGCCCTCCTGAGGTCGGGCGCAGCTGCACCCCAGACAGGTCTCGACTTGTCGGTTTTTTGTGTGAACACCTGCACCCTCCAGTCGAGGTATCAAATTACAACATCCGCATTTGCATTCACTGCTAGTTCAATTGTCCGCAGGCGCTGATGGGCTAGCTCTGTTGATTTAATTACTAGGGGGAGATTTTCGCTCCCCCTAACACATAATGGCTTAGGGGGAGATTTTCGCTCCCCCATACGTCAGGAATTGATGAAGACTAGAACAAGAATGAGACCGTGACAACTGGTGTTCTGTTGATTTAATTACTAGGGGATGATTTTCGCTCCCCCTAACACATAATGGGTTAGGGGGAGATTTTCGCTCCCCCATACGTCAGGAATTGTTGAAGCCAAAAACAAGAATGATACCGTGGGTGTTTGACAACTGGTGATTTATTGCTCGGAATTCGATACGGGCGGACTATAATTATGGGTTCCTAGAAGGGTCAGCCGTCTTCCCGTCAAGGTATCAAATTACAGCATCCGCATTCCCAGACAGGTCTCGACTTGTCGGTTTTTTGTGTGAACACCTGCACCCTCCAGTCGAGGTATCAAATTACAACATCCGCATTCCCAGACAGTAGACTGGACGCGACGGTTATTTGTGCGAACAGCTGCCTCGGTGCAGAGTACTTGAAGGTATATGCAGTATATGTTCAAAGCATTGCAATTATATTCTCCTTAAAATTTGCATTCACTGTTAGTTCAATTGACCGCAAGCGCTGATGGGCTAGCTCTGTTGGTTGTAGCGTTACCCTGTTCAACTCTTGTATTAATTATCCAAAGTATGTCATGTGGGTACTGAGAATACTCGGCTTGACGAGGAGATTCCAAAAATGCAAAAAAAAAAAGGTCAAAAGTGTGGTGCGGGCCTCTTTTTTGTAAACATCATCCAAAGTGTACGATGTGGGTACTCAAATGACTCGGCTCGACTAGACGAACAAGAATCTGCAATCAGAAATCTGATCCGAGGTTAGGTTAGGTTAGGTTAGGTTAGGTTAGGTTACGTTAGGTTAGGTTAGGTTAGGTTAGGTTACCTTAGGTTAGGTTAGGTTAGGTTACGTTACGTTAGGTTAGGTTAGGTTAGGTTAGGTTAGTATTCGCAACAACAAAAATTCGCAAAAAAAAATTCGCAAAAAAAAAATTCGCAAAAAAAAAAATTCGCAAAAAAAAAATTTCGCAAAAAAAAAATTTGGCAAAAAAAAAATTCGCAAAAAAAATTTCGCAAAAAAAAAATTTGGCAAAAAAAAAATTCGCAAAAAAAAAATTTCGCAAAAAAAAATTCGCAAAAAAAAAATTCGCAAAAAAAAAAATTCGCAAAAAAAAAAAATTCGCAAAACAAGTTTGCAAAAAAGTTCGCAAAAAAAAAAATTCGCAAAGTGTCACAGACGAGACCTCGGGGGGGGGGGGGCGTCCCTCCTGTCCCTCCTGGCCTCGGACTGTCCAAATTACCCTACTTATACCTTAGGGCTTCGCCCCACTGGACTCTGATGGATAGTATTATTATGGATAGTATTATAGTATTATTTTTCTGGACCTTATGAGCTTGAATTTGGTAGGATCTTAGCCAATATACCAGAGTAAAACATAAGCCTGTACCCGTTCTGCAAATATTTAGTGCTCCGTGCCCTTGGCCTTCAATTACCTACTTGTTCCAACCATCTCGACTGATAGAGCTGAAATTCAGGATAAAGATAACTGATAGCTCAATGCAGACATAGAACATTAATCTTCTGAGCCTCCTAATAATATTATAATATCTGGCTTCACCCCACTGGTGTTTAATACACCCATGTTCATCACCAACTACAATGTACCAACTACTGATCCGATGAAGCTGAATAATACATCAGAATCTAACGTAGACGTTCCCCAATCCGAGGATCCTTTGGGGCTCCATCCCACTGGTATTTAAAGCTTTGTCTAGTATCTCGTATCTACTACTGGAATGATGTAGCTGAAGCTGACGAGACTGAAGTTCGGTAGGAAGATAGCCAATACACTCAAAGCAGACATAGACATACTACTGATAAAATAATTCTTTAGTGATGACGTCCGAAGGGATTTATTATTCCGATGTCAACCAACTACTGAACCGATGAAGGATTTGATAGGAAAATGGATCCTAAAACAGAATCAAACTTGGTGCTGGTCCCGTTCCGAAAATCCTACGGTACCCTGCCCCTCTGTCATTCAAAATGATGCTTCCTATCTCGCACCTACTACTGATTGATAGAGCTGAAGTTCAGTAGGAAAATAGATAATACATCCAAAGCTTATTTACACAGTCATAGCTTATTTAGGACTCCATCACCCTGGTATTTATTATTCCCATGTTAACCATTACGCTCCAATTACTGAACCGACTAAGCGAACTTTGGTTGGAAGAAGATAAATCACCAGAATCAAACATGATGGACCTAATACTGTTTCGCGAAAATCCCATGGCAATCCACCCCACTGGCATTCAAAGCTATGTTTATTAACATATGCCTAACACTGGAATGATGGAGCTGAAATTTAGTAGGAAGACACGAGAATCAAACAGAGAATCGTACTAAAATCTCTTTGCTCTACGCCCTTCTAGCATTCAAAATCTGTATGTTTTAAAAAAAACAATGTTAAACTTTATGAAGTAATGATTTAATTTTAACTTTATGGTAAAAATTTGTTCAACAGAGGAAAACGAAACTGAAATAAAGAAAGACTATACGAACAAAGTCGCGGGCGCCAGCTAGGATTTATTGTTGTTTTCTGACGTTAAAATTCTTTTCTGGCATGAAATCGCTGCAAGTGCGAACAACATATATGCAAGTTAATTATTATGTCTGGTTGGTTTACTAGATTTGGTAATAGCTTTCAAAATGTATTTAGGTTTGAACACCTCTTTCTTCATTCGTACGTATTTTACAAAGTATACGTATATCATATCGCTTGGGATATCGTCCTATACAAATCCATCATAGCTGTCATACTTTTCCCCTTCAAACAATTTATTATTCCACCAGACAGTACCTCTAATGAATGCGTGGGTGAGAAATATTTATTAGATTGTAACTCATTTTTTAGATTATGAATTTACATTACTTTCGCTGTTGACTTTCAGGCTTGACTCGACAAACACGGTAAATTCATCAATACAATTTTTAAGTTTGGAAAGATTATTATAGACACTTTGAAAATAACGAGTAAAGTAGTAAGTATTTAATGGTTAACTTTCTTCCGGCATTAGATTTAATCCGTGCCTTTCAAACTTGAATATTTTCTTTGGGAAAAATACTATGCATGGAAAAATATTGCTAAATTTTAAGGTAAAGAATGTGAGATATGACGTAGAGGCCGAAGTTGTGGGTAGCTTAACATCAGCAGATGATAATTATTTCCGTTTTTATATATACCTTCCGTTTAGCTTCTGTAGGTTGAGTAAATTTCTGTATATTGCAATTGATTAAGCACAACATATTTAGATTATTCAATGAAATTAGATAGACTTAATAATTTCTTAACAAATCTTCCTATCTGTCTTTTTAAGATCAGTGTCACCGTTCATATTCAAACTAAACGTAAATACTCTGAACTTAATAAATTGAGTTCAGTTAATTAACTGATTTAATTTAGTAAATTTAATATTTCAATATTAAATTTAACGTCAGTTTTAAAATAGAATGTATTGTTAAAAAACCGAAGTAAAATAAAACCTCGAAGGATATTACCGAAGAAACTAAATTTAAAATGTAAAAGACGTCTATAAAACGGGAGAGTCAAAGAAACATCAAAGGAGCCAAAAAAACATATCTAGTTTACAAGAAAAATATCTGAAAGAAAATGTCAAGGCGGTAATTCATACTGAAGACACGTTATTATGTTTCGCTTCAAACAACAGTTGACAGCAACCTTAAAGTCTCTCCGACTCGAGCAGCGGCGTCACCTCGTCAAGCACTTCTAGATAAAGTAATTTTATACTTCAGATTATACAACGTTGTAAGAATTTCATCGCATACGCTGACATACTGAAATACCCCCGTCGCAGCAAACCTGCGTACTCCACGAATTTCCAATCCATAATATATGTCTTAATACCACATAAAGCCGTATACCAAGTTCCATGAAAATATATTCACAAATAAACGATATATACAATTTTGATTATTCTCCATAAGACTAACATTGGGGATGAGTACTAGGTTTGCTGAAACAAGGAACACAAGCAATTGGTATTTATGCAAATATAAATAGGATTAAACTAGGTGAAGCCACATGCCAAGTTTCATCAATATTCATTCATAAATAAGCGATATATACCATTTTGGTTTTTCTCCATAAGAATAACATGGGGTATGAGTACGCAGGTTTGCTGCAACAAGGAACACCAAACATGGGTTTTTATGCAAATAACAATATAACTTAACAAGGTGAAGCCAGTAAATGTTCTTAGTCGATGGGATATAGACCTTGGCACTCTGCGACTTCACATTTAAAACTGTTTTAAAAGCAATCAATAATTAAATGTTATTACATGTAATCATTGATCAAGGTGTGTTGGATTTAAAACTCTCTCTACTTTTTCACTGGCAGGTTTTGAGTAAGAACCAGCCAGGGTAAATCACCGCTAGAGCAAAAACTTCAGAATTCTTCCTATTTAGAACGAGTTCGCACGCAGCACGCTGACGTGAGGGAAGTGAATTTCCTCATACAAAACTTGTAAAACTCAAAACCAGTGTAAAAACATACATTTATTCCAATTTTATTGAAATATGAAAACATTGATTTTTTGGCTGTTCTGATGTTCCTGGTTTCATTTACCTGCAATGCTGGGAATACAATTTTGGGCATTATAAGGTTAGGAGAAGGTCTAGTCAGGCTTGAAAGTAGGCGTGAGGTTGCTAGGAATGATAAAAGTATACCAAAAAATGAATAACAGGCTTTTCTAATGTAAAACCCTCATAAGACAACGTACTGTGTTTAGTCAATACACATTTTCTTTAATAACTTGGTAAATGTTTAGGCTAGAATGACGAGAGAGGACTTAAAACTTTCGCCTCACTAATTCCCATCCTTCTACATGAATTAACTCACGTTTGTAACATTCGGGGCTTTTTTGACTCTTTTAGGGCCCAAAAACTCAAAATTTGAAAGATTAATCCCCAAAAAAGGGGTTTGGAGTTTTCCGATTGTTTTTCCAAACAAACTTGTCCGACTGATTATAGAAAGGAACGTCCCTACCAAATTTGAAATAAATCGGACCAAAAATGCGACCGCTAGAGTGCATACACCCGCACACACATGTATATATGTATCATTTTGAACGACCCCCCAAAACGTGTTCAGGGGGTCACGTTAGGAATTTCTATGGTGGTCCCGGGCTTAAGTTTCACCGTGCGGGTCATGCTAATAGTTCACTTTCCGAAGAAAATTCACTACATGGTAGGGATGACGCCAGAGAAAATTTACTGTCGACTCCTTTCATCTATTTCGGATGGCACGTTTGTATCTCGGATGACCACTGTACAATCACAGCATCTAAGGAACCCTCCCATAACGCCTTAATTGTGCCTTACCATTGTTCGATCTATCAGTTTTGACATGTGACTCTGCCTAGTACCTAATTTGCGGAGACACACAATACTAATATTGATGTCCTTGGCGTAAATGTCTTGTAAGATAACCAATTTGTGGATTCCAAATAGAAATATTAAGTTTTCGAATGATATTTCTTGTAGTATTTACGATGTTGAGGTTAAGAAATTAAGGTTACATCAAGTGGAAAATAAAATTTGTAATACTACAGTTTATTCTTTATAAAGTCCAGCTTAATAACTGCATCTTGGAAGCGTAGATAAAAGTATTACAAATTAGTAATTACTCTCTAGTAAGTTCTTTGATTTGTCATTCTTAAAGAGCCTCAAAACGAAGCCAACAAGTGTCATCAAAATTCGGTCCTTATGTGGCCACGTTCTGTCGAGTCGAGGGAGGTAGCACGTTCAGGTTCAGAAGAATATAATTGTAAGGATTATTTTTTTGTGGTGGTAGATGATCGGACTATAGATACCGCATTGACCATATACATTTTAAAGCTATCTTCCTGCCTAAAGTTATTTTTGCATATACTATGAATCATTCTTGCAAGATGACTGCAAATAGTCATTAATCATTAAAAATTACAACATATACCGAGTCGTTACCTAGTTATATTACTAGAACAATCTTTGAGAAAGGAGGAGTCTTTTTAGGTAAAATTCCATAATATGAAAACAGTTTTAGAGTAATAATTATATTTGTAAACCATAAAACCTAATTTAATTTTAGGTGGTTAGTAGGGGTGGTTGGAGACTTTTGCCTCAGGAGGAACCATAAGGTGATGGAGGTGGTGGCCCCCTCCCCCCGACAGAGAAATATGTGTTATCAATTAATCCAATAATTAGCGAAATTCCCCTATAGGGAAGAATTAGCGAATTTCCCCTATAGGGAAGAAGCTATTACCGTAGTCAGTATGATAAGACCTAGGCCCAGGACCATGATAATTTTTCGTTTAGAGGTCCCCAGATCCCAAAAAATTTCAACATTTGTTCAAAAAACAATTTCCAACATTTCAAAACAAACTACTTCTCAGTGCACGTGGGCCGTGAACAAGCACCGTTGAAACCACTGCAGCCACACTATGAAGATGCAAAGGGCAAATAAGTAATGGCGTATCACAGTCTGTTCTCAGGCTCCGGCATGCACTTTAGCGATGCGAAAAATCTCATAAACAGAGACTATAATGACAGTGGATATAGTCTGATAGCGTTCGATCTGACTCCCAACATGTTGGCGAGCGACACTACTCATTGGAACTTGGGTGCGTAACGGAAGCGTTCGTATGGAGATCGGTTTCGACACGGCACTCATGGCGACCGTCAACTGTCTGGTGTTTGCCGAGTTTGATAACGTCATCGAAATCGATGGCCACCGCAATATAAACGAGGACTTTGGCGGTTAGATCATCAGCATCCGTCTCAGTCTACAGTCAACACTAGTCCGAGATGGATCGATTTCGCTCCCGATCTTGCAACAACTCTGAAGTAATTTTGGGCATACAATTATACAAGGACAACGACAATGATTTTCTGCTTAAAGAAGTATGTGTGCTAGAAATGGACAGCGGTGCGCTGATGTTACATCATATCGTCAAACCGCCATTCAATCGAGATTTCCTCACCGAAGAGAAACTGCGTGAAAGCTACTGGCTCACGAAACACTGTCACGGGCTGGATTAGGACCGTGGTGATATCCCATACTTCTTGCTGGTGGACAAGCTACGCACCTGCCTTGCCAATTGATCGCTGATCTACGTAAAAGGATTGGAGAAGAAAGAATATGTGAAACGTCATTTTGTCACGGACCCGACAACTAATAATGTCGTGGACATGAGCAATCTGGGATATAGATCATTGTCATCAACCACCAACCTACTGTCAGCCAACGATTTGTGCTGTGGTCAACACAAACGGGTATTGCGATCTCGTTGCACTCTAGCCAACTGCACAGTGTTACGCGGTTGGTTATTTCTAACCGCAAACCGTGATAGAGACAATAATGCTAATTTTGACGTTGATATTGACATCACCATTCCTGACAGTGGTGATATTTTCAGTTCGTGCTTTTGCACTTGCCCATGCCATCTTACGATTACGACCAGTGTTGGTAGTGGAATTGATAGTACGATCATTGACACCAACACAGTGTAATGAACACTTTTCAAATTGAGAACCATCTATCAACTCTACCTGGGCAGAATTTTGGAGTTTACACAGCGGATTTAATACCTGCTCGTATTTCACCATCTACAGCTCTGGTGATTAATAACGACCCTCATAATCAAGGTGGTATGCATTGGGATGCTTTCTATTTAAACAGCGGACAACAGATTGATTATTTCGACAGTTTTTGCTACCCGCCCCATCTGCCTTTCTAACAAGAATTCCTGAGGCGGAACGCTCGTCACTACCTGTACAACGAACGTCGCCTCCAAGATGCGAATAGCTCGGTCTGCGCCCAATACTGTCTAACCTACCTGTATTGTCGCACACGCCTCAACATGAAGATGAACGACTTTGTTCAGCTCTTCTCAACAGAATCTCAGGCCAGGAACGACTCTCTGGTCCGCATGCTCTTTGAAGGATTCTTTCACAAGTCCTGAAAATGTAATATATTTCCTACTTTTGTGGTTTTGTTGTTGTTGTTTTCTCCAAATTTGTAGGTATTTATATATTATTAATTTTATTTATTCGTGTAAAAGGTTTGAGTTAAAAATGATATTGATTGTAAATAGAAAAGTTTCAAATTACAAATGTATGATTTTTGTATGACTATTTTTATTTACTTTTCTATCTTAAGACTATGTGGAAAATAATAAAAGACGAATGTATATACAAACAATTTGAATATTTATTTACACACCTTATAGATATTTTACATCGAGTATGTACTCCCGAACATTTGTGAGTGACTATCAAAACGATAATCGATACAAACTAATGACTAGAAAAAGAAAAAGGAGCACATTTCTAAGTTTTACGAGACACGATACAAATTAATGACTAGATTTTCAGAATAATATACAAGTCAAATCAGGGTCTTTAGTGTTGACACAACAACTCAATGCTCTTCCTCCTCCTTCTGCTCCTCTTCACTGCCTCTAAGGTTGGCTTCGGGCTGAGATGGTATGTCTATATGGCCCCACGGTAGTGTGTTGACACGGTCCGGAAGGATGTACCGCTTGTCATCGTTATAGCTCAAGGATATCTTCTCAACTTGAACGGTGAAGACGCGGAGGTTGCGGGTCTGGAACCTGGTGTTGGTAGTCCTCTTAAGCACGCCATTGAATAGGCACTCCCTTTAGTTGTTAGAGGTGAGTTTGTTTTTCACAACTCCTCTGGCGACTCCCTTGGCGCGCTTCACTATCATGACCTGCAGCTCGTCATCTTCAGTCCATTCCTCGAACTTAACTATATCCATGAAATAAAGCTTCAAGCGAAAACCGAGGTACTCGAGCAGCGGAAGTCCGTTCGCTTCATCCTTGAACTTGCCGATGACTTTGGCGTTGATGGGTCTGTAGCAGGGGTGGTTATGGGGGTAAGCGCTGGTGTCGAAACTATCCAGATGCAAGAAATGTCCCGATAAACATATTCCGTCTCGATGTCGAACACGAAGCTGTTAGTGTCCATGTAGTCTACCTTAAGACGGTCACCGTAGCGGTTGTTCATCTTGCAAAGGAAGTCGTATATGAGCCATTTGCTCAGATTGAGGACACACATTCCGACGCAGAGCGGTTTGTCCAGGACGATGCTGACTTTCGACATGTGGACTAGGGCGACGTCATCTGTGAAGTAGGTTCGGTCCAGGAAGTTTAACTTGACGAAATACTTCCCAAACATCTTCGGCGTACACACCAGTTTGACATTCATTCGCTTGCGAACATTCTCAATCGTCTTACCGAAGACTGCATTATTCATGAACTTGAAAAAGTTATGCTAAATGTTGCTCTTGACCTTCTTCCCCAGCTCGGTGTTCATCAGGATGTAACGTTCTAACCACGGAGACTGACGGAATGAGATGTTGCGATTCACGTTCACAACCTCCAGCCCGTTTTCAAGTGCCTGTTGCAGTATTCTGTAATGTCAGATGTAGTTCTTCTTGTCATCCAAAGTAGTCACGAGCTTCTTGAATTTCCCTCCTGGCGGACGTTTGGTCTTGCAGCAGTAAGGTAGATCATTATGAAGGTTGTGCAGGTGGGCGGGGTATTGCAGGTCCACTTCCAAGACGTAGCCCTTGTGTCCTTCGGGGTCCAACGCTGTAATATCCAGGGACGCGATCTCCTCACGGCTGCGACACTTGAAGTCTCACTCAGGAAGACACTGGGACATGGCCCAACCGTACAGGTTGTTGGCGTCCAAGTATAGCAGGTGACGTGTAGGCTCTTCAGGACGACGATCATCGGGACGACTTACGTCACGGTTGGACTTGGTGTATCGGGTGATTGTCTGGAAAATACCTCCTCTGATGCCTTACTCAAAGAAGAGGTACATGTCAAAGTCCTGTATCTTATGGAGATCTACTCGACAGGTCCGTAACATGACATCCCAAGCGTATGATGGTAGGGTGTAGTAACGTGCGGGGTCTAGTCTGTATCCCGCCATCGATGTATCCCTGAATCGTTCAAAAACATCAGTCAACAGCGCAATGTGACAACGTAGGTAGGTAGGTTATCAAAACGTTCTCGGCGTAGGTTCCTAAAGTCGAAGTCTTCCCACACGTTGCGAGCGTTTTCGTAATTATCGTTCTTGATGTCCTCCAGGGTCATGTCGTTGCGAAGGTCTTGTTGCGTCGGCAGCTCCCTAGTATCTTCCAACACGTCGTACGATGTTACGAAGTTGTACGGGAACACGCCTTTCCTACGGACTAGATTGAAGAGGTGGTCCTCTGGAAATCTTTTCCTCGTTTCCAAAAGTTGAGCTGGTGGAAGTGTGGCTGCGAGGCTGGCGAGGCTCAAAGCCAGGAAAAGGTAGGTGACGATGAACCTCACGCTGAATCGGGGCTGTCATTTTCCACACCCTGGGATCGTAGCCGGTGCTGCTGCTCGGTCGATCAGGAACCCCTTCATGAAAGCGATGTACCGCTCTTCCGTGTGAGCTAGCACCTCAACATCACCAGGGTTGATCACCAACCCCCGCACTGTGAAGTGCGTCAAGGTTGGAGAGGTTGTGGAAGTAGCAGTTGACTACTCGTTGCTCCACATAGCGCAGGTTACATGATCGGTGCGCCGCTCCTCGAAACTCGTAGGGCGGTGCTTGGTTGTGATCGCAAAACTTCGGATCTTCCTTTGAGTAGAATTTCCTGCAGGGATAACAAGTCGTTGCTGAGTTGTACTGTATCACCTCCGCTGGGGTCAGGACGGGTCGAAGATTTATCGCTTCGTACAGGAATTTCCACAACCTCTCGACGTCAGTTTTCAACATCTCCATGAAGGTCATCGATGCGTCATCTCCGAAGTAGTCTCAAGGCTTGAACTCATCCAGTCCATACGAGTCAATGATGTGGTACGCGAATGCGTATGTGATGTGAATATGGGTGGATACTTCTCCGTGCGACTCATCTACTTGTTTTTCCTTCTCCTCGGTGTGGCGCAGGTCACACTCAATGTCCACGTAGATGGTGAATCGCTCGCGTCGGGTGATCTCGGCATGGCTGAATTTTATTTCCATCTTCGCCGTGGACACTTGCGACGTGTCGCGCCAAAGCGTCTCTACGTGAGTATATGCAGCCACAAATGGTGCACTGGTATTGAGGGTTCATCTGAAATAACGATGCGCGTTAGTGCTATGCAGTTATAGAATAATACCCCGTTGCAGCAAACCTGCGTACTCAGCTAATTTCCAATGCATAATATATGTCTTAATACCACATAAAGCCGCATACCAAGTTTCATACAAATATATTCACATATAACAATGTATATATATATATATATATATATAATGTATGCATAATATGCATAATATGTATAATGTATGTATGTATGTATATATGTATATGTATGTATATATTCAAATTTAACAATATATACAATGTTAATTATTCTCCATAAGAATAATATTGGTGATGAGTACGAAGGTTTGCTGAAACAAGGAACAAAGCAATTGGTTTTTATGCAAATATAAATAGAATTTAACTAGGTGAAGCCACATACCAAGTTTCATCAATATTCAATCATAAATAAGCGCTATATGACATTTGAATTATTCTACATAAGAATAAAATGGGGGCTGAGTACGCAGGTTTGCTGCTATAGGGATAATCAACAAAAATTCAGTTTCTTGTGCAAATATCAATATACCAGTTCTACGTGAAGCCACATACCAAGTTTCACAATAAATATTCATAAATAATCGATATATCAAATTTGATTTATTCTCCATGAGGATAACATTGGACAACGTACTGTGATTGGCACTTTGAATATCTCTGCAACGGTTGGACGTAGAATCACAATTTAAACACAAAAATTATTGTTTTGTAGAGCTGAACTGATGGATAGAAGCAAATGTGAAGTTTACATTAAAATGAACTGAGGAAAAGCCAAAAACCTGTTTCCCATAAGATTAACATGGGAAATTTTAAGAACGCGTTTTTTGGATTTTCTCCGCAACCACTTAACCTAGGTTAATAATTCAAAATACTATATTAATTGTTTCTTTAAGCTCTATAACAAGGTCAAAACCAAAATTAAATAAAAACAAATTAGGGTGAAAAATGCTAAAAACTGATTTTTGGATAATTTAAAACCCCCATAAACCACCCTTCCCATGGTCCTTTTTTTCTGGTTTTCGAACCTAAAGTCATGAATGACACTTTACACATTTGAGAAAGATTTTATCGAAATCGGACGTTTTTTACTCAAGTTATCTCATTCACACACACACACACACACACACACACACACACACACACACACACACACACACACACACACACACACACACACACACACACACACACACACACACATATATATACATATAAAAATTTGCATGAATAGTGTGTTTGGCATCTGGAGACCTAAAAACAAAAAGTTATCATGGTTTTGGGCTTAAGTCACACCATGAGACCTACGGTAATAGCTTCTTCTCTATAGAGGAAGTTCGCTAAATTAATGTTTGATAAATGTAGTTTTTATTTTATTGAAACTGAAAATAGCAATAATTAGGTTGTTCAACCGTCTGTTAATAACCCAACATTTTAATTGCTGAGTTTTAAAAGAAGTTTTATTTTTCATTCTTAACGTTTTAAAACAATTGTTAAGTCAAATGACCTGAACAGAACAACTCATAGAGGACGATTTTGCAATATCGCATCATACTCTAAATGACGATTTCCCCATCAAAAGAAATCAAAATTTATTTTCATAAAAATAAAACTCTAACGTTTAGTCCTTATAGGTTTGAACAAGCGTTTTCTTGCATTGTATGTAAAGATTGTGAATCAAGTTAAAAACTCTCGTATTAAGATAATGATGTAAAATAAAATATTTCTTTATATTACAATTAATAATAAGAATGAAAAATACTTATGAAATAATCATAAACTGATTGAAAAGTCTTCCCTCATTATGTGTGAGGATAGCACAGCATTACACCAATTGTCAACGAGTAAAGTTTCGAAAAATAATTTATAATATATAATATTAGTTTATTATATGAATAAAAATAAGAATGAATTACACTTACGTTTGATAATCCAAGAGGCAAGACAGAAGATACAAGTCCCAAGGTGCGAGGCACGAATCACAATGTCGGACGGCGCAGCACTAAGAAACACGTCCGCACGCACTGAACTCCCAAACTAAACTGAAGGGACGCCAGCAATGTAAGGTGACGTTCCCGGGTTTGGCGCGGAACTTCTAGAGCGTGTCGGTTATACCGACAGGTATACGACAGGTATACCTGTCGATCTTCAGGTAAACGCGTCGATCTTCTGTTTCGTTTCTCGACATTTGGCGCATGTGTTCTATTGTTATAGTGTTTTAATAATTGGACCCGTCACTCTAAAAGCTTTTAACGAAGAAAGGATTCGAAAAGGATAAAGGATGACAGGTGATTGGCGTTAAAAACTAATGGCTCGACGCGATGGGAAAGTTTCAGAGCACTTTACATGTCCGCGCGCGTCTATTGTAGTCGATGCAGGTGTTCAAACGCAAAACACCAGGGAACAAAAGGAATTATCGGAATTGTTTCCCCCCAACTGGATGGTGCTAGACCCTTCCAGGAAACATATTGCTCCAATTATAGTCAAGATGGTTGCCTTTTTGGGGGAGTGGGTGGGGGTATTTATTATCCGAAGTATACGTTGTGGGTACTCAAATTACTCGGCTTGTCGAGAAGATTCTGAAAATGCAACAAAAAATCAGGGGGGGTGGTTTTACTATCTAAAGTGTACGTTCTAGGTACCCAAATTACTCGGCTTGTCGAGAAGATTACGAAGATGCAACAAAAAATAGGGGGTGGGGGGGGGTTTACTCAATAGGATGAAAAAATAACATTCAAAATCTATTTATATGCAAATGAGATATGAAATTATGATTAATTGGATCAAAATTATGATTAATTGATAGAAAAATACAACAACATTTCTTTGTCGGTGGGTGGGAGTGGGGAGGGGGCGCACCTCTACCACCTTATGGCTCCTCCTGTGCAGAAGTCTCCAACCACTCCTACTGTAGTTAAATTAAAACTAAAGTTTTCGCACTACTAAAATAGTAAAATGTAATTTACTTGTGTCATTGCGAATGTGTAATTTTTTACATAGCCTTAACAAAGACAACTTTTTCAGGATTGTATTATAAGATATAGTATTTAGCAATATAGTATTTAACATATAGTAATTAGCAATCTTAACTATAATATTTTATTTTGACACTGCAAATTTTGAAGGCTGTGACATTTATATATACAGTTTTTAATTGATGAAATCAAAAATTATTAAATGATTACCTTAGTAACATTATATTACAGTATTATTGTTAGTTTGTCAGTATTTATACTTTTATGAGGGACAGCAGTAGCTGTGCTAGCTACATTAAACTTAAGTTTTTTTTTGTATAACAAAGATGTATACCTAATTCAGCGAAAAAAGCATACACCTTAAATTTACTAAACCTATACAAGAAATCTGACCACGAAAATCTTTCTGTGGTACTTCTGAACCACTTGGTTACGGAAAGAGGGTTTCTAGCAATATGTTACAGTTTGTAGCAACAACTTATAGACAGAAGGAATTTCAGCACAATCTTCCTGCTAATGCAGCTTAATCTTCTCTTCAACATCTACAACAATCTCAGTTAGATTTAGGTTACAGTGTGACACCAGACACATGTCCTCAGCTGGTGTACACTGATAACCAAACACGAATAAGCTTGTGATTGATAAACTACTTCATAACTATCAATCATGAAACTTTTTATTAAACATTAGTTTAACAGAGGTATAACTACTCTGTGGCCAGGATGTCAAAACAATTAGTCATAAACCGAGGATAGGGCTGTTGGTTTGGAATTCATAGTACACATTTTTCATTTATTCAAAACCGCGAGAAGAATATGGTCACCGATAAAGAATTTTACAGTTATTTTTCCGTGGTAAACTAATTAATTTTGTCACACAGGCCGATTTCGGGAGTTCAAATAATAAAAAAAAAGTTGGAAAACATATTATTATTTATTAGATCGCATAATCAACTTTACAACTTCACAACAACTGATATAAAACCAACTAATACATCGTTTTAAAATAGGTACACCCGCGGTCACTTACAAAATAAAGTTACATTAAATTTAGAAAAATATTAATTTAGTTTTACTCTAATGAGGAACGCCAAGACGCGTGTCACATCCTCGGGGGATCAGCGCGCAACTCTGCTCTGACGCCTTGGCATCAGGCTGAGGCGACGGGCCTCAGTCAATCACAGCGCACGGCCCGATGGAAGCTAGTGCTTTCGCACGCATTCTCATCCTGGGGCGAGGCTACGATCTCTCTCTCGAGTTAGAAAACTCTGGACTCAGTTTATAATACAAATATTTGAATTCGATTTCTGGGCTGTTTGAAGGGATTTTTCATAACTGGGCTGTTTGAAGGGTTGGTGGTCTTCATAATTATTGTACTGATTTATTAATCAGTATACTTTAGATAAATTATCCCAAATGTGGTGTTACTAATATTCAATAAAATGACCAAAATGTTGCTGAATCCTTAGATTACAGCCGCTGATGTAAATTTGGGATTGGGTCGTTACACTCCCCCCTCCTCTAGTTCATGCTGGCCTCAGCATGAGATCTCCTCTTTGTGTATGGGGACCTCCTGTCCTCAAGGGCGGAATGGCCCTTCTGTCGATGAATCCTTGCCACCAACCTCAAATTAAAGCAGGCATAAGCCACAATGTTACGTGAAACATGGCAAGAGTTAACAAGCCGCAGTATAACCGAAGTCAAATTTAAGGGAACAACAAGAAAAAAAAGAAAGGAAACTTTCCTTTAACTAGACTTCAGCTCCATCAATATGAATGGGACGGAATTTACTTTTATGTTCCGCATTTACCAGTAAACATGCATCTCATCTCCTCGTACAAATTTGCAAACTTTTTCAAAACAAGCATAACAAAAATGTACATACACCTAATACTCCAATCAAAAATCAACAACATTACAACAAAACACTCCAGTTACATATTCTACGTGGTTACAAAATCTCTGACAAATTATTAACATTCCCCTTCTCTTTGATCTTCTTATAATCATATACAATGAATTTCCCCAATTAACGCAATAAATAAAATATGCAATGGTGCGTAGACCAACAGAGCCCAACGCTTTACTGCAAGAGTATGAGAAAGAGAGAACAAGTGGCTTAGACACTCATCACTGTGCAAAATTGTGAGTAAGTATTTTAGTCAATTGGAATTTGAAAGCAATGCACCAAACTGTGTCTAATTGAATTGACAATTTATAGTTCAAAAATATCAGTTGATTCGGGCATCTTGGTTTTATTGAGATTTGAAACGCTACTAACTCAATCTGGTGAAGCTGCACGAGCTTTCACTTGGGAACGGTCGTTCACACTGTCACCCCTACGGCATGATGAGTGATCTAGCCTGGTCACCTATTTACCTGTGCTTTCTCTTCTTGAGTATACAAGTATACTAAGTACATCAACAATTAACTACACAAAGAAAGTCCCTGACTTCACGATTCACATTCCCCAGTTAACAACTACATTAATCAAAATCCTGTATCTCCCAAAATAAAACATATTAAATTCCGCTCATGATATTATTAAAGTACACTTAACTTACACATACAGCGAAATATTATGACACTTTCAATTTGGACTGAGGTACCGGCCTACTCTAATACTAACAACTTTCTTATTCTACAGGGTGCTCCTGAGGTCTTATAGCTAAAAAAAAGGTTAATACTTTAAGGGATAGCCCGCCCACACCTAATGAATCAGACGCCAAAGGACTGCCCGGGCACCTTAGGGGTGCTTGGGTGCCCTTATGCGGAAAATACGGTGGGCTCTTGTAGCAATCTGTACTGGGTTCTCTCACCATCCTCAAACTTGCTCTACAGGCATGGGAAACTTTGATCCTCAACGGAATAAAACAAATGAACTCAATGAGTGTTGAGACACTGCAAGTGTTTACTTACAAACTTAAAAACTAATCACAACCTTGGCCGTTTTTAACTCACCGCTTGGTATTTAAGTGGAGCTGCGTTTAATTCGCCTCGCCTGCCCCTGGTTGCGAGACAGGCCCACCGTATATCCTTTTCTTAAACAATCTTATTGGTACCTCAGCCAAACCAAAAACAAAAGACGCAACAAAAAAAAAACAATCTTCATTAAACGAGGCCTGGTAGTGTCCATACGCCGTCTTGCTGAGGGGTTCGGAAAATCCCTTAGTTCGGCATTTTCAACAGTCAACCGTACAAACTAGCTCTTTAAAATTTGGTTTTGAGTTGGTCTCAGTTGGTCACAGTCCAGTGGAAGGAGTTGAAGGGATGGAGGTTTTAAGGGTTCTGGATTGCGCGCTTACCTTCCTGTGAACACCAGATACCACTCATCAGCCTGACCTTTGCAATGGTATCTCAAATTAGAAAATAAATAAGGAAAAAGGTTCACACTACTATCCTCCACGATACTTACACTCTAAACACAAAACCACAGTTGCAATACCACGTTACAGACAACTTAAAAGAAGACAAAACCGAAGCTTATAACCAAAGGCCTTACTCATCATTGTCGAAACAGGAAAGAGTCCGCTGTTTCCCACGTCGCATCCTGATGAGCACTTTAAGTCCAATCGCTAGTCCGTTCGCGAATATTCTCGTATCCTCAAGCGATACCGATCGTCTTGACGCCGCAAGGATTTATGGGTCCTTCCACGCTGCGGTAACTTTCAATACTCCAACACGGTTAATGAGTTCTCTTAGGCTAGCCTTACTCACGACGCTTTCCGGCCGAATTCCACTCTACGGTTTAAAGGTAGCCGAAGCTCTAGTTGCTGGCTCTGGGGCTGCAGTCCCCTCGTCATCTCCAAGTCTCGGAACAGCTGTTCCCATCTCAACATCAGGATTGGTTACGTCACTCAGGTCTGCGAACGTCTGTGGCGCTCTGGTCAAGGTCGCAGTCCTCCACTCTCTGGACTGGGGTCTGGAGCTCTGGAACCAGGCACCTTCCAGTACCTACAACATGCAATAAACAGCATCAGGTTCATCACCGCACAGATTCCCATCGTTACTGTCAAACCTACTCTCTGTTCCCTATCCCTAAAATCATGGTGGGACCGCAAACAGAAAAGGGCCCCTCCCAAAGGGTATTCCTGCACATTCAAGGTGCCCAGCTCATTGTTGAGTCCTTCTAGGACTTCCAGGGTGGCATTTACATCGATATTTATCAACTCGGTCTCTTCGTCAGAGAGCATCGACTTAAAATCAGGAATGAAGACTCTACTTATCTGGCCGACATGAGTGTTGCTGCCATGTATACGGGCAGGCACCTTAAACTCATCACTAATAACATCACATTTATACGCTTCGGAGATAACTCCCACTCCACTCAACTGCATGGTGGTCACGTTTATCTTTCCGCCATCCTCGTAGCAGTTCAGAGTTACCTTGTAGGGCTCTGAAGCTCTGTACAACCTATGATTCGGTGACTTCAACAGCACGGGGGACCTCAAGCTGGTAATCAATTTTCGCTCACAACTGTAAGAATGTTTTCCAATAAACAGATCGGACACGCAACTTGGCCTCTTGGTCATACTCATTATGACTTCCTCAAGCGGGCAAACTACAAGTCGGCCACTCAGACAGTCACGATCAAATTTATCATTGCTATACCAAGTATATTGTAATCTACCCTTGCTCATTAGGAGCTTCTGATTTTGCACACCCCATTGGGTCCATTTTTGAAACTTTCTATCCTATATTGGGTACGTGTACACGTCATACACCTGAAACAACTTATCGTCACTTTTCAACGGGAGCTGAGGCACAACCCTGAGGGTTTGCTCAGTCACTTGACTATGGGCAACCACAACCGAGTAATACTCATGAATGTTTTCTAACTCACCGGCAAGTGTAATTTGGCTGGAGGGGGCACAACCTCTTCTATTTCTTTTAAAGTTCTTAGAAACTCTGAGGGCGAGAGCAAGTCACTACTTACTTTCCCGCCACCTAACTGTTCTACTGCTTTGAGAAACTGGATTATTTTTCGAATAGCATCTGAGACCGTACTCTTAGTCTCAGAAATTGCTGAATTTAATTTTAAATAACTAAACAGGTCTCTTAACTGATGTTGCGTAATTTGGTCCGTTTTAAAAAGTCTACTAAGCGTCTGATGCATTACTGAATAATAAGTTTTGATCGATAAAATTACTGAATTTAGAGTTTTTGAATAATTTACCAATTGATGTGCCACATTGGCCAGGATAGTAATTTACTCTTGACGATCAAAGCAAAGACACCAACTCATTTACTTCCATTACGTATTCATGGACGTCTTGTTGAAAAATGGCAAATTCATACCTAAAACCGTCCTCTAATTGAGGTAGTTTAGAGTGCATACTTACATTATCGCGCAAAAGGTCAGAATAAAATTTATCAAGATACTGCTTTACCTCTACCACCAAATTGCTGAGATTCCAGCTCTGTCCTTGCATTTCCGTAAGATTGTACTTCAGGGTGACCCTCCAGTAACTGTCAGTCAGCATGAACTCCTGGCCTCCTTTGAAGATGATGCCCTGGTGGAAGCAGCTAACTGCCCCCAATACTAATAAAATGTACCCTACAACATATTTGATTCATGTTAAATTTGTGTTATATCACTATTACTTATTTAACTCTTTAGCATTGTTTATTAATCCCCCATGCGTTCCCGATATCTCCCACATTTAACTAGTGTAATTCTGGAGATACGCGGGTCTCCTACGGGCCCTTTTTGAGCTGTCTGGGATAGGCTCCTATACTTCCTGTGGCTTGCCTATTCCGTCGTCACTCGCTCGTGGATCGTTGACCCATTCTTCCAACCCTACCTCGGAGTCCGCGTTTGTTTCTACCACCGGTGGAGGGGACACTGGGGCGCGCCTCGGTCACGGTTTTATACGGTTCACGTGTACCGTTATTTCTCGCTTTCTGATCTTCAGCACGACGTTGAGTGGAGAGAGCACCTTTATGACGTTATAAGGACCCTTCCACAGTTTCAAAAGCTTTTCAACCCTGTGTCGCCCTATACTAGGAACGTGCAGCAGGACCAACTATCCTTCGTGTTACTCTACTTCTTTCACTTTCTTATCATATTGCCGCTCATACCGGCCGCAGGCAATAGCTTTTCATTTCGCCGCTACTTCAAAAGTCTCTTTCAGTTTACTCCTCAGGGTCTCCACATGATCGTTGTACAGATCATCATCTTCCGTCATGGTCAGCTCTGCCTCTAAGGGTGTTTCCATTTTCCTACCGAAAACCATTTCAAAAGGCGAGAACCCTGTAGCCTTGTGACCTTGCGAATTGTAGGCCATCGTAACGTACGGTAGGTACTCGTCCCAATCGGTTTGATGCCGATTCACGAAGTAGCTTAGCATGCGCGCGATCGTGGAATGCACTCTTTCCAACCGGCCATTCGCTTGCGGGTGGAAACCGGTCGTCCGAATTTTACGTACATGTAAGAATTTACAGATCTGGCTGATAAGGTCGGAAGTGAAATTCGCTCCTTGGTCCGAAATCAAAGCGTTTGGAGCACCAAATGTCGTGATCACGTGTTGTACGAGCGCTCTTGCGATACTCTTTGCAGTCTGGTCTGGTAGCGGGATGAACTCGCAGTATCGAGTGAAATTGTCCATCACACTCAGGATATACACATCCCTGGAACAACTAGTGGGCAGAGGGTCCACGATGTCCGCTGCGATAACTACAAAAGGAGCCTTGGGCTCGTTGAAAATAGTCCCTGGGGGAGCTCTAATTTCTAGGGGGGCGGGCTGACCGGTGCTACGATGCTTCTTTTACCTCCACTTAGTCTATAAAAAATCTATTCCGGGCTGAATTTGAAACTTTTGGCATATCCTAACTCCTTACAATGGGGATCGTTTTTCTGGTGCTCGCGGAGCGTGGGCAAATCCATCACGGGGAGCTCGTCCCTGCGAAGGGCCACGTACGTGGCTCTGCTGAGACCATCGGCATTAGTATGTTTCTTGCCGGGCTTGTGTTCTACAGAGTACGTAAACTCAGCCAACCTCAGAGACCACCTCATTAGTCTACTACTTGGGTCTTTTAAGGACAGCATCTAACTTAAGGTGCTGTTGTCCGTAATAACTTTGAATGGACGACCCAACAGGTAGCAACTGAAGTATTTCGTACTCCAGACCAAACTTAAGAGTTCTAACTCGGTTGTTGTGTAGTTCTTCTCGGCAGGAAAGAGGGTTCGTGAGTAATACGCGACCGGGTGTTCTTGCCTGTCAATTTCTTGGGAGAGCATGGCACCCAAGCTTTGCGTGCTAGCGTCAGTAGAAAATACGAACGGTTTGCTAAAGTCAGGGAATATCAATACTGGTGCAGAAATAAGCAACTATTTTAGCTCATCGAAAGCCTCCTGACAATCCGACGTCCATTTGAACTCAATTCCCTGCTTGGTTGGATCGAACAGTGATTTTCCGATCGTAGTGAATCCCTCTATGAAACGACGATAATACCCCGCTAATCCCAGGAACAACCGAACGTCTTTGATCGTCTTAGGTACAGGGAAGTTGCGAACAGCTTTGATGTTATTCGGGTCTGCCCAACACCTCATTTGGTATTGACATGGCCGTGGTAGTTCTCTTCATCTACCACGAAACTACATTTGCTGAGCTGTACCCTGAGGTTGACCTCTTGTAATTTCTCTAGCACCTCTCCTAGCGCTATTAAGTGGGATGGCAAATCCTTCGAAAAGAGGATGAGGTCATCGAGATATATAAGACTCCTCTCACCTTTGAGGCCCATCAGGACTGAGTCCATTAAGTGCTGAAATGTGGCAGGCGTGGTGCGTAGGCCAAATGGCATCCTTTGATACTCGTAGTACCCACCCGCCACGTTAAAGGTGGTTTTAGGCCTACTTTCCTCGTCAACTTGGATCTGGTGATAGCCAGACCGCAAGTCCAGGGTCGTAAACATGTGACAGCCTCCGAGGCTATCCAGCGTCTCCATGATGTTGGGAAGAGGGTATACATCGGCCGTAGTAATGGCGTTAACGGTACGGTAGTCTACACAAAACCTAAATTTAGAGATTCCGTCAGGAGATTTCTTAGGGACTATCACTACCGGAGAGGCCCACTTACATTGGCTAGGGGCTATGATGGCCTTTTATAGCTGATCTTTGATCAGTTCATCTAGAACAGCCTTTTGGTGGTGCAGCACTCGATAGGCCAGCTTAGAGATAGGCGCTGCGTTGCCGGTGCGAATGACATGCTTCACAGTAGAAGTGTCACCCCACAGTTGAGTGTTACTGTGATCGAACACGCTCTTATACTTCATAAGCACGGGCCTCACTTGATGTCTCGCGCCCTGCGGGAGATGAGTTAACTTCGCATCTAGACAAGTTTCGAACTCGGCCCCATCAACCTTTTCGATCCTACCCACTCTAGCTTCGGGCACGATATACCCTTCCAGAACTATTCCTCGCAAAATGTCAGCCAATCGTACTTTCCCCAATTCATTTAAATGCAGCCCATGCTTCGTGTACATCCCCTTTTGAAATTTATCGTGAATATTATGAAAGATGATATTCCCCTTACTTCGCTGAGTCACGTTTTGGACTATTGCTTCGACAAGGCGGTTTGCGTCATTTAGTTCTTGGTGGATGTTTACATCATAGCGATCGAAAATCGTTAACATAGCTATTTTTGCTTTCCACGAGGCCGGCAGGGCACTAAAGGCTTGTTGCAGCGTCAACGAATAGTGAGCAAACTTGTCGTCAACATCGTTAGTCCTGCCAATAAAAACGACCAAGTCCCTCTCCATCAGTTTCTCAAGTTCCCATTTTAAGTTCGACATCATGTGTTTTAATTTCCTATTAGGCATAAACATTACGCTTACTTCAATATCTCGCGGTAATCGTTCAGATAGAATTTATTGCAGCCCTCGCCCGTGACTATCAGCCAAAATCACTACTTTGCGCCGCGCTTGTCCAAATTCTCTATCATCGACCAGGATACTATCCAGGAGTCCTAGCTTAAAATTCTTCGCAAAGGTCAATTCTTCCCCACTAACGTTTACAGCTTTAACCCAACATCGATTGTTTACTACGCTCGTTAGGGTCCTGGCAAGGTAAACACCATGAATCGTTAATTCTATTGGTTCGACAACAACGACCTTTCCTTCTAGTTCCTTACGCTCTATTGCGAATTTACTAATTTTAACCTGAATTCTCTTCTCACTCCGTGGCGGAAGCTTAACGTCCTGATAGCAATACACAAAATATTCTTTACAGTTATTACTTTCAGATTCACTCTCGCGGCTAACAGAGGGGAGTTTAGGGGCTGATTCCATCTCGTGGTCAGGCACCTTCACCCCGCACCTCGGGTCAGGCACGCTTTTACACTTAGTTAATCGATATAACAAAATTTCTTTCCCATACAATTTCAAAACCCCTTTTTGTACATCAATTTTTCCGTTACCCTCTTGCAGGATGTCGCAGCCTATCACGGCTAAGTAGCCCTTTGGTATGTTACTCACTATATACTCTTCAGGTACCTTCACACTAGGTTTCAAAGTCAGGGACACTTTTTGCTTACCGTAGACCTTAAGGGTTCGATCCGAGATACCTCGTAACAGCACGTCAGGTTTGATCATTGGTGCGGAGGAAACTTCACGTTTTGTTAGGGACACTTGAGCTCCGGTATCTACCAACACCTTGCCCTCAGCAGCCTCTATTTTCGCTACAGTCACAAGTTCCTGGGATAGGTTCCTCACCTCGGAGACTATCCTAAAGGTCTTCTCAACCTTACGACACTTATTTTTCGTCACCCTAGGAACATCTTTGACAGCAGATGGCTTTACTGGCGGGGTCCAACAGTGGCGACTCCGCTGGTCCCAGCCTCGTTTCCTGCTCGCGAATTGTTTGGGGCTGAGTCAAACACGATATTTGCGCTGTATATGTCCCGTCTTTCTGCAGTGCCAGCATATTCTTCCGCCTACTGAATTGGAATTCACCACCTTACACTCCCAAGACACATGTCCCTTCGCATGACATTTAAAACAAACACTCTCGGGATCATTCGTCGCCTGGAATACTTTGCACTTGAGTGTCGTGCGAAACGCGTCATGAGTCTGGCTCCATCACGTCAGGATTTCTATTAGCAGTGCGCAGGGTGGCAGATAACCAACGGCCCGCTTCCGCTCTCCTGCCCATCATACGCAGCTGCTCTATCGACGTAACGTCAAACATCGCTAGTCTGTCCTGGAGTTGGGGATTGAGGTTATGGTAGATCTGTTTCAACCTAACCGCCTCTGGAACATTAACGGCCAGCCTACCGTACAGCCCATCCATCGCCGCGATGAAGAGATCGATCGATTCGGCCTCTCCTTGTACCCTATTAAATATTTCTTGCTGCAGGCATATATCATGGTCCAGTGGTTGAAATATCGCTTCCAAGTCAAGGCATAGCTGTTCCCACGTGTTAATCCGGCCTTTTGTGGAGCGATACCACATTGCAGCAGGTCCTGAGAACAGGTCAACCGCAGAATCAAAGAGCTCGGCAGAGGTCACGCCTCTGGCTCTACTTAACTCATCCACTCGTTGGAGGAACGCGCCGACACTTTGTGACTGGCCATCAACCTTAAGGCCCTACTTATAAACCGGCACAGATCTAGTGCACAGATAAGATTCCTGAGACGCCTGAGTGGCACCAAAACTTGTGTGTGACTCGCGAGGGGTGGATGGAGAGGGGGGCTGGGCGCATTTCACCACTGCTAGTGCCTGCGAAGCGGCAGGCAGGGATAGCTGTGGCTTACTTTCTTCTGGTGGGTGTTGGGCGGGCGCCGCAGTAGCAGGCTACCTAGCAGCTGCTGCCGCTTGGTCACTGGTACCCCCACTAGACTCACTTGTGTCCTTCGAAACTTTAAATTTATCTAACAACGCCCTAAACCTACCAAGCAAATCCTCACGCTGTTGCTCGGTTTCCTCCCCAGTCGTACCATCGACAACTGCGCGCTCGGCCCTCAAAAAACTATGCCAAGTTCTGGCCTGGATCCGCTGACCCTCGGTATCCAAATAATCACCATCATAGTCCCGTATAAATTTTGTCAATTCGTTAAATTTTTCCTCACATTCGAGTAGCTCGTCATCGATCGCCAGTGAGGCTATTACGGTGTCGTCGACCGGTGTATTCTCTTTTATACACTTCGTCAGCCGCCTCCTCAAATCGTCTGCATTGCCCTCCATGCATTGCCCTCGAATTTTTAGTACGTAAATGTTTTCCAACTTCTTCTGAGGGTAAGCGTTCATGTTGATCAATGCGACTAGGTTTCACAATGAAAAGGTAAATGGCATTCACCAATACCACCCCTGATGCAAGCAGAACAAATTATTTTTTCAAAGTTCAAAGTAATTTTTTTTTCAAAAACGCAAATAAAAGTTTAAATAATTTATTTGTTCTTCATCTACAACCTTTACTGAAAGTTATTGTCTATTAATTCTCTCAACATTCAAATTACTGGATTCACCGGTGTAGAACCCTCAATTACCCCCTACTGATGAGAGCTTCTGAAATAATTAAAATTCGCCCAGTCCCATTTAGAATTTTCAATACTTAACTGAATCATCAGAGGCTCACACGCCTAAGTCCACACGTTGTGTTGTTTCTAAGAAATTTGTAGAAAAAATCAAAGTCCCAAATTAAAGTTCAATAAGGTACACTTAAACCCCGGAATGCGATTACTCTAAGTCCCAACACGGTGAATTACTCAATTAAAATCACCAATTTAATTTCCAAAATATCACAAGTCGTTTGTAGTATTCAGTGAAATTTTTACAATGCGGCCAAGTCCTTTGCTCAAAGTACACAATAAATTTCAAAATGATTGTTGAACT
Source organism: Allygus modestus (assembly GCA_963675035.1). NCBI lineage: Eukaryota > Metazoa > Arthropoda > Insecta > Hemiptera > Cicadellidae > Allygus > Allygus modestus. The sequence continues at coordinate 62,370,828 of OY776113.1, forward strand.
CTCATTTTCCCACTACTATGATGGTCCACGTTGATTATTTCTAAGTACCAATTTATTTCTTTAAAATGTCACAGTACACCCTTTTTACCTCTACTTATAAAAATTTTCTAAAAATTGTTTTATTTTTGTTTATTACCTTTAAACCATTATTCTATAGTGAAACTATGCGATCTTTCCTTGATTAGAACTCTTAGCTACGGCACAGAGGAAATATCCATTCAACGGATAGAAAAACAAAACAAAAATAATCTAAGTTGAAGTTTAATAAATTCTATATAAATATTTTTCAAAAGTTGTTACTGTTTCTAAGTTATTTACTATATTACTATATTTTAATTTCCTCTTAAAGCCACGCAGCAACGGCCCCTCAAGTTACCGGTACCTTTAGGATTGCATGTAAGGTTCACACATGTTAATTTCATACAATTTATTCTAAGTATTAATAGTTAGTTTTCCTACTAAGCAATTAAACTTATTGCTAGTTCACAATGATTTTTCAAGCCAAATGTAAAAATATTTTCGTCAGTTTTAATTTATTATTTAACTAAAACAATCGTCTGCAATGAACATTTAATTTTCCAAAGTCACTTTACTTTTATTATTTATCAATATCTATTACCGCTAGAGCTCAACCGAAACTCTGATAGCCTTATAATTCCGAGTTAATATGTCTTCTCAAACAATGACATTCTCAGACATTCTCATAACACCGCCATGCCATCTCGATCACGCGTCACACACAATGAATGCAAAGTGACGATGGAGGGGGAACCGACGCTATCTATTTCTCTCGCAATGAGGCTAATGGCGACTGGAATATTCACTCAAATTAATCTAATTACTTTGAAATTCTCCAATAATTCGAAAAATGCATATTTATTTACGGGAGTTGCGCTAAAATGAGTTTAATTTATTGCTTTACAAGACCGTTCAAGGTTACCTACTGCTAAAACGACATATATAAAATTAAACAAGATTGCATCAATTAATTAAAATCAATTTAGTTACTTACCAAAATCCATCTTCTGTGGAAACTTCAAGTGGTGTTTTCTTGCAACACATCCTACACACATGGCACCAATTTGTCACACGGGCCGATTTCGGGAGTTTAAATAATAAAAATGCCGGTTGGGAAACATATTATTATTTATTAGATCGCACAATCAACTTTACAACCTCACATCAACTGATATAAAACCAACTAATACATCGTTTTACAATAGGTACACCCGCGGTCAATTACAAAATAAAGTTACATTAAATTTAGAAAAATATTAATTTAGTTTTACTCTAATGAGGAACGCCAAGACGCGTGTCACATCCTCGGGGGAATCAGCGCGCAACTCTGCTCTGACGCCTTGGCGTCAGGCTGAGGCGACGGGCCTCAGTCAATCAAAGCGCACGGCCCGATGGAAGCTAGTGCTTTCGCACGCATTCTCATCCTGGGGCGAGGCTACGATCTCTCTCTCGAGTTAGAAAACTCTGGACTCAGTTTATAATACAAATATTTGAATTCGATTTTTGGGCTGTTTGAAGGGATTTTTAAATGGTTGGTGGTCTTCATAATTATTGTACTGATTTATTAATCAGTATACTTTAGATAAATTATCCCAAATGTGGTGTTACTAATAATAAAATACTGTTTAATAAAATGACCAAAATGTTGCTGAATCCTTAGATTACAGCCGCTGATGTAAATTTGTGAGTGGGTCGTTACAATTTGAGTTAGACAGACAGACGTGAGACTCTTGCACTACGTTAAAGGTTTTTCTATGTTTTTATTCATCGCGAAAATGAATCCAGCGGGAAACAACTTTTATTAAACCATAGATTTTAGGCACGAGTTCTTTAATTTATGATTTTAATTCGGGAACGCCTCGTTACGTACAAAAACTAACTCGTTTTCTTTTTGGAGCTCGTTAAATGTAGAAATGGGGCAAACGACTGAGTTTAACCATCCGATGATTTTCACATGGATGACTCATCGGATGTTTTCTCATCGGGAGTGGGAGAATGAACCTAGCTGTCCACGGTTCAGAGGACTCACCTGTTTTTTGGAGAGATTATCCATCCCAAAGCAAAACTGGCTATTTCGTAAGGGCCCCCGCCCGAAATGAAAATTTAACTAATCTGAATTAAGTGACTGAGTAGTGGCACAGAAGCTATGATCAGTTCTGTATTATACGTTCCGTGAGGTACCGGTTTATTTGTGGGGCGAATTCACCGGTGGTCTTGGACCTCTGCTGGTGACAGGGGGTTGTAGCTAGAGGCGATCTACGCATGCTCGGATACATCTTAAGGGTGTTTGGCCGCTAGGCTAGTCTGGCGGTGAGGAGCAGTAGTTCTACAAGTCGCCACCGCGCGCCGCTAGGAAGACAACTCGGGCAGTGCTGTGAGTGTGTGTGATCTGGCAGGGGGGAGAGAGGAGCGCGTTCTCCTCATTTCTCCCCCTCCCCCCACGCAGCACTGTCTTTCCGTCTACTGTACTCGCGCTTCTTCGTCGGTCCGAGGCACACGGTACACAGCCCCGGCCCCGGCCCGCGGCTCAACTGGTACAGTAGTAAACAGTAGTAGGGTTGGGTTGCTTACTATTTTCCACTGATGTGCCTTTCAATGTCGCCGACAACTAATCTTAAATATATTTTTATTTTGAACGTTCGCTTTATAGTTTTGATGAGTACATTTCTTGTAGCCTGTACAGATTTTATCATAAAAAATGTTTGACAAGGTTGTGACCACATTTAAATACAGTGGAACTCGGATCGTTCGAATCTCAAAGGACCGCAGTAATAAAATTCGAACTATCCAACAAATTTAATTTTAATTATAGAGTTTCGAATTATCTTAGCTTTACTGTATTAAAAACAAATAACATTATTTATTATAATAAACATTAACTATAAATATAATACCCCCGTCGCAATAGTTTTCACTATCGGACTTTTGCCCGAACAAGACATCGGATCGAGCAGGGAGCAGGGCACGAAGGTAGCTAAATTCATTTTACAGCATATTACCATTGACTATATACATGAGTCATAAATACGACCGCAAACTTTGTTATCGGCTGAAAATTGAGTACACACCGTATTTTATGCCGGAAATGTACTTATTCGCTCAAAAACGGCAATCGGACCACATTTTCCCAGCGAAAAATGAAGCCGGATTCCGTTTTATAGGCCCGAACGACTACCGGAACGTATATTTTACGAATACAATCGGCGATTCGACCCCGTACTATCACCAATGAACGCCTATTTTTACTATTTACTGATTTATAAAACATATACACTCAAATAAAAAATATACACTGCTTAGAAAATAATTGGATTTTATGGTTCTCTTTATTTATTAAAAAAAAAAATTTAAATTAGAATATTTAAAATTTAGAAAATTTTAAATTAAAATATTAAATTATTAGAATTATGTATTAAATTAAATATCAGAATTTACACTTCAGCTGAATACCTTATCTGGCTATAAATATTTGTGCCAAAGTTATGGGAGAGTGTTTAGGCCTACATTTTCTGGCTTTTTATGTCATATAATGTAATATGCATTAATTTTACATCCCGATCTCTTTTTACCCGTTTTGGGAGCCAAAAACACAACATTCGTAATTTTTATATCCTCCAAAAAAAGGAAGTTAGGGTCTTTCTGATTGCTTTGCAAAATGAACTTGTCCAACTGATTATAGAAAGGAATGTCTTCTCGAAATATGAAGTAAATCGTAAATTTACACTTTCCTATCACTTAGTTATATCAGTTATATACATCTTCAGAAGAAGCTGGATCTTTAGTTACATGACAGGTATTCTATAACTTGTTTCACACAACAATGTTTTACTGGCAACTGATTTTCTATTTCTTGTATGCCTATATTTCTTACAAGGCATTTATTGCTACGGTTGCAGTAATACCATAATACTATGAAAACTGAAAAACGCGGACACGCGGTGCTCGTAGTGTGCGAGTGGTGAGATTCGTGGAAGGTGTAAATAAATACATTGCTGTCACAGTTCTTGTTTAGTTTGAATGACGAACATACAGAGCTACGCGGTGCGACTGTGTACAAGCGTAGCACCTACTGTTGCGTTTGTTTGAAAGACAATTTGAACAAACCGAACGTCTGACTGAAAAATGTTTGAAGTAAAACATGTAGATCAACTAATTTGCTACAACTTTGCCGCTGGAAGTTTCTTTCTACCCTAAAAATTAAAAAAGTTTACGCTTTATTACTTTTTCTAGTCCCGATTTTATACGTAACAGCCCCCTTTTATGATAAATAAGGAGGTTATAAAGCGGCTAACTTAAATGTAAAATAACGTTCAATAATAAAATTGAAACTAAACCAATATTTAAAATTTTAAAAACGTAATATTTTCTTGAACCTATAATTTTTCTTTAATTATAAATGGACCGCGCTCTAAATGAGCGAAAACCGCGCCACCGAGACCGTCTGAAGGCATAAGAAACTCAATCCCAGAGGTATATTACTGAGGTTACATTTAATTAATATCAAATGCCCCGTCACAGCAAACCTGCGTACTCAGCAAATTTCCAATGCATAATATATGTCTTAATACCACATAAAGCCGCATACCAAATTTCATAAAAATATATTCACAAATATACATTTGTAATTATTTTCCATTAGAATAACATTGGGGATAAGTACGTAGGTTTGCTGAAACTAGGAACATAAACAATTGGTTTTTAAGCAAACATCAATATATCTCAACTAGGTGAAGCCACATACCTAGTTTCATCAATATACATTCATAAATAAGCAATATATTCAATTTCGATTAATCTCCATAAGAATAACATGGGGGATGAGTACGCAGGTTTGCTGCAACAAGGAACGAAAAAATGGGTGTTTAGGCAAATATCAATATAACTCAACTAGGTGAAGTCATGTCTAAGGTTTAATTAATTTATGTTCATATTTAAGGGAGACATAGCATTTAAATCTTTCTCAATAAGAATAACATGGGGGCTGAGTCCGCAGGTTTGCTGCTATGGGAACCTTTAGCAAGAAGTTTTTTTGAGCTAATATCAATAGAGCACAACCAGATAAAGCCGTATACTAAGTTTCGTCAGTATACGTTCATAAAGAAGCGAGATATAATTTTTTTATAATTTTCCATAAGAATAACATTAGACAACGTACTGTGTTCAGCACTTTCAATATCTCGGTAACTGATTGACGTAGAGGAATGATCAAAATACCAAATTGTGTGTTTTTTAAGCTGAATCCAATGGGAAAATCTAAAATTTGACTCTTTCCAAAATTATTTGTAAAAAATTCTAAAAACCCATTTTTGGGGTACAAAACCCCCCCAAAATACCCCTTCAGATAGAGCGATATGGCTGGTTTTCGAACTTAAAGTCATAAATGTTACTTTACACGTTTATACCAAATTTCATCAAAATCGGATTATTTTTACGAGAGTTATCATGCTCACGGACACACACACACACACACACACACACACACACATATATATATATATATATATATATATGCCACAGGCGGTCGCCGCTAAAGGCACTCACCTCCACCGGCAGTAATTTACAGTTCAGCGTTCAGCGGAAGCCAGGTCTTCACAACAGCAGCGAACTTACCCCTTAGGTCAGGTCTTATGGGAAAATTCCACCAATTCGTGTTGTACATAACCGAGAGAGATAGCAGCTGATCCATGTACGATTATGGAGGAATTTACCGCTAGTAAGGGCCCGCGCTTGAGCGCTAACATTGGTCTTATGGAGAATAGAATAACATGGACTCTTATGGATAATAGAATAACACGGGCTCTTATGAGGAATGGAATTAGGGTGTAATTTCCTCCCTCTGTGGCTCTTTTGCTACCCTCTACGGTTGATTATTTATCTTTTGCATCTCTCTATGTTTAATTATCTACAATTTTGGTAATCATTTAACCCACGCGTCCTTCACTTCCTTCTGCGTATCTAACTCCAGCTCCTGTTCTCTTAGCGTACTGTAGCTGACGAGTCGTAACACTTTAAGTAACCTGATTGGCTGACGTGTTAATTCTTGTCCTTCTGTTGGTAATCATCTAGCCTTCTATGGTAATTATTTAGCCCTCGTGTATTTCTAAATATTTAACCCTCGCGTCCTTCACTTCCTTCTGGTAATTATTTGAACTACGTCTCCTTCTACATATTTATTTTTTTAACCCCAGTGCCCTTCTATACATCTAACCTCCACATCCTTCTGCGTATCTCACCTCCTTCTGCATATTTAACCACAACATCCGCAACAAGTCTCTGTCAGCAAACTCGTTGTAACCTGTGGGCTCTGTGAATTGTTACAATAAAGATGTATTTTATTAGCTGTAATTAGGCGTACTGCGCTCTGATTGGTCCAGACGTTTCCCCACCACAATACCTGCTCTCTTGTTGCGCCTTTCCTCTCTCTTTGCTCTCAGTTTTCGTTGCGAACTGACGACTCCCTGCTCTGCTCCATTTGCTGCGTTTTGCAAAGATAACCTCACTTTTCCTAACCTCAATCTTGAGCGTTTGCTTACCCTATCCTACGTGTAACATAACCTCACTTCCTTGTGTCAAGGGTTGTGTCGTGCTTGTATTTGTTGACTGACAGTAATATCACTTTCTATTCTTGTTCTTTATTAAGTATCCTAGCCATTTATGTTTTACTTGGTCGTCCTGTGTTTATATGTATTGGATAACATAACAGCAACCTTAGTTTCTTGTTTGACCTGGCTAGAGTAGTGTTTTGCGTTGTATTTGATTGTTTGATTTGTTTAGAGTAGTGTTGTGTTGACTAACATAACCTTGTTTCCCAGTAACCTCAGTTTCTTGTTTGGCCTGGCTAAAGTAGTGTTGTGTTGACTGACATAACCTCCAGTAACCTGATTTTTTGCCCTGGTTCTTTTTGAACTGTAAATTCACCTCAGTAACCTCACCTTCTATTCTTGTTCTTTAAAACAGTTTTGGTTAGAACAGTTTTTGTATGTATTGACTAACAGTAATCTCACTTTTCCGAGCCACTGAGCGAGGAAAGAGTAAGAAGAAAATTTTCCCGCCAAATTTGCGCGCTAAAAAAAATTGGCGCCAAACCTAACCTCACTTTTCTTCCCTCCAAAGTGTTACCAACTTAGCAGAGCTAATGTACCATACATAATTATATGTATCATATATAATTATATGTACCATATACAGGGTGAATCTCGTAAGTGGTCCAGTATTGATTTCAGACAAACCGTTGGTCCTACGATGATGAAATAAAATTATTTCCCACTAAACCAACCCCAAGGAATAACGTAAAAATATTTTTAACGATTTTTAAATACAGGGTGTACCAGAAACTGAGGGTCACTAGTCCGAATCTACGAAATATCAAATACAAACGTATATCATGTTATACATCAAATTAAAGCTCTTTTCATTCCAAACCATTTGGCGGAATCGGATTTTGATTATTATTGATTCATTTCAAAATGGCGGCTGTTTTTGTGAAAAAATTAGTATTTTTTTGAATACCCTGTATTTTTCTTAAAAATGCAGATATCTTGATTCTGATTCAAATATCGCATTCCTTATGAGCTAAGCTTTATTTTGATATGCAACACTTCAATATTATCTCAAAAACAAAAGTTTCAAAAATATCAGTTTTTGAAAATATGTACATAGCCAAAACTGAAAAATTTCAAATAGCACCATATGTCAAATAGCATATCATTTTAAAGGTATTGCAATTCTAAGAAACTTTCAAATTTAAACCTTATGCGTATCTATTTTGGTTTTCGAGTTATCAACAAATAACATGTTTTTCCACATTTAAACGCATGTTATTTGTTAAACATGGTGGTAAAGGCTGACTATTACCACCATGTTTAACAAATAACATGCGTTTTAATGTGGAAAAACATGTTTTTTGTTGATAACTCGAAAACCAAAATAGATACGCATAAGGTTTAAATTTGAAAGTTTCTTAGAATTGCAATACCTTTAAAATGATATGCTATTTGACATATAGTGCTGTTTGAAATTTTTGAGTTTTGGCTATGTACATATTTTCAAAAACTGATATTTTTGAAACTTTTTGTTTTTGAGATAATATTGAAGTGTTGCATATCAAAATAAAGCTTAGCTCATAAGGAATGCGATATTTGAATCAGAATCAAGATATCTGCATTTTTAAGAAAAATACAGGGTATTCAAAAAAATACTAATTTTTTCACAAAAACAGCCGCCATTTTGAAATGAATCAATAATAATCAAAATCCGATTCCGCCAAATGGTTTGGATTGAAAAGAGCTTTAATTTGATGTATAACATGATATACGTTTGTATTTGATATTTCGTAGATTCGGACTAGTGACCCTCAGTTTCTGGTACACCCTGTATTTAAAAATCGTTAAAAATATTCGTTAAAAATAATCGTTATAATCGTTAAAAAGGCTGACTATTACCACCATGTTTAACAAATAACATGCGTTTTAATGTGGAAAAACATGTTTTTTGTTGATAACTCGAAAACCAAAATAGATACGCATAAGGTTTAAATTTGAAAGTTTCTTAGAATTGCAATACCTTTAAAATGGTATGCTATTTGACATAAAGTGCTGTTTGAAATTTTTGAGTTTTGGCTATGTACATATTTTCAAAAACTGATATTTTTGAAACTTTTTGTTTTTGAGATAATATTGAAGTGTTGCATATCAAAATAAAGCTTAGCTCATAAGGAATGCGATATTTGAATCAGAATCAAGATATCTGCATTTTTAAGAAAAATACAGGGTATTCAAAAAAATACTAATTTTTTCACAAAAACAGCCGCCATTTTGAAATGAATCAATAATAATCAAAATCCGATTCCGCCAAATGGTTTGGATTGAAAAGAGCTTTAATTTGATGTATAACATGATATACGTTTGTATTTGATATTTCGTAGATTCGGACTAGTGACCCTCAGTTTCTGGTACACCCTGTATTTAAAAATCGTTAAAAATATTTTTACGTTATTCCTTGGGGTTGGTTTAGTGGGAAATAATTTTATTTCATCATCGTAGGACCAACGGTTTGTCTGAAATCAATACTGGACAACTTACGAGAATCACCCTGTATAATACTACAGTGTATAATCATATATGTACCATAATAGTGTATAATATACCATCACCAGAAAGGTAAGTGGCTATCTAACCTCACTTTCTTGTTTGATTTGACTATAGTAGTGTTGTGTAACAGTAATCTCACTTTTCTTTAATGCAGTTTTGGTTAGTGTTTGCTACCTTCATACTGGTATATTACTGGTAACTTCTTATGTTGTCGTTTTCTGACTTTTGGTAACTTGTAGTTCTGATTTGACTCGCGTAGTGTGTGTGTGTTAGTGATTTTCTGACTTGCGTAGTACAGGGGTACCGTGCTCTTTTGTAGATCCTCTGTACCTGTTATTTTAGAGAACTTGATCAGTGACTTTAAAGTATCAGTTCTAGACGTAACCGTTCCAATAGTAACAGTTACCTTCTCTATCTTGTTCATGTTATAACATTGAAAACTGCTACAAAGTAACGGTTCCAAATGGTTACAGTTCCAACAATGTAACAGTTCCAGCAGTACTCGTTCCAACGGTTCCAACAGTAACCGTTCCAAAAGTAACAGTTCCAGTAGACCAACCAGTGACAAAGTAACAGTTCCGTTCTCTTTATAGCTCTTACAACAAGCTCTGGTTCTTCAGTCTGATTTCAGTCGTCACACTGGTCGGACGTTCTTTTTCGCTGCTCTTGCGTAGGTGTTCTCTTGCACAGATTGTTATTGATTCTGCGTAATTCAGTTGTATCCGTGTGAGCCTGACTCTGGTCGGTGTGTTTTCTCTTTTAAGCGTTAGCACAGTTTAACTGGTTTTCAGTATTTAATTCTTTGTTGGAGGATGGACGTTTCTAAAAAGGACCCTCAAAACCCGATAAATTTAATTAGTAAAGACGAAACCTATGTTAAAAAATTCAGACTTTACGGGACTAACACTGTTTTCAAATTCACTAACCCTCCCAAGGGTATCTCTGAGTTTGACTGGCTAAGAAAAGGTTTTAATCAGATTGTTGAAAAAGCTAAATCTGACGCTGAACCTACCGATTATCTAGGGTTTATATTACAGTCAATAAATTTAAAAATTGCAGAACCGGGGTACGTAGATTTTAGACCGGTCTCTGAAGTTAGTGGTGATGTCCTTTGGCAAATTTTCGGGGGTATTGTTCAATCAAATTCAGAATCCATCAAGTCCACAGACACGTTTAAAGTATATGTAGCAAGAGTTAACGTGCCTGTTGGTAAAGGAAGGGCAAGGCCCGGCTTGTATAATACGTTTGATGAAGAGTGTAAAGCTAGACGGGGTATTGTAGTAATTAATAACAAAGATAATTTGTGTCTCCCTCGGGCTTTGGTAGTAGGTAAAGCACTTGCAAAAAATGATCCTCAGTATAAAGCAATCCGAGAAGACAAGGGGAAAAGACAAACTTTCAGAGCTAATAAGCTCATAGCAAAAGCCCGTGTAGAAATGCCGGAGGAAGGCGCCGGTATCCCCGAACTTGAAAAATTCCAGTCCCATCTTAAAAAATACAAAATTACCGTCTACAACTACGACAGAAAAGGCCGGGATGTCTATTTTGAGGGTCGGGTTGAAAATCCTAAATTTAAAATAAACCTTCTGTTTCACAATGGTCATTATAATGTAATTACAAACTTAACTGCAGCGTTTGTTTGTAATTTCTTTTGTGAAGCCTGCCATGTCTCTTACGAACACAAAGCTAGACACAGATGCTCTAACAGATGCTCGTCCTGCCATACTATCTCCCCACCCTGTAAACTAGAACACGGAGGCATTACATGCCGTTTTTGCTGTCGTTTCTTCAAAAACGAGCGGTGTTTAATAGCCCATCAAGGGCAAGTTTGTAAAACTTTAAAACTCTGCCGTGACTGTAAGAAAATTATTCATCCAAAAAAATGTAAGACAGCTCACGTATGCGCAGAAGTTTACTGTAAGCCCTGTGAAGCGTTCAAAGACCCAGTGCATCAGTGTTTCATGAGGGTAGATAGGAGAACTCCGAAAGACCGTGATTTTTTGTTTATTTTCTTTGACTTGGAGACTCGCCAAGACGAGTCTCTCCCCTCTGACGAAAATCAAAAAGTACATCAAGTTAACCTGTGTGTCTCACAACAGTACTGTTTTAAATGTATTAATGGGGGTGAGTGTGAAACTTGCTCGGAACGGCAAAGGGTATTTGAAAAAGAACCGGTAAAGCAGTTTATGGACTATGTAATGCAAGTTCGAAAAAAATTTAAAGATGTTTGTGTAATTGCCCACAACGGGCAGGGCTTTGATTTCCAATTAATTCTACAGTATATTATGGAAGAAACTAAATTTACCCCAAAAATAACGCCTCGGGGAACTAAAGCTATTTTGATGGAAATGGACAATGTCAGATTCATTGACTCCCTAAGCTATTTCCCCATGGCCCTCTCTGCGCTCCCTAAAGCCTTCGATCTGCCTCCCGAGAAAAAGAAGGGCTACTTCCCGCATCTTTTTAATACATTGGCAAACCAAAATTATGTAGGCCCTATGCCCGACAAAAAATACTATTGCCCCGAATCCATGTTCGAGAAACCACACAAGGCCTTTGAAGAATGGTACGAGGAACGAGTCGCTGAAGACTACGTGTTTGATTTTAAAAAGGAAATCTTGGAGTACTGTATTTCGGACGTAGAAATCCTAGCTCAAGCGTGTATTAAATTTAGAGCCTTGCTTCTTCAAGAGTGTAACGTAGATCCTTTCCTCGAGGCTATCACAATAGCCAGCGCGTGTAACCTGGCCTTCCGCCGTAACTTCTTAAAAGAAAATACTATTGGACTTATACCAAAATCAGGGTACCGACTTGCAGACAATCAGTCAGCCGTTGCTTTACAGTGGCTAACATGGGAGGAGGAGAAACGTGGAGTAAAGATTTAACATGCGGGCCGGGGTAAAGAAGTAAAAATTAAAGGAATGAAAGTAGATGGGTTTGATGGTGAGCGAATTTACGAGTTTCACGGGTGTTACTGGCACGGCTGCCCGAAATGTTATCAATTCAGCAGAGAAGAACCTCTGCCGGAGGATCCTTCAGACAGTTTGCATCTCCGTTACGAGAGAACCAAGTCCAAAATGGCAAAATTTAATAGCTATGAGGTTGTAGAGATGTGGGAGTGTGAGTTTAAAGGTTTGAAGAAGGACAAAAAATTAAATCACCTGAACCAACTATCCATTCTAAACACACTTCCACTTAATCCTAGAGATTCCTTCTTTGGAGGCAGGACGGTTAATACTAAAACGTATTGTAAATGTGAAGAGGGAGAAACAATTCAATACGTTGATGTCTGTTCCCTCTACCCGTATGTAAATAAATATTGTAAGTATCCCATGGGTCATCCTACTGTTTACGTTGGAAATGAGTGCCGAGAGAGAGGTCTTGAAGTAGAGGGCTTGTTAAAATGTAAGATTCTACCTCCTTACAACTTGTATCATCCCGTACTCCCCGCAAAAATGAATAATAAATTGATGTTTGTGTTGCGTAGAACTTGCGGGGAGACTCAAAACCAAGGGGAATGTTTTCATGATAGTGAGGAAAGGGCGATGGTAGGAACATGGACTATGGATGAAATTAGAAAAGCTGTAGAAAAAGGCTATATGATTTTGGACATGTATGAGTTGTGGGAGTATGAAGTCGCCACTTATGAGAAAGGGGGACTTTTTACCGATTTTATTAATAAATTCTTGAAAGTAAAGCAGGAAGCCTCAGGGTATCCCACTTGGTGTAAAACAGAGGAGGATAAAGACAAGTATGTTTCTGATTTCTTTGAGCGTGAGGGTATTCAATTGGAGAAAGAAAAGATTGCTAAAAACGGGGGTTTGAGATCGGTAGCCAAACTCATGCTAAACAGTTTTTGGGGCAAGTTTGGTCAACGCGAAAACATGACAAAAACTGCAATCGTGAGAGACTCTAAAGAATTGTTCGATTCGTTAACTCAACCAGGAACAAAAGTAAAGTTTGTTGAAGTAATCAACCAGGAGGTTTTATTAGTTAATTGGCGGAATGTTGATGAAGCTAGTGAGCCTCTAAAAACTGTAAATGTTGTAATTGCGGCCTACACTACAGCTCATGCAAGACTTAAACTGTATGAACACTTGGAGGCTTTGGGTGGGCAAGTCTTGTATTATGATACAGATTCGTGTATTTATTTATACCGGGAAGGACTGTACAGGGTCCCTACGGGAGATTACCTCGGGGAAATGACCGATGAATTGGCAGGTGACTACGGGCCCGGCTCTTATATCGTAGAGTTTGTTTCTGGGGGGCCTAAAACTTATGCATACCTTGTCTGGTCAACCAACAAACAGAAACTAGAATCTGTGTGTAAAATCAAAGGCCTCACCCTCAATTTAAAAACCTCCGAAACGCTAAATTTTGAACAATTGAAAAATATGGTCCTTAGTGAAGCTGCTGAAATTTTAGAAATTGAAGAAAACAGAATCAGGAGAACAAAGAGACGAGAAGTCGTTACAGTAAGCGAAGTTAAAAAGTTTAAAATTACAGGACCCAAGAGGAAATTTAATGATGATCACGATACCTTGCCTTTCGGCTTTAAAAACAAAGACTTGAGTAAAACAACACCGGAAGTGCAAGGGGGTCGAAACACCCCCCTAACCCATAATGAGTCATACTTTCCCCTCCCGCGAATCGCTCTTCCTCGGTCACTTTTGCCGCTGCTCCTGCCGAGGTAAGACGTGTCCTTACGTAGCTCTGATCTGTACTATTGCACATTACTTGATATAAAATGTCTCACTTAACTTCTTATATATTTAATAACCAGGCCGTTGCTGTCCTGTTTGACAGAGAAAATAATCCTTGGTTCAATGGAAAAGAAGTGGCTCAAATCCTGGGCTACTCTAATCCTAAAAAAGCTCTTCTAGCACATATCAGTGAAATATACAAATCAACTCAACCGGAAGTAGTTGGGACCCAAAATGGGTCCCAACTCAATTATCATGATTCTAAAGTAGTTTTTCTATCAGAACCGGGTTTATACGAGTTGATTTTTTCCTCTAAACTACCAGTTGCTAAAACATTTAAATACTGGGTTTTTGAAGAAGTCCTGCCTTCCATTAGAAAGTATGGAGTGTATAAAATCAAACATGAAAATAATCAGTTAAAAAATCAAAACTCTCAACTCTTGGCTGAAATTACATGGTCTCTAGAAAACAACCAAAAGCTAGCTCAAATTAACTCAGAACTCGCGACACGCAACTCGGTGCATCTTGGTTGGGTACCTGGCCATGTAGGCATAGGTGGCAATGAGTGTGCAGATAAGCTTGCTAAAAGAGGTTCCGGTATGCCATTCTTTGGTCCAGAGCCAAGCTGTGGCATAAGCAAAACAACTGCTTTTCACACAATAAACAAATGGTCCAGGGACTTACATCGCCAGCAATGGCAAGGTCATACTGGTCAAGCACTTGGCAAAAGGCTGCTAGCAGATACTAGCTCTTACTTCACTAACTGGTTGGTGAGGTTGGGCAGAGGTCGGGTTAAGCAGTTGATTGCTTTGATAACTGGACATGGCCATTTCAGGAAACATCTCCACACTCTCGGACTCAGAAATGAAAGTCAGGTGTGTAGGCTCTGCAATCAGTCTGAAGAGACTGCCAAGCACATCATACTGGACTGCGAGAGACTCGGGGCAAGGAGAAGGGCTCTCTTTGGTTGTAAGCAACCAGGTGATGAAAGGGACGCTAGTATTGGTAAAAAACTCCTGGATCTCGTAAAGGGTACGGGCATTGGTTTGCCATACTAACGTACTAGGGACACACAATAAGCTTCGGTTGACGTGTGAGGATCTTTGAATCTTTGGATCTCTGAATCCGTCCCTTCAACAACATATAAACATAAACATAAACTCAGAATTTAAAACTACAAACGATATAATGTGTGAAGAAAACCAGTCACTGAATGAGTTGCTGACTGAACAGGCACCGAAGGTTGCTGTGATGTCAGACGACGATGGACTTAAACATGTTTTATGTGTCCTTATTAAATAAACTCTTCTGGAGCTGTACGGAGTCTGTGAGTACAAATGTATTCGCATACAAAAAAGAAAATTTAACGAAGCTCTCATTAAAGCCAAAAATGAAGGTTTCGTACCTTGTTTCATCAAGTCTCCTGTTCCTAACGGGATTAATGTACTTAACAAAGCTAAAGAAGTAATGAAGAATTATGGTATGCACTTTGACTCTGCATAAAACAATATCCTAACTTCTCACAATTTTGTAAATATAGTTGAGCATGTCTTGAATAATGCATAAGATCCCACTGTATGTGTGTGTGTGTGTGTGTGTGTGAATGAAGGTCCCTGGCGTGGGTGGTGAAAAGCCCCGTAAACCTGTATGAAGGTCACTGGCGCGGGTGACAAAAAGCCCCGTAAACCTGAAAGGGGGTCTAGTAGATTGAGGCGTCGGGCTAACACCCCGGCTACTCCTTCGAACAACCCGGTGTGAATTAGGGACTATGTACATTGAGGCGCCTGGCTAACACCCAGGCTACTCCTTGGAACGGTCCGTACGGTGGGACTTGTAAGAATAAAAATAAAAACCGCGCCTAGATGTCCGCGAAGTACTACGCTCGAAAAATATTTTCGAGTAGGGTCTAATAAAAAAAAAGACCCGGCAGTCGCTCACCCATCAGGCAAGGCTAAACCCTTTGTAAGTCCAGGGGTGTGGGGAGGTTGGCGTAAAAAACCGTGAAACCGTTTGTTGTAATCCTCTGACTGTCAGGGAAAACCGTATGGAAAGGCGCAACAAAAAAAAAGATAAAAATAAAAACCAAATACAAAGTATAAAAGCAAAAAACAAAAAAATATAAAAGGAGGTAGCATTTTGTTATGGAGTGGCTACCACTGTGAGAGGCGATGGTTGGGGCCTCTCACCCCAGAGGTTAGGCCTCCAGGGGAAGCTCTGGGTAACCAAAAAGAACGCGCCGACGCTCCTACGGCCTAGCCTAAAGGCTTACCGTGGTGTGGAAACGTGAGCGTTCAAAATTATTTCACCGTGGTACTAAATATATGACGGAAAACATTACAATCTAAACAAAATATTCCCCCGGTAAAGTATTTTTACCGGACTCTAAAGTAAATGACCGGGAAATTAAAAGCACTACGGTCACATTAATTGTAGCCCCCGTTAAAGTAAGTTCACCGGACTTGGACATAATTGACTGGAGAATTTAAAGCACTACGGTCAAGTTAAATATAACCTCCGGTAAAGTAACTTTAGCGGACTTGGACATAATTGGCAGGGAAATGTAAGAAGTTAGGTCAAGTTAAATGTAGCCCCCGGTAGAGTATTTTAAGTAATTTTTGACAGAATTGACGATAAATTAGACCGTCAGAGTACCTCACGGCCCCCGGTAATCGGTTTTAACGAACCTAAACATATTCATCCGAGAAATTACACCATCAATCTGCTGAACTACCAGGACTCAGACAAAAATAACCAGCTCAGAGCGAAATAATCTATAATTTCTGTCCTTCTAAAGAATGCATTTTATGCTTGTTGTCTTTTAATATGCACCCATAGTGTGTGATTTGTTACCAACTCTCTGATACTGGTGTTGGTTACAATCATTTTACTAGTAAATTCAGTAGAATTATTTATTGATTCAGTTTGTTACAGAGTTTTACAAGCAATCAACTACAACAAAAAGAACACTCTGTATTTGTTTAACTTTACAAAATACCCTACTGTCACCAGCCTCTTCTGCATTAGTTTTAATTCATAAATAGAGGGCCTGGAGTGTAGCTGAATCCAACACTTAGAATCTTTATCTGGTGTAATGTTATGAAAGTGGAGCATTTCGTGACCCTTGAAGCTAGGGTATAGTTTTTCTTTTCTGTTAGTGTTTACAAGCCTCTTCTCTCCTTTAAGTTAATATTACCTTGACATTTCTAAACAGTTCAATACATGCAAAGTTTCCCAAAGTAATTCTTAACTAACACTTAATTTACAGGCATACACAACAGCTACAATTATTCAATCATGAAGCTAAAACCCAGTTAATATACTAACAATCTAATAAAAGACAGAGACATGACCAAAAATAACAGCTAAAATACACAAAAAACAGCTAAAATACAAAAAAAAACAGCTACAAATAGCCAGAGAGCCATTTTAGCAAAGGGGGAAGTATTGACCCCTTTACCTTCACGTTAAAGAATCAGTCACAGAATAATTTATTTTGTGTTGGTTTCTCACCAGTTTTCTTGTAGTTTGTGTCAATCACATGTATTTTACATTATCATGATTTAAGAGTAGCTGAGGTATTGGATGATGTACAGAGAACTATACCGGAAGTGGGGGTGAACGTTTTGTTCACCCCTTTGAACTATCAATCCCAAATAGTTTAAATCAATGAACCAGGGCTTTACTATATTTAACATAATAAAAGCAAACGCCCTGAAAAAACTAGTACAACAGAGCTTGTAGTCTGTCCAATTTTGTAATGTTTCTTCTTTACATAGTTTAAATTGTAGCGTGGGTTAATAAGTGGCGAACTGCATTTCAATTGTCCCAAAAAATCTCAATATATTTAATTTTTAAGAATAGCTCCTACAGTGTTTTTGATACTTGCTCACAGTACAGGGTGTAAGTATTTTTTTTAATTTAGCTGGTAGACAAGTACATACATACCAAGTTTCATTAGAATCGGCCAAGCCATTCTCAATATATTAAATTTTAAGGTTTTACACCCTCCACCATCCCCTAGACAACCCTTTCCTACCCTCCAACAAAATTTAAAGTTATAAGATGTTAACAAGTATCCACATATCAAGTTTCATTAAAATAGGCCCAGCGGTTCTTAAGATATTGATTTTTAAAGTATGACTCCTTCAATTATTTTGATACTACCTGCAGTACAGAGTTTAGGTTTTTGTAATATGTAGCGGAAGTTAACAGGTACATACATGCCAAGTTTCATTAAAATCGGCCAAACCGTTCTTGAGATATTTAATTTTGAAAATTTGCCCCTTCATTTTTTGAGATGCAATCCGCAACATTTTCAACATTTTCTGCAAAGTCATAAATAAAATGTTGCGGATTGCATCTCAAAAAATGAAGGGGCAAATTTTCAAAATTAAATATCTCAAGAACGGTTTGGCCGATTTTAATGAAACTTGGCATGTATGTACCTGTTAACTTCCGCTACATATTACAAAAACCTAAACTCTGTACTGCAGGTAGTATCAAAATAATTGAAGGAGTCATACTTTAAAAATCAATATCTTAAGAACCGCTGGGCCTATTTTAATGAAACTTGATATGTGGATACTTGTTAACATCTTATAACTTTCAATTTTGTTGGAGGGTAGGAAAGGGTTGTCTAGGGGATGGTGGAGGGTGTAAAACCTTAAAATTTAATATATTGAGAATGGCTTGGCCGATTCTAATGAAACTTGGTATGTATGTACTTGTCTACCAGCTAAATTTAAAAAAATACTTACACCCTGTACTGTGAGCAAGTATCAAAAACACTGTAGGAGCTATACTTTAAAATTAAATATATTGAGAGTTTTTGGGACAATTGAAATGCAGTTCGCTACTTATTAACCCACGCTACAATTTAAACTATGTAAAGAAGAAACATTACAAAATTGGACAGACTACAAGCTCTGTTGTACTAGTTTTTTCAGGGCGTTTGCTTTTATTATGTTAAATATAGTAAAGCCCTGGTTCATTGATTTAAACTATTTGGGATTGATAGTTCAAAGGGGTGAACAAAACGTTCACCCCCACTTCCGGTATAGTTCTCTGTACATCATCCAATACCTCAGCTACTCTTAAATCATGATAATGTAAAATACATGTGATTGACACAAACTACAAGAAAACTGGTGAGAAACCAACACAAAATAAATTATTCTGTGACTGATTCTTTAACGTGAAGGTAAAGGGGTCAATACTTCCCCCTTTGCTAAAATGGCTCTCTGGCTATTTGTAGCTGTTTTTTTTGTGTATTTTAGTTTTTTTTTGTGTATTTTAGCTGTTTTTTGTGTATTTTAGCTGTTTTTTGTGTATTTTAGCTGTTATTTTGTGTATTTTAGCTGTTTTTTGTGTATTTTAGCTGGTTTTTTTTTGTGTATTTTAGCTGTTTTTGTGTATTTTAGCTGTTTTTTGTGTGTTTTAGCTGTTTTTTTGTGTATTTTAGCTGTTATTTCGGGTCATGTCTCTGTCTATTATTAGATTGTTAGTATATTAACTGGGTTTTAGCTTCATGATTGAATAATTGTAGCTGTTGTGTATGCCTGTAAATTAAGTGTTAGTTAAGAATTACTTTGGGAAACTTTACATGTATTGAACTGTTTAGAAATGTCAAGGTAATATTAACTTAAAGGAGAGAAGAGGCTTGTAAACACTAACAGAAAAGAAAAACTATACCCTAGCTTCAAGGGTCACGAAATGCTCCCCTTTCATAACATTACACCAGATAAAGATTCTAAGTGTTGGATTCAGCTTCACTCCAGGCCCTCTATTTATGAATTAAAACTAATGCAGAAGAGGCTGGTGACAGTAGGGTATTTTGTAAAGTTAAACAAATACAGAGTTGTCTTTTTGTTGTAGTTGATTGCTTGTAAAACTCTGTAACAAACTGAATCAATAAATAATTCTACTGAATTTACTAGTAAAATGATTGTAACCAACACCAGTATCAGAGAGTTGGTAACAAATCACACACCATGGGTGCATATTAAAAGACAACAAGCATAAAATGCATTCTTTAGAAGGACAGAAATTATAGATTATTTCGCTCTGAGCTGGTTATTTTTGTCTGAGTCCTGGTAGTTCAGCAGATTGATGGTGTAATTTCTCGGATGAATATGTTTAGGTTCGTTAAAACCGATTACCGGGGGCCGTGAGGTACTCTGCCGGTCTAATTTATCGTCAATTCTGTCAAAAATTACTTAAAATACTCTACCGGGGGCTACATTTAACTTGACCGTAACTTCTTACATTTCCCTGCCAATTATGTCCAAGTCCGCTAAAGTTACTTTACCGGAGGTTATATTTAACTTGACCGTAGTGCTTTAAATTCTCCAGTCAATTATGTCCAAGTCCGGTGAACTTACTTTAACGGGGGCTACAATTAATGTGACCGTAGTGCTTTTAATTTCCCGGTCATTTACTTTAGAGTCCGATAAAAATACTTTACCGGGGGAATTTTTTGTTTAGATTGTAATGTTTTCCGTCATATATTTAGTACCACGGTGAAATAATTTTGAACGCTCACGTTTCCACACCACGGTAAGCCTTTAGGCTAGGCCGTAGGAGCGTCGGCGCGTTCTTTTTGGTTACCCAGAGCTTCCCCTGGAGGCCTAACCTCTGGGGTGAGAGGCCCCAACCATCGCCTCTCACAGTGGTAGCCACTCCATAACAAAATGCTACCTCCTTTTATATTTTTTTTGTTTTTTGCTTTTATACTTTTTATTTGGTTTTTATTTTTTTATTTTTTTTTGTTGCGCCTTTCCATCCGGTTTTCCCTGACAGTCAGAGGATTACAACAAACGGTTTCACGGTTTTTTACGCCAACCTCCCCACACCCCTGGACTTACAAAGGGTTTAGCCTTGCCTGATGGATGAGCGACTGCCGGGTCTTTTTTTTTATTAGACCCTACTCGAAAATATTTTTCGAGCGTAGTACTTCGCGGACATCAAGGTGCGGTTTTCATTTTTATTCTTACAAGTCCCACCGTACGGACCGTTCCAAGGAGTAGCCTGGGTGTTAGCCAGGCGCCTCAATGTACATAGTCCCTCATTCACACCGGGTTGTTCGAAGGAGTAGCCGGGGTGTTAGCCCGACGCCTCAATCTACTAGACCTCCTTTCAGGTTTACGGGGCTTTTTGTCACCCGCGCCAGTGACCTTCATACAGGTTTACGGGGCTTTTCGTCACCCACGCCAGGGACCTTCATTCACACACACACACACACACACACACACACACACACACACACACAAACACACACACACATACAGTGGGATCTTATGCATTATTCAAGACATGCTCAACTATATTTACAAAATTGTGAGAAGTTAGGATATTGTTTTATGCAGAGTCAAAGTGCATACCATAACTCTTCATTACTTCTTTAGCTTTGTTAAGTACATTAATCCCGTTAGGAACAGGAGACTTGATGAAACAAGGTACGAAACCTTCATTTTTGTCTTTAATGAAAGCTTCGTTAAATTTTCTTTTTTGTATGCGAATACATTTGTACTCACAGACTCCGTACAGCTCCAGAAGAGTTTATTTAATAAGGACACATAAAACATGTTTAAGTCCATCGTCGTCTGACATCACAGCAACCTTCGGTGCCTGTTCAGTCAGCAACTCATTCAGTGACTGGTTTTCTTCACACATTATATCGTTTGTAGTTTTAAATTCTGAGTTAATTTGAGCTAGCTTTTGGTTGTTTTCTAGAGACCATGTAATTTCAGCCAAGAGTTGAGAGTTTTGATTTTTTAACTGATTATTTTCATGTTTGATTTTATACACTCCATACTTTCTAATGGAAGGCAGGACTTCTTCAAAAACCCAGTATTTAAATGTTTTAGCAACTGGTAGTTTAGAGGAAAAAATCAACTCGTATAAACCCGGTTCTGATATAAAAACTACTTTAGAATCATGATAATTGAGTTGGGACCCATTTTGGATCCCAACTACTTCCGGTTGAGTTGATTTGTATATTTCACTGATATGTGCTAGAAGAGCTTTTTTAGGGTTAGAGTAGCCCAGGATTTGAGCCACTTCTTTTCCATTGAACCAAGGATTATTTTCTGTGTCAAACAGGACAGCAACGGCCTGGTTATTAAATATATAAGAAGTTAAGTGAGACATTTTATATCAAGTAATGTGCAATAGTACAGATCAGAGCTACGTAAGGACACGTCTTACCTCGGCAGGAGCAGCGGCAAAAGTGACCGAGGCAGAGCGATTCACGGGAGGGGAAAGTATGACTCATTATGGGTTAGGGGGGTGTTTCGCCCCCCTTGCACTTCCGGTGTTGTTTTACTCAAGTCTTTGTTTTTAAAGCCGAAAGGCAAGGTATCGTGATCATCATTAAATTTCCTCTTGGGTCCTGTAATTTTAAACTTTTTAACTTCGCTTACTGTAACGACTTCTCGTCTCTTTGTTCTCCTGATTCTGTTTTCTTCAATTTCTAAAATTTCAGCAGCTTCACTAAGGACCATCTTTTTCAATTGTTCAAAATTTAGCGTTTTGGAGGTTTTTAAATTGAGGGTGAGGCCTTTGATTTTACACACAGATTCTAGTTTCTGTTTGTTGGTTGACCAGACAAGGTATGCATAAGTTTTAGGCCCCCCAGAAACAAACTCTACGATATAAGAGCCGGGCCCGTAGTCACCTGCCAATTCATCGGTCATTTCCCCGAGGTAATCTCCCGTAGGGACCCTGTACAGTCCTTCCCGGTATAAATAAATACACGAATCTGTATCATAATACAAGACTTGCCCACCCAAAGCCTCCAAGTGTTCATACAGTTTAAGTCTTGCATGAGCTGTAGTGTAGGCCGCAATTACAACATTTACAGTTTTTAGAGGCTCACTAGCTTCATCAACATTCCGCCAATTAACTAATAAAACCTCCTGGTTGATTACTTCAACAAACTTTACTTTTGTTCCTGGTTGAGTTAACGAATCGAACAATTCTTTAGAGTCTCTCACGATTGCAGTTTTTGTCATGTTTTCGCGTTGACCAAACTTGCCCCAAAAACTGTTTAGCATGAGTTTGGCTACCGATCTCAAACCCCCGTTTTTAGCAATCTTGTCTTTCTCCAATTGAATACCCTCAAGCTTAAAGAAATCAGAAACATACTTGTCTTTATCCTCCTCTGTTTTACACCAAGTGGGATACCCTGAGGCTTCCTGCTTTACTTTCAAGAATTTATTAATAAAATCGGTAAAAAGTCCCCCTTTCTCATAAGTGGCGACTTCATACTCCCACAACTCATACATGTCCAAAATCATATAGCCTTTTTCTACAGCTTTTCTAATTTCATCCATAGTCCATGTTCCTACCATCGCCCTTTCCTCACTATCATGAAAACATTCCCCTTGGTTTTGAGTCTCCCCGCAAGTTCTACACAACACAAACATCAATTTATTATTCATTTTTGCGGGGAGTACGGGATGATACAAGTTGTAAGGAGGTAGAATCTTACATTTTAACAAGCCCTCTACTTCAAGACCTCTCTCTCGGCACTCATTTCCAACGTAAACAGTAGGATGACCCACGGGATACTTACAATATTTATTTACATACGGGTAGAGGGAACAGACATCAACGTATTGAATTGTTTCTCCCTCTTCACATTTACAATACGTTTTAGTATTACCCGTCCTGCCTCCAAAGAAGGAATCTCTAGGATTAAGTGGAAGTGTGTTTAGAATGGATAGTTGGTTCAGGTGATTTAATTTTTTGTCCTTCTTCAAACCTTTAAACTCACACTCCCACATCTCTACAACCTCATAGCTATTAAATTTTGCCATTTTGGACTTGGTTCTCTCGTAACGGAGATGCAAACTGTCTGAAGGATCCTCCGGCAGAGGTTCTTCTCTGCTGAATTGATAACATTTCGGGCAGCCGTGCCAGTAACACCCGTGAAACTCGTAAATTCGCTCACCATCAAACCCATCTACTTTCATTCCTTTAATTTTTACTTCTTTACCCCGGCCCGCATGTTGAATCTTTACTCCACGTTTCTCCTCCTCCCATGGTAGCCACTGTAAAGCAACGGCTGACTGATTGTCTGCAAGTCGGTACCCTGATTTTGGTATAAGTCCAATAGTATTTTCTTTTAAGAAGTTACGGCGGAAGGCCAGGTTACACGCGCTGGCTATTGTGATAGCCTCGAGGAAAGGATCTACGTTACACTCTTGAAGAAGCAAGGCTCTAAATTTAATACACGCTTGAGCTAGGATTTCTACGTCCGAAATACAGTACTCCAAGATTTCCTTTTTAAAATCAAACACGTAGTCTTCAGCGACTCGTTCCTCGTACCATTCTTCAAAGGCCTTGTGTGGTTTCTCGAACATGGATTCGGGGCAATAGTATTTTTTGTCGGGCATAGGGCCTACATAATTTTGGTTTGCCAATGTATTAAAAAGATGCGGAAAGTAGCCCTTCTTTTTCTCGGGAGGCAGATCGAAGGCTTTAGGGAGCGCAGAGAGGGCCATGGGGAAATAGCTTAGGGAGTCAATGAATCTGACATTGTCCATTTCCATCAAAATAGCTTTAGTTCCCCGAGGCGTTATTTTTGGGGTAAATTTAGTTTCTTCCATAATATACTGTAGAATTAATTGGAAATCAAAGCCCTGCCCGTTGTGGGCAATTACACAAACATCTTTAAATTTTTTTCGAACTTGCATTACATAGTCCATAAACTGCTTTACCGGTTCTTTTTCAAATACCCTTTGCCGTTCCGAGCAAGTTTCACACTCACCCCCATTAATACACTTAAAACAGTACTGTTGTGAGACACACAGGTTAACTTGATGTACTTTTTGATTTTCGTCAGAGGGGAGAGACTCGTCTTGGCGAGTCTCCAAGTCAAAGAAAATAAACAAAAAATCACGGTCTTTCGGAGTTCTCCTATCTACCCTCATGAAACACTGATGCGCTGGGTCTTTGAACGCTTCACAGGGCTTACAGTAAACTTCTGCGCATACGTGAGCTGTCTTACTTTTTTTGGATGAATAATTTTCTTACAGTCACGGCAGAGTTTTAAAGTTTTACAAACTTGCCCTTGATGGGCTATTAAACACCGCTCGTTTTTGAAGAAACGACAGCAAAAACGGCATGTAATGCCTCCGTGTTCTAGTTTACAGGGTGGGGAGATAGTATGGCAGGACGAGCATCTGTTAGAGCATCTGTGTCTAGCTTTGTGTTCGTAAGGGACATGGCAGGCTTCACAAAAGAAATTACAAACAAACGCTGCAGTTAAGTTTGTAATTACATTATAATGACCATTGTGAAACAGAAGGTTTATTTTAAATTTAGGATTTTCAACCCGACCCTCAAAATAGACATCCCGGCCTTTTCTGTCGTAGTTGTAGACGGTAATTTTGTATTTTTTAAGATGGGACTGGAATTTTTCAAGTTCGGGGATACCGGCGCCTTCCTCCGGCATTTCTACACGGGCTTTTGCTATGAGCTTATTAGCTCTGAAAGTTTGTCTTTCCCCCTTGTCTTCTCGGATTGCCTTATACTGAGGATCATTTTTTGCAAGTGCTTTACCTACTACCAAAGCCCGAGGGAGACACAAATTATCTTTGTTATTAATTACTACAATACCCCGTCTAGCTTTACACTCTTCATCAAACGTATTATACAAGCCGGGCCTTGCCCTTCCTTTACCAACAGGCACGTTAACTCTTGCTACATATACTTTAAACGTGTCTGTGGACTTGATGGATTCTGAATTTGATTGAACAATACCCCCGAAAATTTGCCAAAGGACATCACCACTAACTTCAGAGACCGGTCTAAAATCTACGTACCCCGGTTCTGCACTTTTTAAATTTATTGACTGTAATTTAAACCCTAGATAATCGGTAGGTTCAGTGTCAGATTTAGCTTTTTCAACAATCTGATTAAAACCTTTTCTTAGCCAGTCAAACTCAGAGATACCCTTGGGAGGGTTAGTGAATTTGAAAACAGTGTTAGTCCCGTAAAGTCTGAATTTTTTAACATAGGTTTAGTCTTTACTAATTAAATTTATCGGGTTTTGAGGGTCCTTTTTAGAAACGTCCATCCTTCAACAAAGAATTAAATACTGAAAACCAGTTAAACTGTGCTAACGCTTAAAAGAGAAAACACACCGACCAGAGTCAGGCTCACACGGATACAACTGAATTACGCAGAATCAATAACAATCTGTGCAAGAGAACACCTACGCAAGAGCAGCGAAAAAGAACGTCCGACCAGTGTGACGACTGAAATCAGACTGAAGAACCAGAGCTTGTTGTAAGAGCTATATAGAGAACGGAACTGTTACTTTGTCACTGGTTGGTCTACTGGAACTGTTACTTTTGGAACGGTTACTGTTGGAACCGTTGGAACGAGTACTGCTGGAACTGTTACATTGTTGGAACTGTAACCATTTGGAACCGTTACTTTGTAGCAGTTTTCAATGTTATAACATCAACAAGATAGAGAAGGTAACTGTTCCTATTGGAACGGTTAGTCTAGAACTGATACTTTAAAGTCACTGATCAAGTTCTCTAAAATAACAGGTACAGAGGATCTACAAAAGAGCACGGTACCCCTGTACTACGCAAGTCAGAAAATCACTAACACACACACACTACGCGAGTCAAATCAGAACTACAAGTTACCAAAAGTCAGAAAACGACAACATAAGAAGTTACCAGTAATATACCAGTATGAAGGTAGCAAACACTAACCAAAACTGCATTAAAGAAAAGTGAGATTACTGTTACACAACACTACTATAGTCAAATAAAACAAGAAAGTGAGGTTAGATAGCCACTTACCTTTCTGGTGATGGTATATTATACACTATTATGGTACATATATGATTATACACTGTAGTATTATATATGGTACATATAATTATATATGATACATATAATTATGTATGGTACATTAGCTCTGCTAAGTTGGTAACACTTTGGAGGGAAGAAAAGTGAGGTTAGGTTTGGCGCCAATTTTTTTTAGCGCGCAAATTTGGCGGGAAAATTTTCTTCTTACTCTTTCCTCGCTCAGCGGCTCGGAAAAGTGAGATTACTGTTAGTCAATACATACAAAAACTGTTCTAACCAAAACTGTTTTAAAGAACAAGAATAGAAGGTGAGGTTACTGAGGTGAATTTACAGTTCAAAAAGAACCAGGGCAAAAAATCAGGTTACTGGAGGTTATGTCAGTCAACACAACACTACTTTAGCCAGGCCAAACAAGAAACTGAGGTTACTGGGAAACAAGGTTATGTTAGTCAACACAACACTACTCTAAACAAATTACACAATTAAATACAACGCACAACACTACTACAGTCAAATCAAACAAGAAACTGAGGTTACTGGGAAACAAGGTTATGTTAGTCAACACAACACTACTCTAAACAAATCAAACAATCAAATACAACGCAAAACACTACTCTAGCCAGGTCAAACAAGAAACTAAGGTTGCTGTTATGTTATCCAATACATATAAACACAGGACGACCAAGTAAAACATAAATGGCTAGGATACTTAATAAAGAACAAGAATAGAAAGTGATATTACTGTCAGTCAACAAATACAAGCACGACACAACCCTTGATACAAGGAAGTGAGGTTATGTTACACGTAGGATAGGGTAAGCAAACGCTCAAGATTGAGGTTAGGAAAAGTGAGGTTATCTTTGCAAAACGCAGCAAACGGAGCAGAGCAGGGAGTCGTCAGTTTGCAACGAAAACTGAGAGCAAAGAGAGAGGAAAGGCGCAACAAGAGAGCAGGTATTGTGGTGGGGAAACGTCTGGACCAATCAGAGCGCAGTACGCCTAATTACAGCTAATAAAATACATCTTTATTGTAACAAATCACAGAGCCCACAGGTTACAACGAGTTTGTTGACAGAGACTTGTTGCGGATGTTGTGGTTAAATATGCAGAAGGAGGTGAGATACGCAGAAGGATGTGGAGGTTAGATGTATAGAAGGGCACTGGGGTTAAAAAAATAAATATGTAGAAGGAGACGTAGTTCAAATAATTACCAGAAGGAAGTGAAGGACGCGAGGGTTAAATATTTAGAAAGACACGAGGGCTAAATAATTACCATAGAAAGCTAGATGATTACCAACAGAAGGACAAGAATTAACACGTCAGCCAATCAGGTTACTTAAAGTGTTACGACTCGTCAGCTACAGTATGCTAAGAGAACAGGAGCTGGAGTTAGATACGCAGAAGGAAGTGAAGGACGCGTGGGTTAAATAATTACCAAAATTGTAGATAATTAACCATAGAGAGATGCAAAAGATAAATAATCAACCGTAGAGGGTAGCAAAAGAGCCACAGAGGGAGGAAATTACACCCTAATTCCATTCCTCATAAGAGCCCATGTTATTCTATTATCCATAAGAGTCCATGTTATTCTATTCTCCATAAGACTAATGTTAGCGCTCAAGCGCGGGCTCTTACTACTAGCGTTATCTTTTTTTAGTAGAGAACTTCGACTCCAGCGCTCAAGTGAATTTTTAACATAAGATCTGATGTTCTTAGCATTTGTGTAGGCATTGGTTTATCGATGGTACACGATGATTTTATTAGGTAAGATGATTGTATAAATATATGTATGATAGTCGTAAAATTTCATACGTTTTTCCACATAATGTAGAATATAACACTACCGAAAGTAGCTATTTTCGGTATCAGCTGCGAATACCAAAAGTAATCCTTTTCCACTCTAGATCAACGAGGTTAATATATCTAGAGCCCTCATCTGGGGTAATAAGTTAAGCTTACATGGTCAACCGCCATTTTCCCCTCTGTCCCCTCTGCTCCCATGGTAACTAATCAAATCCTCTCTTCTTTAGTTATTTGTCTGTTAGCTGGCTAACATATAACATGTGAAGCTAGAATGCGATTGGTTACCTGAGAGAAATTTATATCAGTATCACTACAACAAGCATAGTCTTCACTTTTTACTCCAGAGGATATCTCTAGATATATTAACCTCGTTGCTTTCGTTCCTGGAAACAGCTGGATATTTTCCCCTCACTGAAATCAGCTGTTGCAATCCGAGCATTTCAAATCAGCTGCTCTTGTGTGCATTCTACATCAGTTGTTCTTGCGTGCATCTGCCATCAGCTATTCTTATCAATCTAGTTAGAAAATAAAAGAAAAAAAATTAAACACTACAGTTGTCATTGCGTTGTGAGAAATATTACTCAGAAAACCTGGCAAAAATTTCTGAAAAAGATGTTTCATTATTATTAGTATCTACAGTGTGATGAAAAGTATCGCTCTTAACTCGTAATGAAAGTGTTATTCAAGTACTACATAGTATTTTCGCGCTTGTCTTTTGCCTCGCATACCGGGAAATACCAATTTCTTTACTAGTGATTAATTATACTATTACTCTTCACAAAACTCTCCGGTGTAAAAGGCCTAGTATCTAATAAAACCAATTTTGTAAATATACAAAGCATTATGAATTCACATATATCATGCATCACAATTTAAAGCTGTAAATAATTAGAACATTATAGGTCCCCTAAGTTTTTTGGATAGTTCAAAATGAACGTGAAAAATGTTGCCAGTTCAGTTAATTTGATTTATTCGTTCATCAATGGCAAGCAGCCAATTAACAAAATACACAATCATGCAAGATGACAAAAATATAGAAATACAAACAAGTATGCAATGCGTGAATGTGTGAATTGTACATTTCAAATTAAAATGAATAAGGGGAATTTCAGATCTCGGTTCTAATACCGACTCCCTAACCGTACGTGTTTGCCTAATGTTGTTAATTATGCTTTTTTCTGTTCAGCAGTGTGCATTATGAGTCCCCAAAGGCAAGGTTTTGCATATTTAATAAGCCTGCCTTTTCGGCTGGGCCACTGAACTTTGAATTACTCTTTTCTTCTCTTCATCACAGAAAGGTGAATGCTACTTATTGTAGTCTAATATTTTTCATGCTAAATATTGAGGGTAATGACAAGCACCCCCCTCCCCCCCCCCGTTGCATAAAACCTGCGTAGTCAACGAATTTCCAAAGCATACCTCACTTACACATTAACCAGATTACCTACTTTCATCAAAATATATTGATAAATTAGTGAGATATAAAAATTTTGTTACCCTCCATAAGAATGTATTGAACAGATTACGCTGGTCTGTTGTAACGAGGACGACTAAAACTGGGGGATTTATGCAAATATAAATATACCCCAACCACATTAAGGCACATACTAAGTTTCACCAAATATACATCCTGTGTATGCAGGATTGCTGCTTCGGGGGTATTTTATGTGGGTATTAATAGATCACTTCCAGATGAAGCTGGTAAACGTAGGGCGATGATCAAACCACCAAATTGTTTGATTGTTTAAAGCTGAATCCAGTACTGCAAACCGAACTTTAATTTCAATAAGAAAATTACCATTTGGGGTCCAAAACCACCCAAAACCGCTCTTTGAATGGTTTGATCCG
Organism: Allygus modestus; assembly: GCA_963675035.1. Taxonomy (NCBI): domain Eukaryota; kingdom Metazoa; phylum Arthropoda; class Insecta; order Hemiptera; family Cicadellidae; genus Allygus; species Allygus modestus. The sequence goes on from OY776113.1 coordinate 62,401,122, forward strand.
TCTCGATTTCAAACTCGTTCAAATAAATGCTACTTTACTCATCCGTATAAAATTTAATTACGATCGTACCTTTTTTACTGGAGTATCGTACTTACACAATATACATATATACACGTTTGAACGAATGCTGTTTTTGGCATCTGGGAGCCTCAAAACGATAAGTTATCATGGTCTCGCGCTTTAGTCTTTCCATGCCACCTACGGCAATAGCTTCTTCCCTGTAGGGGGAAATTGGCTAAAATTGATTTAAACTTCTTTAAATATATATATTCTAATCTAACATCTATTAAACTAATATACATTTTACATCGCTTTTCCCAGAGGAATAATATATGAAGTTTGGTAGGTTACATAGTTAAGTGACCTCATCTAAAAATTTATTTTTAATTTTAAATATATTATTTTTAGAGGTAGTTTCATCGAAGTATAGTTAAAATCTTCTATGAATAAATAAATCAAGTTTCTTTATCGCTTTGGATGTCAAGTGGTAATAAGGAAGTTTATTGCTGACGTGAGTGGAATGCTGAGGTCTTTGTACAATAGCGCTTCACTGCTACACGTCACACTATCCCATGTTTAATACATGAATCACTCATGAATAATGTATTGCGCATGTGCGAGGCACCATGTCCGAGGTGGTGCCTACAATCAGTTCTCTTATCAATCCTGGTATTATTAAGTACAAAAGTAATACTATATTAAATTACCAAATATCTGCAACTGTTTTAAGATGAATGCATGTTCGATGCTTAGTCATAAATGTAAATGATCGATAAACTTAACTCTCGAAAAATGTATATCACAAATGTTTCTAGGTTTGTATATATTTTGTTACCACTCAATTATTTTTGTTGACCTAAAAGGCCAGGCTAGCAAAAAGGATAAGACCTCCTGGATGCCACTCCTGGATCTAATGTGTTAAATGTTGAAATGACATTTTTAGGGATTTGAATTCGAGTCGTTTTTAAAAATAATAAGATTAACTGATTGACTTTGGAATTTTGAATTTATTGCTATAGCGAAATTCAACACACAAAAATACAGCTGCAATTGCTTTGGTCCGTACTGATAAATCGTACTGTTTATTATGATCATGAGTTTTTCTAACAAAATGTATGTTGTTACAATCTGTTCTTAAAAACGGTTCATTAGTTAACATTATTTTGAATAATCTGTAGCTTGTAAACTAATCTCTACCCTTGGTTTTTCAGGTTTGTAATTTGAGCTTCATATCAAAACATCTGTTAAAAGGTCAGTATGATAAGTGATACCGACTAATTTATCCAAAAAGTGAGAAACTTGTACATTTTGTAACTAGTAAGCTATGAGATTTTGTAATTAAACACATCAATGTTAATTTTAAACTAACTAGCGACTTTACAAAGATTTCCATATATATTGCATTACAAATAAACCGGATATTGCCCATTTACAGCATTTATTGAATTTCCGTCGAAATCAACCATGTTATTAAAAGACGTATGGTTGACACTGCTTCTAGGAATATATTAGATAAGGGTTAATTTACAAGCACTTGGAGGGTGCTGAAGCCAGTGAAGAGTGGTGGCTTGGAGCAGGGCCCTATAACAAGGGATATACCATTTCTTTGTTCGCGGAGCGTTGTCGCCGTGACCCCCTCCCGCCTCACTCCCGCCCCGCCGGACAGCGCTGTGACGTCACTGCGCTGACAGCCGTTCACCACGCGCTTGGCGCAAATGCCAAATGAATACTTTTTCTCAACATATGTCTACAAATATGTACGTCTAAATCTATTGTCCAAGGGCCCTTCCGTTCACTCATTTCCTCTCGTACACGTGTCCTGATCTATTTTTGAATATCCTCAAATATAATCTTAGTATTTGGCTCAGAAAGTGGTAAGTGTCTGCTTACTAAGCACAGTGAGCTTGATCAGTTTATTTACTTCTTGTATTGTTTGTAGTGTTGTGGTGTTATGCGTGTACTTGTAATTGCCGTGAGTTTAATTATTTGTTGTTATTGATTTAGTTTTCACCACTATTGTTTGCAAGATTAGTTTAAAGCCCTGGAAATCACTAATGAATTCCGAAATTATTTTAGTAAATATTTATGTATAATTACCAAATATTATTTGTACATACTAGGTATAACGAGCACCTAAATATGGGACATAGGACGCATTACTGATACATACAATAAAACTGTCTTATGAAATAGTTAATACATTTTAAATTAATATTATACTACGTTTATGTTTGTTTTCACTAAATGTGTATTTGATATAAATCTGTTTTACCTATAGCAGTCAAAGTGATAAATATCTCAAAAGTTTTTACAAACAGTACTTTTATAAAGTTTAATCATACATGAAACTATTCTTGTGGGAAAATGCGTGACTGTGGGAGGTATGGTCACCGTGCTTATATCGTTTGCTGTTTTCAGTAAAATCTGGCTGTTGCATAAGAAAGATTTAAGAAGAATGGAAAATCAAATTAATTTTTATATAGTTATATGTTAACACTTAGAAATACTTTATAATGAGTATGATCTGTATCTATATAAATATAAAATAAACTATAACAGGTGAGTGTTTTTCTTTATTATCTTGGCGCTTTAATTATTTTTAGCAAAGTTGTTTTCTTAAACTATCGCATGACTCCGCTGCCCCTAAAGGAGGATTTTTTGTTGTTTTTAAAAACATAATGTGACTTAAACTACCTTCCTTTATTTTTAAATCGACCAAAATTATTCTTCTGATCATGGTATTTAAGTTTTGATATTTAAGGTTTTATTTTTATATACCGATAAAAAACTAATGGTTTTTCAACGTGATTCCATTTAACTTAATACAAACCTCTATTTCTTACTAAATCGTTTTATAAATAGTTCAGTACCAATCCTTTTGAAAATTATATCGCAATAATGCCTGATTCATCTAAAAAATAAGGGTGAAGTCGTATAATCACGGTGTCTAACAGAACACAAGTTTCAACCGTGGAAGTTGTTAAGCACTGTTAAGCACCGTGGGGTTAAGCACTGGTAGCGCGGTGCTTCGAGCCGGCTGTCAGCGCGGTGACGTAGCGGGTCACGTAACAGGGAGGGTCCGCTCACAGGCGAAATGTTACGACCCTTCTTACCTGGCACTGGCTTCAGGTCAAATAAATTGACATATACGGCAACGGAGTTGGTGAAATCGTACGTGCAGATAAAACAAAGGTCCACCATTGGCGACTGATGAAGCCATTTAGTTATATTTAACATCACTCAAACTGTTGTTCATTTTCTAATTAAATTTATATAATGTGAACAAAGGATTTTAGAGGATTTATTGTCTATAAATAGGTGGCTTATATATAGAGTTATTAAGCTGTAAAACTCTTTTTAAAAGCCATAAATCTTATTTTACTTAGTTATAAAAAAAAATTATTAAAAAAATTCTACGTCTGCATCAACCGACATAATTCGCTTGACACTCTAAACCCGTGTTAGAGTTTAAAATACATTTATGTGAAATATATTGTGACATAGCTATTTAGAATAAATACACTCGGAACTTTCATTGTTATTAGGAAGAGTAAGAATTGAGACTGAGAGTTTTTTCCTGGGACAAGAGCAGCTGAGAAGCCGTGCTTGTTTGCAGGGAATCGATACGTTTCTTTATGTAACCGGGACAAAGTCCCGCCAACGAGCACAACGTGAGAGTCGCGTTAAGCCTTACTGACCCTACGTCAGCCTCGAAAAATTGAATTATTAGGTTTAGAAGCATATATTCCCGTCATATCAAGTATACTTATGACCAATATTACTACAAGTCCTTAAATCATTCAGTAAAAATATAGTTTTGCACATCGAGCTTTAAACATTTGAAAGTCTACCTTTAATGTTATTTGAATTAGAATTAGTTAAAACTGAGAAGAACATTCTTAGTAATAAATGTATTTACATTTGAGGTCATGCGGTAATGCTATGGAATAGTTGTAATGAAATTGGTAGTTTACCTGTTAGACATGATTACCTGTATTTATAAACTTTGAGAAATTAAAGTTTGGAACTACATATGTACTTACAACATGTTTACACGTAATCTTAAATGTGTATTGAAAACCGTACTAAAGTTCAATTAAGAAACGTATTCTAAAATTACATCATTTATCTGCACGGTTACATAAATGCAATTACACTGTTGGCTTAGCTGAGAGGAATAACCTGTGGTGTATGAGTCACGAAGTGAATGTGGATGCTGTTTCTAACTGTAGACACGCTTGTAGTAGAGTGTTACAGCAGTTTCTGACAACCGTTCCAGTGTTGCTGATAAGTTACATCAGTTGCGGCATATCATTTATGCTTAGCAGAACATTTGCTGTTATTTTCAGTTCCTCTGTATCTCACATATTACTTTATTTGACTGGATCTCTTCGCAATAAATCAGCGTTAATTCATTAGAAATGGAACCGTTATGTGTCTGCTTTTTACAGTTGACTAACTAATAAGTTACAGAGCATTTTGTATATATTTCAAATTAACCTTTTGCTAAACAATGTTTGAGCTGGATATATACAACGGATATTCACCATCCGCCTACTTGTAACTAATTCTCAAATGGTCTATCTATCATGAAAGGTTAAGTTTATAAACATTCAAATATATGTTTAAAAAGAGCAGAAAACTACCGAATACATAGTTTTGCCCAAACATGTAAAGAAATATCAGAAAAGCTGTTTGTTACTTGACATTTGACGGCATTTTCTTGTTAATTGTTATATTGCAGCCAAACCGAAGGCCTTATCTAAAACCCAATATCACGAGCTGCTGCGTTTGAGGCGATATACAACTTTTGTTCTATGGACTTTTGTCGTATCTCACTTCCTTTTCACTGGAGTGTAAAAAAAGGTCTAAGTTATGGTCTTATTTTATTTTAAAACTTTTAATAAACTAATAATCATATTGGAATGTAGGTTATGAAGATGACTCAAATTTGGATATTATATTAGCGGAAAATGTTTCTAGGAATATAATACTCCTGAAAACCCCCTGAAAAATACTCCCAACCTGATTTGTACATGGTCTTTTAAATTAAGACGGATTTAACTTTCCTACAAACACAATCAATACTTATTTATAAAACATTTAAGACACTTGAAAACTGTATATACGTATTGGCCCACTCACAATATACACCAGAACTAGTTGTGTTTGGTTGATGTAAGGATGAAACTCTCTTCTCCCCCTCCTTGGAGGAAAGATTTGTAAATAAAAATTACTGTTTAGCTTCCATCGACATTGGAGACCCATCGTTTATATTTATATATATTTACCAAAAAAATATAATTTTTACCTGGCAGTACCTTTAGAAAGGCGAAGCAAACTGGGTTGAAGTTGTTCGACCTCGGGGTAGAGTAGCGAGGGCTAGAGGGTGATATTAGTCTGGTCTAAAAGACGAAGGTTGCGTTCGAATTAAAAAATGTAAAAGGTCACAGCCGAGACATACGACAAGGAGAGGAAGACCTTAAACCGCAGCTCAAAAGTGAATGTTTAAGAAGAGATTATAATCAAATTACATGTATTTATACTCACAAAGAAGTAATATAGTGTACTTTTAAACGACTTTTAGATAGCAATTATAATACATTTTTCGTTGAAACTCATTACAGCGATGGAGTTGAGTTTTACAATTACATTTTTTATGACTTTGTTTTTTTTATAAGAAATTGTGTAATTAATGACATAAAAAATAGTTCGTTAGTAAGTTTTGAGTTTTGATGTAATCAAGTAAAATAAGTAATGCAATCACTTCATGACTAGGAGTTGTGAAAAAACTAATCCTTATTTGCAAATTAATAGGGATTTTATTGTATTTTCTGTATTCACAACTTTTTTGCCAGTAATGGTAAATACATATCTACTAAATCCAGACTAAATCTACTTATATTTTATATATAATAAAGGTTTTAAAGGCCCCCCCACCCCCTCCCCCATCACTCACCCCACCCCCCCGTCCAACCACGAAACATGGTCAGTGGGTGACGTTAGAAACTTCTATCGCGGTCCCGTGTTTGAGTTTCACCGTGTGAAGAGTTTCACCTCTTTCATGGTGAAAGTGGTATAATATTCGCGTTGTCGGCTCAGATATTTTGCATGAATCGGGATCGACTGCGGTAAAGGTAGGTCTACATTTCACAGGTCCGTAAATTCCCAACGATAACCCTTTATCGGCCGCCAGTTTATATCTACAAACTCACCCCCCCCCCCACATACTGCACTCGCTGATGCCATAGTGCTGATAGTCAGCTTTTAATCGGCTGCTGTTCATGGAAATTCAGAATTGAAAAAAGAAGTTGCAGGCACTAAATACAAATTCTATGATGGTTTACTTAAAAAATCAAAAAATGTCAGTAAGACAACATGGAACATAATTAATAAGGAAATTGGCTCTAAAGCTAAGAGTGATTGTGGAAATAAAAATTTGCCATATATCGAGGGTTTAAGTTGTGATATTAGAAATGTATGCCAGTCTTTTAATGACTACTACACATGTATGGTAGACAACAATATATTGCCTGAATCTAACTTTGTTACTGATTTGGGAAAACCTCTAGAAGCATCTGGAAAAAATAAGGCAAAGTTTCATCCCAAAACAATTTGTTATGAAGATCTGGAAAAAATTATTATGTCCTTTGATAGAAAATTTTCTACTGGATGGGATGAGGTACCTATGCCCGTTATTAAATATGCTCAGGATTATCTGATGCTACCACTGCAGCATATAATTAACTCATCTCTTATTACCGGAATTTTCCCAGAAAAATTAAAAATATCCAAAATTAAACCCTGTTACAAGGGCGGTGAATCAAAAACTTTTTCTAATTACAGACCAATATCCTTACTGTCCTCATTCTCTAAAATTTATGAAAAAGTCATGCATATACAGTTGTCAACATTTCTTGAGGAAAATAATGTATTAGATAAACAGCAGCAGGGAAGGAAAATCTGTCATTAATGCTGGGGTCGAGTTCTGGGAATCAATTATTGATGTTATAGACAACAAAAAACGGGTAGTTGGAATTTTTATGGATCTTACAAAAGCCTTTGACAGTGTTTCTCATGAATTGCTGCTTCAAAAATTGCATTGTATTGGGCTGGAAGAAAGAGCCCTATGTTGGTTTCGATCATACCTCATAGGCAGAAAACAGTATGTTGCAATTGATAATATAAACAATTTTAATCAATTGACTACTTATACTTCATCAACAAATATTGTCAGGTACGGAGTACCACAAGGGTCTATATTGGGGCATTACTATTTCTAGTATACATTACAGGGTTTCCAACCATAATAAAAGAACCAAATAATATTTGTTTATTTGCTGATGATATAAGTTTAAAAATATCAGGGATTTCTGAACCTGATGTCGAAATTTCTGCTTTTGTGAATCTTTCTAATACTATGCAGTATTTACATAAGTTAAATTTATTGCCAAACCCAATTAAAACAAAATATATTGAGTTCTCTGCTTCAAAATTAAAAAATGGTAAAAGCACAAATATTTTCATGGACGAATATTTTTTAAATGAAGTAGACACTATTAAATTTTTGGGATTAAACATAGATAGCCACTTTACCTGGGACAATCATGAAGATTCAGTTTGTAAAAAGATATCTTCAGGCCTCTATGCATTGAGACAGATGTCCAAATTCAGTAGTTTTGAAACTTTAAAAATTATCTATTATGCTCTAATTGAATCGCATATAGCTTTTGGTTTATCCCTTTATGGTTCTACTTCAAACAATAATCTAAACAGAATACTATTACTTAAAAAAAAAACCTTCGTATTATGTTAAAATTGAAACCGGGGGACTCTGTAAAAGAACATTTAAAAAATACAGAAATTTTGACAGTTTATGGTTTATTTATTTTTCAGTTAGTAGTTCATATTAGATCAAACTTTCAAAAATTACCCCAATTAAATTCTTTTCATCAGTATGAAACAAGGAAAGGTAATCAACTGGCATACAGAAAGCATAATTCTTCATTTTTCACAAAAAAAACCTCATATATTGGAATAAGATTTTTTAATTCTTTGCCAGAATATCTTAAACGAATAACAGATCTTAAAACGTTTAAAAATCAAGTAAAGCTATATCTTATCAATAAGCCACTGTATAGTATTGATGACTTTTTTTCATGATTATTGTAGTGAACTTGGCAAGTTAGAGTTAGAATTAGAACCATGATTTTATTTAATTTGAACTATTGTTTGTTAAGAATTATTGTATTTTATTATTTATTTTCAGCATACACCTAAACAATGTATGTATTGACACCATTCTGTACATTTTATGTGCTAATGAATAAAGTATTATTGATTGATTGATTGATTGATTGATGGAAGGTGACAGCCGAGAAGCTGTTTAGCTGTCACATCAGTTTTAGCTGTCACATCAGTTAACCACAGACTTTTCAAAAACAGGAGATTTTACTTCTTATATTTACATAACTTCTTCCTTCACCAAACAATATTATTATGATTGAATTTGTAGGTAATATTCCGACAGCACTGTTAAAAAAGTAGTTAGAAGCTTGATATACTTTGGAACTTTTCATTGGTCATACGTCTTAGAATAGGTCAAGAACTGTAATTTTGTAAAACGACACTACACAGAATTTGTGTAATGTCGATTTCCCCTGAGCTGGTTTTGAATTACATATTTAGGCCCTGTTTTATTTTTACTTTAATTATTATGTTATGTACCTAAATAAAACTGAAAACTAAAATAACATTCAAGGGCATTATTTTTAAAATCATTAGTCCAACTTCGAAGTACTAAAAGAATTCAGTCTAAATATGTAACCTAAATATATGAATTAAAACAACGACGCTTTATTTATGATTGCGTAGAGCTACTTATTATAGTTGCATTTTAAATTACATTCCATAAGTACAACTGCTCAGTTGATCTTTTTCTGCATAAAAAAGACGTAACGTACCTCGATAAAAAACTTTCGATTAATTTTTAATTTTAAGCTTGTATTCATAGTAAGTGAGTAGGGACAATTGGCCGGTTCTGCGTGTAGTGGGGGCGGCGGGGGAACGACCCCCCACCCTCCCCCCACCACCCACCGACACCAACCAAACCCCCCCCCGGAATTTTTAGGCCCATTTTTTTGGCGGATTTGTTTGGCGGATTCTTTTTCGCGATTTTTGGCAGCCATCTTGACCTCTCGAATGATTGATTACATTTACCTTGGATATAGCGTCAAAGGACCTTCCATCCGCAATGCCAGACATATGGTGAGATTTTTGTCCGGCGATGGGCATTAACGAAGGTCCCTTCTCCGAATTCATTAAAGGAGGTTTTTTCGACCACCTGCGTTGACAACAATAGACGGACTCTTCGAAACTTGTCAAACCACCCACTGCGCTCTAAAGCTTTCCCACCGCACCGAACCATTAGTTTGTAACGTCAATCACTGCTTGTCATCCGTTGTATTCTTCCGAGAATCGCCGTTCATTAAAAGCATTTTGAGTGCCGGGTTGCTGATAAATTACAAGATTGGGTCTTTGCAGAAGTTTTGCCGGATCTCCTTTGAACAGCTGCATCACCCTGTGGGGAACGCTAAGCTTCACACTTTTAACCAATCCTCTCCGCATCGTTCCTTTGTGCCACCACGCATCGCTCCCGCCTCATTCATGGTCTAGACTTTACAGTGTATAGTCTTGTCCCAGTCTTGCTCCGCTTCTGTGTGTGCTGTTCTGTGAATTGTGTCCTTCTTATTGGATTATTATTCGTAAGAATCACACATTATTATTATTATTAGTCGTAATTTATTCGATTATCATTTGTTTTTAATTCTTTATATAACAAAGGCATTATCTGGGACATGATTCAAGGGATACAAAATAAGAGAGTAAAATACAGATTCATCGATGGTGGTAGACTGTTGTTGGAAGTTAAAGGGGAGTGTATCGATACACCCCCCTTCACTGATCATGTTCAAAGCATTACACTTATCTCCCTCATCAACATTTGGCTTCACTGCTTGTGTTTTATCTTGATAATTTGGGATTTGAGTCACATCTTTAGCTTTAATCCAGGTTTCCGTTGTTATTATAAAGAGTGTCGGTTTATGATGTATACTGTATGAGATTGATAATTCAAAGGGGTGTGGGATCACGTTTCGCCAGGGCCGAAGATCTTCGTCGTCACTTCATGACAGGTCACCGCCCATATCTCCCCTGCCTCAGAGTCCTGCTTCCCAATCCAGTTAGTAATATCATTAATCATTTTTGTAGATTAAAACTTTAAAGGGAAAGCATAAGTACTCAAACGATATGATTCTTCAAATAAATATATCCATTGAAAAGTTGTATATTAGTTCTACTATCAATCCACGCTGGTGATCCAGATATTGCTACAGTGACGAGACCCAATCCCACCAACGCTCCTGACAACGTTCCCACACAGACACCCGGCAAAAACCCGACGGGTAAGAATAATTTAGTAGTGGTAGAAATATTTTTAGTAGTAGTAGTAACAGTAGTCGTTCATAATTACCTTTTTGATTTATATATTACTATTATGAAATAGATATATGTATCATATTAAAACCAATAACTTTTCAGAAGTAATAGTAGCACGCTTCATCATGTTTTAAATTTTAACATTTTTCTGGTTTTATATCATTCTAACATGAAATATCTTCATGTATCCCATTAAAGCAAATAACTTGTAAGGTTATCACTGGGCAACATAGTTATCAGACAGTTTGTCTCTCTTTTCAGAATTCCAATGTGTCCGGTTTTATAAAATCGATTCGAGGAAGGACAAGCTGATGCGAAAAATGCAGTCCACTGGCCAAGGGCATGTGAAGCAGGTGTTCCCATTGAATCCAGCGGTTGCCGGACCCAGCAAACTGCAGCAACCGTCGCCTGTGTTTTTATCATCATCTTCAATCGACACAGACAACAGCGAGATGAAACCAATCTACCAACGCTACGTGGAGACTTGGCTCCTGTTGGCTTTTGGGAATCCCAGGCAGGGTTTCGTGGACTAATGAAATCCTACAGTCTGATTGAACCCACGGATCAAGCCACCTCTTTACAGGAATTTCTCAATACAGTGCGGACGCAGGTTATCATACTAATGCGACGCATATTCGTACATTTAAATTCCATCAAGATACAACTGTGGTTAGAAAATGAATTAACGAGCACACATGGCAAAACATTTTTCAAACACACAGCGTCACTCTTTTCCAAACATCAGACATGGAGGAAATATGCCAATAACTCTTCCAAGAAATAATGCTGGAAAAGGAGAAGTGTGAAATGAAGGGTTCAGGTTGGAGCTTTGTTGGGGGTTTAACTATGGAATTAAGAGTGGATTCGTATAACCCTCTCTGAACGATACGATAGTCTCGCCGAAATGGTACACATGTGCGGGTTTCATCGTCACAACCAAAGAAGCGTGAGAAACGAGTAGCACAATCAACCAATTAGATCACTTGCATTACCAGAGAGTCACCACAATATTTGATGAGGCAATCGTCGTGATTCTAGAAGGACAGTTCAGGGATGACTTCTTCCTGCGGGTCTAACTGACTATACGATTCAACGAGGTCCGGAACAACACCAACATTGAGCGCTGCAACATTGGGTTTGGAGATCGACTTCGTTTGGTGAAGCACTGTCTCAAGTGTTAAAATAGCAAATCTACACCATTAAAGTCTATGTAAATTCGTAAAGCAAGTCTTGAAGAATGCAGAATATGTAAATACCATTGTAAATGTTGATATTTTTCGAAGTCAATACTTATAGCCACGTTCAGAACATAACCACATTGTTAATCATTTCACTCAACCCCAACCTCCTTTAGTTGTATGTTTTTGATTTAAGTGAACTAAACTAGTTTAGAATGTCAGTAACAATAGGAAAAACATCCAGACTCTTATTAAACAGATTTGTTCATCAAAGAGTTGCACAAAGTCCATCATATCCATGTCGTAGTGATTGCGATAGTACAGGTATACAAGACAGTATTAACCACAGACCAGAGTGTTGTCACTTTGAATACAATGATAGTTTTACAAGTTGCAACGAATGGAGCGTCTCAGGAATCCTTGGTAGAACTGTAGATAAGGATATTGACAATTACTGACAAGGAATTACTTTTTCTGCCAGCGACATGTTACACATTTTCAAAATTGAGCTTGAACATTGGTGAGGACACAGCCAAAAAATCTCCATATGAAGAAGGGAGGCCCGATCTGGACCTCCCTTTGAATTATCACAACACCAACATCGAGCGCTGCAACAGGGGGTTTGGAGATCGATTTCGCTTGGTGAAGCACTGTCGAAAGTGTAAAAATAGCAACCACACCGTTGGAGTTTATGTAAATATGTAAAGCAAGTCTTGAAGAATGCAGAATATGTAAATACCATTGTAAATGTTGATAGTTTTCATAGTCAATACTTATAACCACGATCAGAACATAACCACTGCGTTAATAATTTCCCTCATACCCAACCCTCCATTAGTTTTATGTTTATGATTTAAGTGTGTTAAACTAGTTTAGAATGTCAGTTTTGATAGGAACAAATCCAGACTTGTAATAAACAGATTTGTTCGTCAAAGAGCTGCACAAAGTCCATCATATCCATGTCGTAGTAAGTTTGATAGTTCAGGTATACAAGACAGTATTGACCGCAGACCAGAGTGTTGTCACCTCGAAAGCAACGCTCGTTGAACAAGTAGTGACGAGTGTCGTGTTTCGGGAATCCTCGGTAGAACTGTAGATAAGGATGTTGACAATAACTAACAAAGAATTCATTTTTCCACCAGCAACGTGTAACACATTTTCAAATTTGCGCTTGAACGAGGGTGAGGTCGCAGCCAAAAAAACTCCATAGTAAGAAGGGAGGTCCGATCTGGACCTCCCTTTGATTTATCAATCTGATACAGAATACATAAATTAATCTGGTTTGGGTCACACCATATTTCATATGGTATTTATTCTAACACATCGATACTGATAGTGGCAACAGTAGTACTAATAGTAGTAGTTGTCATCAACAAATTTATCACTCTTCATGATTCAGTCACAATGTGCATTATGGTGTACTTAACAACTTGTACTATCTTGTACTATCAGGGATTGAAATAATCTGAACACATGTGTTGTGATACGTCTTGTCACGACAGATTTACATAACATCTATTTTCTTATTCAACATCAATAACAATTCTATGCGTTATCTCATTTTATCTGTTATGATTTGAGTCCACGTTAACTGTTGCAAATCCTCACGTGGTTTGTAAGTGTAATGAGTATTTAGTTTTGCATCCAAATTGATGTTTTTTTCTTTTTATTTTCTTCATGATGCCGACTTTCATATGGAATTTGTTCCTTCACGCACTAACTTGACTGCGAACCTTCCCCGAATGGTAATTCGTTTAAAACGAAACTTGGTCAGGGACGAGTTAATCACTCTTCTTGTGTCATCCACAATGTGCAATATGGCGTTTATGATGATTGATACTAATAGCTCTTGAACTAAACTGCGCATCTTTCAGTGAGGGGACGTTGTTTGGTTATAAAATTTCCTTATTCATCCCATATGTATTTAATGACGAGCCCAATGCTGTTATGTTTGACAGGAGTAACAACCCTTGGTTCAAAGGTAAAGAGGTTACTGAAATCTTTGGCTACGTTAATCTTAAAGAAGCAATCAGAGATCATGTTAGAGAATGATATTTCAAAACTATACCGGAAGTACGGGTGAGCGAAACTCTCCCCCTAACCCATAATGAAAAACATACATTCTATATAAACGAGCCTTGATTATATGCATACGTATGTGTAATGTGTATTTATTTTAGCATTGAACAACGAATCTTTGGATTTCTTCATAATGCTACCGTTTCACGATGCTGACAATTCATATGGAATTCGCTTGGTGTACATGATGATTAGTACTACTAACTCTTGAAGTAAACTGTGCACCTCACAGTTTGCAGACGTTTTTGGTTTTTAAATGTCTAACTCAACAGGTTAGATGTATCATTTTCTCATTCAACATCAATTACAATTGTATACGTAATCTCTGTTCATCTGTTGTGATTTGAGTCCACTTTAACTGTTGTCCATCCTCACGCGGTTCGTAAGTGGCATGAGTATTTATTTTAGCATTCAAATTAACGGACTTTTTTCTTTTTGTTTTTTCGTGATGTTGACGTTTTATATGGAGCTCATTCCTTCTAGCACTAACTTGAAAGTGAGCCTTTCTCGTATGTTAATTCGTTTAAAAAGTAACTTGTTCAATGACACATCGATCACTCTTCTTGTGTCATCCACAATGCATATTAGGTCGTGCATGATGATTGGTACTACTAGCTCTTGAAGTAAACTGCGCACCTCACAGAATGCTAACGTTGTTTGGTTTTAAAAATATTTCTCTTCGTCGCCTATGTATTTACACCGTATAACACAAACCATACTGTAACTTAAATCTATACCTTCCTTAACTTGACACATTTCTTTATCCGTGCTCGCTCAATATTTTAGTAACTAAAACAAACCGTACGCTAATTATATTCTCGGGTTGTTACTACTGTCAAACAGAACAGCATTGGTCTGGTCATTAAATACAAATGGGATGAATAGAGACATTTTAAAACCAAACAACGTCCACACACTGAAAGGTACGCAGTTCACATTTTAGAGCTATTAGTACCAATCATCATGCACGAAATAATGCGCATTGTGGATGGTACAAGAGGAGTGATCGATGCGTCACTGAACAAGTTACGTTTTAAACGAATTAACATACGAGAAAGGCTCACTGTCAAGTTAGTGCTAGAAGGAATGAGCTCCATATGAAACTTTGGCATCACGAAGAAAACAAAAATACAAAAGTCCGTTAAGTTGAATGCAAAACTAAATACTTATTACACTTACGAACCGCGTGAGGATGGACAACAGTTAACGTGGACTCAAATAACAACAGATGAACTGAGTTTACGCATACAATTGCAATTGATGTTGAATGAGAAAATGATACATGAAACGTTAGCAATATGAAGAAAACCAAAAATTCGTCAAGTTTAATGCAAAACTAAGTACACATTAAACTTACAAATGAATATAATCCAGGCTCTTTAAGAAAGAATGTATGTTTTTCATTATGAATTAGGGGAAGAGTTTCACTCCCCCGTACTTCCGGTATAGTTTTGCAATATTTTTCTCTGACATGATCTCTGATTACTTCTTTAGGATTAGAGATTTGAGTATCCTCTTTACCTTTGAACCAAGGGTTTTTACTACTGTCAAACAGAACAGCATTGGTCTGGTCATTAAATACAAATGGGATGAATAGAGACATTTTAATACGAAACAACGTCCACACACTGAAAGGTGTGCAGTTTACTTCAAGAGCTATTAATACCAATCATCATGTACACCATATTGCACATTATGGATGACAAAAAAAGAGTGATCGATTTGTCCCTGAACAAGTTGAGTTTTAAACGAATTAACATTCGAGAAAGGTTCGCAGACAAGATAATGCTATAAAGAACGAATTCCAAATGAAACGTAGGCATAATGAAGAAAACGAAAAGAAAAACTATTAAGTTGGATGCGAAACTAAATACTCATTACACTTACGAACCGCAGGAGGATTTGAAACAGTTAACGTGGACTCAAATCACAACAGATGAAATGAGATAACGCATAGATTTTTAATTGACGTTGAATGAGAAAATACTTGTTTTGTAAATCTGTCGTGACAAGACGTATCAAAACAAGTGTTCAGTTTATTTCAATTGCTGATAGTACAAGTTGTTAAGTACACCCTAATGCACATTTTAACTGAATCAAGAATGAATCGATTCATCAATGGCCACTACTACTATTAGTACTACTTTTGCCACTATCGGTATCGATGCGTTGAATAAATACCATATGAAATATGGTGTGATCCAAACCAGATTCATTTATGTTTACTGTATGAGATTGATAATTCAAAGGAAAGTCCAGACCAGACCTCCCTTCTTACTATGGAGTTGTTTTTGGCAGCGTCCCCACCCTTGTTCAGGCGCAATATTGAAAATGTGTTACACGTCGCTGGCAGAAAAATGTATTCTTTGTCAGTTATTGTCAACATCCTTATCTACAGTTCTACCTAGGATTCCTAAAACGCTACACTTGTCGCTAATTATACAACGAGCATTGTCTTCAAAGTGTCAACACTCTGGTCTGCGGTCAACACTGTTTTATAAACCTATACTATCACACTCACTACAACATGAAGATGATCGACTTTGTGCAGATCTTTGACGAACAAATCTGTTTAATAAGAGTCGGGATATTTTCCTATCATTACTGACATTCTAAACTAGTTTAGCACACATAAATCATAAACATAAAACTAAAGGAGGTTTGGGTTTGAGAGAAATGATTAACGCAGTGGTTATGTTCTGAACGTGGCTATAGTTATTGACTACGAAAAATATCAATATTTACAATGGTATTTACATATTCTGCATTCTTCAAGACTTGCTTTACATATTTACATAGACTCCAACGGTGTGGATGTGCTATTTTAACACTTTAGACTGTGCTTCACCAAGTGAAGTTGATCTCCAAACCCACTTTTGTAGCGCTCGATGTTGGTGTTGTTTAGGACCTCGTTGAATCGCATAGTCAGGTAGACCCGCAGGAAGAAGTCATCCCCGACCTGTCCTTCTAGAATCACGATGAATCTCGCGCCAAAGATTGTGGTGACTCTCTGGTTACGCAGGTGTTCTAATCGTTTGATTGTGCTACTCGTTTCTCACGTTTCTTTGGTTGTGACGATGAAACCCACACATGTATACCATATCGGCGCGACTATAGAATCGTTCGGAGAGGGTTATACGAATCCACTCTTACTTCCATGATTAAAACCCTAACAAAGCTCCAAACCGAACCCTTCATATCACACGTCTCTTTTTCCAGCATTATTTTTTGGAAGAGTTGTTGGCATATTTGTCTGATGTTTGGAAAAGAGCGACGCTTTTTGTTTTGAAGTTTCGCATGTAGATTTTGCCGTGTATGCTCACGAATTCACATTCTAACCACAGTTGTATCTTGATGGAATTTACATGTTCGAATATGCGTCACGTTAATTTGATAACCTGTGTCAGCACTGTATTGAGGAATTCCTGTAAACAGGCGGCTTGATCCGCGGGTTCAATCAGACTGTAGGTTTTCATTAGTCCACGAAATCCTGTCTGCGATTCCAAAAAGCCAACAGAGGCCAAGTCTCCAGGTATCGTTGGTAGATCGGTTTCATCGTCGCTGTTGTCTGTGTCGATTGAAGATGATTATAAAAACGCAGGTGACGGTTGCTGCAGTCTGCTGGGTCCGGAAACCGCTGGATTCAATGGGACCACCCGCTTCACATGCCCTTGGCAATCGGACCGGATTTTTCCCATCAGGTTGTCTTTCCTCGAATACGTTTTACAACACCGGACACATTGGAATTCTGAAAAGAAAGATATATTATATGATAACTATGTTGCCCAGTGATAACCTTACAACACCTTTGCTTCAATGCTTAAATGCGATACATATTGGTATTTCATGTCAGAATGAATAAACCCAGAACAAATTAAAAAATTAAAAATGATGAAGCGTGCTACTATTACTACTGAAAGATTATTGGTTTTAATGTGATGCATATATCTATTTTATGATAGAAATGTATAAATCAAAAAGGTAAATATAAACTACTACTGTTACTACTACTACTAAAAATATTTTTACCACTACTAAATGATTCTTACCTCTCGGGGTTTCGCCGGGTGTCTGTGTGGGAACGTTGTCAGGAGCGTTGGTGGGATTGGGTCTCGTCACTGTAGCAATACCTGTATCACCAGCGTGGATTGTTAGTATAACTAATATACATCCATTCAATGCATATATTTATTTGAAGAATCATTAGTTTGAGTATTTATGCTCTCCTTTTTAAGTTATAATCTAAGAAAATTATTAATGATATTACTAACCGGGTCGGAAAGCAGGACTCTGAGGCTGGGGAGATATGGGGTGGTGAACTGTCATGATGTTACGATGAAGATCTTCGGCCCTGGCGAAGCGTGACTCACACTCTGGCTCAAGGCAGACAAATAGGTCGCCACTATACGCCGTTCGCACGTGACAAACCAGCTGTTGCTTCAGGCCGTACGTCATACTGCATATGGAGCAGGAAAATGGTAGGTTAACGTTCATTATCTGAAACAGAATACGCCGAATTATGGATATTTGTACAAAAAATAGAACAAGGGTGTGGAATGGGCACAAATCCACACTGGAAGTAGGGAGAAGGATGTTGTTTGGTTTTAAAATTTCTCACTTAACTTCCTACTATAACAGTAATAACCCATGGTTCGAAGCTAAGGAGGTAGCTACAATCTTGGATTATGGTGACCCACAAGATGCAATTCGTACCCATGTAAGAGAAAACACTGCAAACCACCGCAGGAAATAGGGGTGCGTGAATCTCGCACCCCTTTGATTTATCAATCTCATACAGTATACATCATAAACTAACACTCTTTATAATAACAACTGAGACCAGGATTAAAGCTAAAGATGTGACACAAATCCCAAATTATCAAGATACAAAACAGGCAGTGAAGCCAAATGTTGATGAGGAAGATAAGTGCAATGCTTTGAACATTATCAGCGAAGGGGGTGTATTGATACACTCCCCTTTAACTTCCAATATCAGTCTACCACCATCGATGAATCTGAATTGTACTCTCTTATTTTGCATCCCTTGAATCTTGTCTCAGATAATGCCTTTGTTATACAAAGAATTAAAAACAAATGATAATCGAATAAATTACGACTAATAATAATAATAATGAATGATACTTAGGAATAATAATCCAAGAAGAAGGACACAATTCACAGAACAGCACAAACAGAAGCGGAGCAAGACTGGGACATGACTATACACTGTGAAGTCTAGACCATGAATGAGGCGGGAGCGATGCGTGGTGGCACAAAGGAATCGATGCGGAGAGGATTGGTTGAAAGTGTGAAGCTTAGCGTTTCCCACAGGGTGATGCAGCTGGTAAACGGGGATCCGGCAAAATATCTTCAAATACTCAATCTTGAAATTTCTCAGCAACCTGGCACTCAAAAAGCTATTAACGAACGGCAATTCTCGGAAGAATACAATCGATGTAAAGCAGTGATTGACGTTACAAACTAATGGTTCGGTGCGGTGGGAAAGTTTTAGAGCGCAGCGGGTGGTTTGACAGGTTTTTAAGGGTCCGTCTATTGTTGTCGACGTAGGTATTCGAACAAACAAAAAACCCCTCTTCTAATTCGGATAAGGGTTCTTTGTTAATGACCGTTGCCGGGAAACACCTCACCCTCTGACTGGGAATGCGGAAGGAGGATTCTTTTTCGGTATATCCAAGATCAATGTAATCAATCACTTGAACAGAACCGGCCAATAGTCCCTACTTACGTGGATTAGGTAATGTATTCGTCTTTAGATTTTTTAATTTGAGTTTTTGGTGGAATTATTGTTTTGGATGTCTGTCTGTCTTTCGGTATGTATATTTTTCTGGATGTGTGGAGACTTAAAGACTAAACCAATTAACCGATTTTGATAAAGTTTGGTATGTATGTACCTCCATGGCATCTCCAAGCATTTTTTTTTATTTTGGAGAGTCACTATCCAAAAGTCCGCTAGAAAACATTAAACAAATCACCAAAAACGACTCAATAAACGTTAACTGCATTTTTTAAGGTTAATAGGGCCTCTGACCTATAACACTGACAGTATTAACTGCGTTGGGTCCTTTTTGGGATATTACAACCATCAACATATTTATGCATTAGATTTAATTGGAAAGCCATTAATTAGATCCAATTGGATGGAAATTATTAGTGCTTGGTTTTTTTTTATAGGATGTATTCTTCTTATTCATTCGTCCAAGAACAATGAAGTTTCAAAGTTCCATGAATTCATGAATAATGAAGATACAGTATATAGCCAATTATAGCAATTAAAATAAATTTTAAGCTTTATAAGGGTTTGTTTATTAAAGTGAGTATTGAAAAATAATAAAGGGTTCAAAGGTTTAAGGGTCATAGCCAGTGAAGTTCAACCCTTTAGTCAGGCACCACTCTGTGCTGATTGTTGTCTTGGTCAGTGACCGCAAACATAAATGAAGTGTCTCTAATTCTGTTAACAGCCACTGGTGCCCTCTAAGGCTAAAATTTATCTTTTATCTGAAATTTTATTGGGCACAGAAAATTTGTATTAGTGAAACAATAATTATTTTGAAGAAAAAACATAATATTACAAATTATACTAGTGCAACAATTTAGGTACGATTTCAAACTTATGTTATGTGCGTATATTGAAATCGATCATATCCTTATGTCACCAAACACAAAAAATCCTAATAATTATTAAAAATTACTTATCATTAAGTTATGCAAACTATGTAACTACTGATGGAATTGAAAAAAAAGAGTAATTAGGCACTTGCAAAGTAAATATTTTGACACAGTGTTATTTGCACAATGAGCCACGGCGTTTAAGTGATAAAAGAGCCTCAGATAGTTAAATTAAGTGTTTTTGTTTATTTCCGGAATCTAAACGGACATATAATTTGTTTCAGCAGGACTTTTATCGATTTTCTAACATATACACTGTACGTACCACTCGCATATTGCGTTGTACTGTATTTTGTTTCCCAGAAATGCTCATAAATTTATAAATTAAACTTAGATTATGGAATAAATTCTTTGTTTATTTAACAAATTTATAACACAGATTTTATGCCTGATTAAATATATCCAAAAATGGTCTAGTAGAGTGTTCTACCTTTTTATTTATGTACATTATTTATGCATACTTAAAACAACAACAACAAAAACAATCAGGCATATTCAAAATTAGCATATTAAAATAATAATTAAAGATGTAAGAAATTTGATAAAATCGACAAGTACAATTAACTGCAATGAATGTTCACTAAGATTATTTAGTCAAATGTAAGGAGCCTTAACGCTCTATTTGAAACCCATGTGTCGCTTGCTTGGCCGTGGCAAGTTTTTTTTATATTGTAAATTCCTCTCCAACTGACACCATGTGAAATTACTCGCTTAGCTTAGTGAGACAGTACCCAGGATATCAATTGAACTAACACCAGAGTTGTAATAACATGTAACCCTTTAATATACATATTTGATATTTCACTTCAATGATAATCTATCTCTAACAACAAGTTCTGACCTTTTACATTCAAGTCAGAGGCCTCTGTGCTCTAACCATTATTTTCCAAGACAGGAATGACATTATTTGAACACAGAAACAAATTATCAACCCTCTTAACCTAAATATATATTGAATAGTCACATAAATTCGGCATCAGCCAAAGTCCATCAATACAACCCTTAAATCACGTAAGGCACAACTACTAAGTAAATTTCACACTTTAGACTCAGATAAATGAGATATTGGGCGGTAGCCGCTAGTCCAATTTAAAGGGCCCGTCACTCAAATCAACTCTTGTATAAAATAAATATATTACATTATTATCTTCCAGCTATTACAAATAATATTATTAATAAACACATACACATATAAAGCAATAAATTAAAGTCAAACAATATCACGCCTAAACTCCTTTTAGCCGTGTGGCCATTTCAATTCCCATAAATATTCTCATATATAAAGCTCAAATATTTAAGCTCAAGTTACCTATTCTAATTATATATTTTCTCCATCTCGGATAAAGCACGTCAATAATCAATGATATCAAAACCTACGAAATTCATATACAAATATTTTACAGATATTATTACAGCCTGCGAGCCATTTCATAATACAACTTATGTTTCTTACAACTTGTGATCTTACAATATCTCTCTTATTCGTCTCTATTAATGGGTGCTTAATTTTAGTAAGCTTACTCTTTAAATTTTAATCTTTATTAAATCATGATTATTTATTAAAGATCACTCTCCTTTATTATGATGATTATTTATTTAATCCTTCCTCTCAAATTTTTAGAGCGCTTCCCTATACAATTTATTTTAAATAAGAGCAGCAAGGTTAGCAGAAGATAAAACTTCACATACCCCGAAGTGAGAACTTGGTGACCCAGAGTGGTGAATGTCCCAGTGCGACGTCGGTCCTCGATCCCCCGTGGTGCTCGTGTGGTCCCTCGTGTGGTCCTGGAGGCTCCTCGTGGTCCCTTGTCGGTGACTCTTGTGAAGATCGCCTGGAAACTCCTCCGGTCGCAGACTCTGGCCGTATTGGACACCTTCTCCCTTCTCAGTTTGAAGCTCCTGGACTCCTCTCGTGGATGCTGGCTGGTGGCTGGCAGTCTTCTCTCCACTCTTCTGCTCCGCTGTACTCCAGTGATATCGGGCGATGTAGACGATGAGGACTTGGACTCTACGCAGGTGGCAATTTCACCTATCCTGACGTAATCCCGGGCCTACTCGATCCAGCCCTTCTGTCCGCTTCCTCTCTCCTGTCCCGACTAATTCCCACCAGTTCGATGTTTCCCCCAATTTTGATGTACCACGCCCACTACAACCAATCGTGTTATTAGTGAACTTTCGCCCCCGCTATTATTGGCTGCATTCTCGGTCAGCAGAATTCCGGGTGGGCAGTGATTAAACGGTGAATGAACCTATTTAATCAGCATGTTCGCTGTTTTTAGAAACCCAGGCGTGTTTTGTGAATGTTTGTTTGTCCGCTACACGACACCTCCGGTAATTCGAGTAGGGTCAACGCCATCTACTTCCTCACCGTCGTTGAACTTTCCTACATCGAGTTTTGAAATTAAATTCATATTTGTTTTCAATATTAACTTAAATGAAATTCTATTTATTTTTATTCCATTTTGAAATATGTTTATAATATCCTAGGTTAATTTTACGGTTATTACAGATTATTGTGTTCATTTCCGATGTTATTGTTGTTTCCGATAAATTTTAGAAACATTGTCATGCCTGGTCATCATCATGCTAGTCCGGCCTGTAAACTTATTTTGCTTAGTTCGCAATAGACAACAAAACTTCGATCTATCTGGCTCATTAATTATATTCTCGCTTAGCCTGTAAGAGAAAACTCTAGGAGCGAATATTGAGCAAACACAGGTAAAGGATATACACTGTTTTATTGTGCAGTTTAGAAATAGAACACATGCTTACAATTAAATATACACAGATAAGAGCTAAACAAATGGATAAAGGTAAAATGCTATATACAAAGGAATTGCCTCTGTTAGGAAAATGGCACTGATCGGGAGTATGCTTAAAAGTATCTATTTCCCATAGCATTAACACATATTGAAATCACTGTCCCTGTAAGGGTTAGGCTATCACTGATTTAGTGTCCTTTTGCCACTATATAAATAACATGGCGGCTGACTATGCAGGTTTGCTGAAACAAGGAACACAAAAAATGGGTATTTATACAAATATGAATATAACCCAACTAGGTGAAGCCACATACCAAGTGTTATTGATTTATGTTCATAATTAAGACAGACATAATATTTTACTTTTTCTCCATAAGAATAACATGGGGGCTGAGTACGCAGGTTTTCTACTACTGGAACCATCGGTAAAAGTTTGTTGTGCTAATGACAATAGACCACAACCAGATGTAGCCATATACCTAAATACCCCTTCGGATGGAGCGATCTGGCTGGTTTTCGAACTTAGTCATAAATGTTGCTTTACACGTTTAAACCAAATTTTATCAAAACCGGATCATTTTTACGAGACTTATCGTGTTCCTGACACACACACACACACACACATATATATATTATCTTATATATATATTATTATATATTATCTTATATATATATATTATTATATATTATCTTATATATATTATATAATATAGATAATATATATTATCTTATATATATATATATATATATATATACAGTTTCGAACGAATGGTGTTTTTGGGGTCTGGAGACCTCAAAACGAAAAGTTGTCATGGTCCCGGGCCTATATCTTACCATGCCGACTACGGTAATAGCTTCTACCCTATAGGGGAAATTTGCTAAAAATAAAAAATAAATAAAATCACTTTGTCCAATAACAAAGGGTTTTGGTGGAGGTTAACCCCCTTTACCCTATTGTTTAGTTTCCGGCCATTAAGAAGTCATCTCCAGGTGGAACATATTTCATATCAAATATTACAATTATCTTAACCTGATTATGTAAACATATAAAACAATATAATCATAAGCGATGGCTTTAAGATAATACATTTCGGTCATCTGACATCACAACAATTGAAGTGACTAGGCCTGAAAATTTCATTTGTAGTGTTTTTAGAAATTCCTTAGTATTTAAAGAGCATAAGTACATTTAAAATTGAAATGGCTGTTATTAGGTACTCATTAGAGAATTATTTGGGGAAAATAGGCTATTACAATGACCCGCACAATGAGTCTTATGCAGTGACCTCCATAAAAGTTTCTTATAAAGGTACTTCTTTAGGATTAGAACAAACTTACTGTTGAATTTGTAATTGTTTCAAGATTGGAATTCTGACATTTTTCCCGATTTACTCCAAGATTTGAAAGAACTACTTCATAAATACTAAGAAACAAAGTGCGAAGTAATGAATTATTATGGAAAGACTTTACATAATTAAGAATATCTCAGTAACACTAAATAAAGACACAAATAAAGTACTACTGTTAGAATATACCTCTGGTCTTAAATTGTGTATACCAATACTTGACATGGCACTGGTTTGCTCGGTGACACAAACATTTTGGCGTCCTTGGTGTCCACTTCTTCAACTGATCAAGTTAAGGGTAGATCACATGGTTTCGTCTAGAAAAAAAATAACATTATGTAGTATTTAATTATATAGCATGAAAAAAATATTACAAATGTAATCAACGTTCTCGGAAACAACTCCAACGAATTACTTCAAAATTTAACTAATTTATGAGTTAAACAAAAGTTTTAGACAGGCATCATTCCCAGAAAATCACGCTACGTAAAAAAGTACGAAACAAGTTCAAAATAACATTGGGCTTATGGCTATATAGGAGTAATAAATATAGAGCTCTCGTCTCGTGTTAAAAAAGTGAAGCCTCACTGGAGGATATTTTTGTAAAGGTTCAATTTGTTTCAGTGAAGGTACTAACAAGTACGTAATAGGTACTAAATGGTGACATGGGTTTTATCTACGATTTGCTATATGGCCGGGCTGAGGGGTTATTGTTTATCAATGATATGACATTACTCGTAACTCTGAGGTACAAATTATTTGAATAGAGTTACTAAATAACACAAAATAGGTACTAAATGGTGACATATTTTTTATGTGGAAATTCCGACATGGCCGGGCTAGCATGTCGCTGGCCCGGAAACACAATAGCCCAATTAACTCCGATCTGATTGAGGTACTAATTCGTTCAATGAATAAATAGTACAACATAGGTACTAAATGGTGATATGGGTTTTATCTACATTTCGCGACATGGCCGGGCTGAGAGGTCATTGACCTTTATTAATTACATGCCATTACTTGTATCTCTTTGAGGTACAAATTATTTAAAAATAGGTACTAAATAGTACTAAATAGTGACATATTTTTAATATGGAAATTCCGACATGCCGGGCTAGCATGTCGCTGGCCCGGAAACACAAAAACGCAATTAACTCCAATCTGGGTGAGGTAGTAAATTTGTATTAGAGGTACTCAATAATACGAAATAGGTATTAAATGGTGATATATTTTCTATATTGAAATTCTGACATGGCCGGGCCAGTGACACAGACATCGTTTACGAGTCTCGCCGCCCGCCGGAGTGCGCGTTCCAGTGTTTATATTGTAACCTTCCAACGGCTCCAGTCTAATAGTACTATGGGTGATGACCATGGGCTTTTTGATGGTTCGAAAATTCCTAATCCTAACATTTTGTCCAATTCCTCTTCAACTAATTTTTGCCTAGCAGGGGACATGGTGTAATATCGTTGTTTGATGGGGTTAGCATCGCCTGTATCAATAGTGTGCATGACAAGGTCAGTCCTACCTATGGTCTGGTCTTCACACTCAGGAAAATGTTTTTCAACTAAGCAATTCAATTTCTTTTCTTGTTCTTCCGAAAGGTTACTCTTAGACAACGAGCCTTCCTTGGACTCTAAAGAATAAACTTTATGTTTTTTAAAGGAAAAATCCCAAGTTCGGTCATGTAAGTCAGTTACAACGTGCATTGTGTCCCCAAAAATCTACTCCTAGTATAATAGATTGCTTAAGTGATGGTACAACGAGTACAGGTAAGTTCTTAGTTCTCCCTTCTAAGGTAATCGGTAAATTTACAAGTCCTTTTACAACATGTGTTTGTCTGTCAGCTGTTTCTACAAAATGATCGGGTGTATCAGTTAATTTAGCAGGAAACCTATCTAAAATCGAAAGAGCCTCTTCGCCTAAAATAGTTTGTGATACACCGGAATCTGCACGAAATGATTTGCCAAATATTCTAATATCTAAGTAAGGTCTCGGGTCCTGTTCTTTAGATTTTAACAAATAATTGACTGGTATTATGGTTTGTTTGTTATTATTAGGAGGGTCGATACAAATTTCCTGATCGCCCTCCGGCATTACACGTTTTTTGGATCATAAGCGTTACTTGAATATTTTGAACATCTCTTACATGAGTTTGGAATACATTAGGTGTCCCACAACCATAGCAAAATGTACGTCTTTCCTTTTGGCAAGTATTGTGTCGATGACCTACTTCTTCACAATTCCAACAAGTTGCTCTTATTTCCTTCTTTGGGGTAGTTTCTATGGTGGCGACTGGGGCTGTTCTGCGTTGTACGGATTCAAACGCTAGATCGGGCTCTAATGCAGCTAAATGTTTTGAAGTCCCACGTGGGATAGTTGATCGAAACCGACCGGCCTCAGCTTTTCTCCCTAATTTACGTAACTGTTCGATGGACGTGAAGTCAACTAGTGCCAAACGATCTTGAAGTTGCGGATGAAGATTATGGAAAATTTGCTTTAAGCTAACCTCTTCAGGAACATGTGTTGCTAATCTCCCGGACAAACCTTCCATTGACGCAATAAATAAGTCAATTGACTCGGTCTCACCCTGTACTCGGTTGAAAATTTCCTGTTGTAATCGAATATCATGATCAGGGGATTGAAAAACTATTTTCATCTCACTACATAAGGACTCCCACGTTAAGATTCTACCAATTGTAGAACGGTACCATACAAGTGCTTGGCCCGAGAATAAATCTACTGCTGAGTCAAAGAGCTCTACCGTTGTAACACCTCTAGCTCTCCGCAACTCTTCTGCTCTCTGAAGGAAAGCTCCTATACTTCGACTTTGTCCGTCAAATTTTAGTCCCCACTTATAGACTGGTATGGCCTTTGTACGCGAAAGTGATTTATGTGTCACAGGGTGTGTACTAAAGTTGTTAGCGATTTCATTTTGATTTATTTGAAGAGAAGATAGGGGAATTGTATCTAATTTACCAACTACATTATGACTATTACTGAAATTGTTAATTGCAGCAAGACTCCCTATCGCTGATGAAGCTGATTTTCCTACATTTAATTTATCAAACTGTATTTCGACATCCTGATTCCCTTCTGCCTTCTGGACAAACTCCTGTCTTCTTTCTTCTGGACTAGATTCCCTATTATCATTCATTTGGAATAAATCTAATAATGCTTTACTCCCACCTAAAAGATTCACGTGCTGCGATATGACTACCTCATCTTCAGATGTTCCTACAGGAATGCGTTCAACTCTTTGAAAATTATGCAATATTTTAGTTCTAATCCGTCGACCTTCCGAGTTATGAAGATTTCCCTCAAATTCCTCCACTAAAACTGACAACTCCTTCAACTTTTCTTCGCAAGCGAACAATTCCTTATCGACAGACATTGAAGCTACTACGGCATCATCTACTGCCAATCCATCTCTAAAACATTTCGACAAACGTCTCCTAAGGTCTTCAGCAGAACCCTCGGTAACTTGACCTCTAATCATTAATTCATATTTAACTTCTGACTTACGTAGGTAATACACATTCATTTTTTTATTCACACTCATGGCTATTCAATATATGAAACAGGTTAAAATGGGTCTATCAATCAATCATATAAGTTAAATGAACTTCACAAAACATTAAATGTCCAACACACAAAATTGAACAAACACAGCAATTATACAATAGAAAACCAGGTTAAACAGCTTGGAAAATAATAACATCAATAGTTAAAATGTGAATTAAAATATTTTCATGTGCTCATATGCTGAAAACATTTGATAGCAAATAAAACACACATAAACATCTCTTCAATCTCAAAATCATTTATTTCTTCATGACTCCCTTATATTAGACTAAAATTGGATCATTGGATTCAAATATTACGATTACTAGAGGCTTTAAAATTCAGCCCCACGTTCAGGTGCCAAAATGTAACCTTCCAACGGCTCCAGTCTAGCTCAGGGTTTTGGGGTGGTTCTTCTTTTATGTTGGAAGGGGTTATATGCTTTGACAGTTGATATGGCAGTTTTTAAATTGAGATATTTTAAATTTTGCCAATTAGATGATGGATTGAGACAAATAATTATTCTTGAATTTAACAAAGAACGAAATTGATTACCTTACAAACTCATTTAAATTTAAAACATTCAAAAGTTGTTATAGTAATTAATCACAAAAGTCATTTAACAGATTCATTACGAAATTACAAAGCTTTACATATTTACATGTCCATACCCTTACTTGTTATTGTTTTATTTTTAACATTTTGTTCATGAATATGTTTAAAACATTGTTTAAAAATGGGAATGATGTATGCAGGTAAAATCGTCCAGCAATAGTTTTTATACAATTTTCGTCACTCACCACCACTTCAGTATCCATAGTCAATGCCTGTACTCACTACTGGGGCTTACTCAGCGTGCTACTACTTGATTAATTGCTTGTTTCCAAAGTCTCTTCCATTTTAGCGAATTCCCCTATAAGGAAGAAACTATTACCGTAGTCGGCATGGTAAGACCTAGGCCCGGGACCATGATAACTTTTCGATTTGAGGTCCCCAGATGCCAAAAACACCATTCATTAAAAACTGTATATATATATGTCTGCTGTACTGTATAAGTGTGTCCGTGGGTGTGGTAACTCTCGTAAAAATGTTCTGATTTTGATAAGATTTTGTACAAACATTTAAAGCAACATTTATGACTAAGTTCGAAAACCAGGCAGATCGCTCTATCCAAAGGGGTTTTTTTGGGGGGGTTTGTATCCCAAAAATGTTTTTTTTTAGTTTTTTACATATAATATTTTAGTAAATCAAATTTAACTTTTCATCATTGGATTCGGTTTAAATAGACGAACAATTTGGTTTTATAAATTTCTCTACGTCTATTGGTTACAGAGATATTGAAACACAGTACGTTGTCCAGTGTCATTCTTATGGAGAATAAGAAAATTGGATATCCTGCTTATTGTCAACTTATCCTGACGAAACTTGGTATATTGCTTTATATCGTTGTGGTCTATTGATATTTGCACAACAAATTATTTTTTTTGCCGGTAGTTCCCGTTCTAGAAAACCTGTGGAGACTACTCAGCCCCCATGTTATTCTTACGGAGAACAAGAAAAATGTTATCTCCCTTAATTTTGATCATATATTAATAAAACTTGGTATGTGGCTTTAGCTAGTTGAGTTATATTGATATTTGTATAACAAAATTTGTTATGTTCCTTGTTTCAGCAAACCTGCATACTCAGCCACCATGTTATTTTTATGGATAAAAATTAAAATGTCATAAATAGTTTATATATGAATCTATATTGATGAAACTTGGTATGTGGCTTTATGGGGCATTAAGGTACATATATACGCATTGGAAAAATAGTACGCAGGTTTGCTGCTACGGGGGAATTATAACAATGCCTCATCATTGCGTTACTTTCGGCTGTTCCAATACTAGAAAAAAAGAAGGAATAACTTTTCACAGGTAAGAATTTTACAATAAATGTAGGCTAGTTTAAGACAACTGCGTTGAAGCATAAAATGTAGGCCTATATTTTATTACTGAACTTACTTCAGTTATTTTTTGATCCGTAAGTAACGTAGTAACGGTATTCAAAATTAAGTACAGAAATACTGTAGAAACAAATATTAACCGAGATGTTTGGGTTCATTATCTGTATATATTATATGTATTCATTATCTGTATTCATTATATGTATCTGTTCAAATTCCGTAAGCCTAAATTTTACAATGGAATTGTGAGCGAACGGGAGGCTGGGAGGAGTCTCATTTTAGAGGTCTGGGTATGACATTTTCGGGGAAATTATTCATGTTTCTTAATTATGCCCCGATAGTTTTTTACGGAATAAAATAGGTCCCATTTAAATAACATGGTGTTTTAAAAACGTCTGCTTTGTTTGCATTAAAACATGTGATTAGACGTCTAACTTTGTTTGTGAACTGCCATGTGTTCCTTCTTATATTGTTTTAACCTCCTCAGCATGTAAAGAGTAAAACAAATCGGACGAGGCAGAGTATTGGAGCTAACTTTTGTGGTAGAACAGCGTGAAGCCGTGGTCCGCGACCACACATAGCACATATTTACACATTCACACACATTAACACACATAGCGGTTATTTACTTTGGACTATTGAACAAACTATAAGTTCCATCAAAAATTGTCTTGATTGAAAATTTAAGATCATTTAATTAGCTACAACTTTGTCGCTGGAAGTTTGTTTCTACCTCAAAAATAAAAAAAGTTCTCGCTTACTAAATTTTTCATGTCATAAATTTAATTTAATGTAAAAGTATTAGTTTTAATTATTATTTTAATAAAAGCACAATACGCATTACACTTTCTACGAACACTGTTGCCTTCCTTCAGTATCCACCTACCTATGTATAAAATTTGGTAATTTTTGCCCTATCCTAAGGGGTTCAAATGACGGTGTTATCAAGGCGATCACCGTTTACAGAACTACGCATTTATGGCCCCAACAACGTTTCTATACCCATCAAAGATGGCTGACATGGCGTCAACCCCGCTTACTGCTATTGACGGTATGGCCTGTCTATTGTATTCTGTGCTCGCTGGTCGGGGCGCTATGGGCGGCTCAGGGGGAGGTGTGGCGTGTGGCGTCAAATTATATGTGGGCTGAAATTAAAAAGTTTACTGTTCACAAATTTGCCATGAAACTTTATTTGCACGTATTCTTGTGTAAAACTGCCTTTGTACACCCATGGTTTGGGTTAGCTGAAGTTTTAAACCACTTGAATAAAAAACAAGCGAGATACAATCTTTATTTCCTGAAATAATTAACATTTTACTAAAATCAATCTAGGTAATTTAGGTATATGTTTTGAAAATACATAAACCAATTTTGAAACATTTGTGATTGGCCGTTTTCAATTAGTGTATAATTCAAAATACCTCTAAAACGGCACTTCAAAGGGTGAAAAAACAATATAACGGAAATATTTTTCCAAAAAATGTGTGTTTACGATTTGCATAATCGTAATAAACAAAAAAACAGTGAGAAAACAATTAAAAATGTATTGACTGCTCAGCCTTAAGGCCTGGTTTCCACGGTGCACCGGCGCCGTAGCTCCCGCGACAGTTGTACCTGGTGCTTTTTTTTTTCGCTGTCAAACTTACTTCTTGCACTTGTCTTGTATCGTTTGCACACTCGCGACTCGGAATGTGCACTTTAATTCCAATAGGTAAAATGTATAACATTTGTTTTTGAATCACCATCCAACTTCCCCATGGGAATCATTCTCCTGTTTATAATAGGCTACTATTTAAATGTTTACAGTTTGTTGTTGTAGGGCCTAGTACATTTTTTTATTTGTGTTTTCTACTAGGCTTACATTTACTGTCTTACCTTTTTCACTTCCTCTTCGTTGCACCATAACAACCGATTTATCAAAAATCTACCGTAATAGGTTTTGATTTTTGCTCAATATTGCTCTGCGTTTACAATTAAATTTAAAACTTTCCCTCACGTGTACGAAATATCAAGCATTTTCCCTGAGTTTCGGCATTTTTCCAACTTTTTCGATGAGACTTAAAAATTCCCTGACTTCCCCTTACTTCTAGATAGTGTGAACGAACCATGGATGGGATTAATCGCATAGCCACGTCACAATCGCATCGCTTTAGGCTATTGCAAGTGGACTGCCGATAAAATTATCAAATTAATGAGCAGGATGTTACTTTATAAAACAGCTGTTGGTTTAGTCAAAATTTAAAGACTTCTAACTGACATGCTGACCAGATTACAGCTCAAGTAGTTAAGCAAATTCAAACAGGGCCCAATCAAAATATAATTCTAGGACTTTTTTACCGATTAAGTATTAGATTTAGCCACTCCTCCGGGAATAGTGTGTAAAACGACACAATATAAGAGATATACAGTAACAGGACGATTTTGTTTGTTGATACGTTTCGTATCGCCCAAAGTTATCGCGACATCATGGCCTATCGGATGAATATTAGCGTGCCCTGTAGGCTACATAAGATTGTGAAAATATTGAGGTTGGCCAAACTGTTAATATTACCCATCATGGAATATCCAAAGCAGAAAGGAGAAAGGATTTTATTTTTCTAGCCTTTGTGGGTGGTGGAAACGTTACAGTTTCAGGATAAGTTAATTGTAAGTTACCGACAAAAACTAAGCTCTTTTATGAATTTTACATTAATAAATCTTTCAGAAAATGTAAAACATTTATAAATTCACGAACAGTACCGTTATCATGTTTTATATTTTAAACCAATTGGTGGAAAAGCGACAGAAGCTACCTTCTTCGTAAGGGGGGTCAGCTACTGCCGCTGTACAACTGTCACATCAGTAACTCGCTCATTACGTTTACACGGTTCATAGTTGAATCTGACAAAAACAGTCTCTGGCGACTGACATAGCACTGTCTGATTGGCACCATGGAAACCAGACATTATAACTAATATATTACTAGGCCTAGAAGTTAAACATCTTGCTTTCAATTTATGATGATGACACAAACACTTCACTTATAATATCGGCAATTTGCCACCAGGTAATGTTGTCACTAAACACATAGTTATCACTTTGTACTGAAGGGCACGGAACAAAAATTCTCTCCAACTTCGTCTACGTTATCCTGTCCTTCCAGCAGAAAATCTCCCAAATTTCTCTCCACCACTTTTGTCAGAATTATTTCCCGATGAGATTTCAAGATGTCACGTGGAGGGCACGATCTTCTTATTGGTAGTTGACGGCAACGTGAATTCCCTGTCATATGTTCTGTGGTCGGTGGCTTTGCTGATCAATTTAACTTCTGGTCAGTGACCGCCGCAGTGTAGGGTACCTGAAAACAAACAAATTGTATTATTAACTTACAAAGTAAAATATGTTTAGTAGGCTATGGATTAGGTAAGAGCTTAACCTCTAACAGTGAAATAATAATTCTTTATAAAATATCAGTTGAAAGTAATCAAACCGCATATGAAACCCATATATTACATCTGTTCCAGATTGTTTAATTATACCATATCCTAATCGAGCATACCAACAGAAACCGCGGTTAAGGACTCTGCTAAGGTTATACAAACCGGTAACTTACTTGCAATGACGACCTGCAGCGGTTACGTTACAATAGGGTTTCTTATTCATATTGGCCATGATTTACCCTTTTAAATATTTGAAAAATATTAATTAAAGAAAAACAAAAAGAATTGCTATAGCTTACGCAAAGTAAAATAGGTACTGCCAACATAATTCAATTGAAATACCAATAGTTCAATTGCAAAAATTTAAAACATCGCTTAAATCAAGCCTAAATTTACCCCTCCTGATAATACGAAAGTAGGCCTTCCCCTGAATTAAACCTAAAATAGGTCTAACTTATATTTGATTACTCCAACGCCCATAAGACTTACGCTTGGCCTCTAATTAGCTAGCTACCGGTACGGTAACTTAACTGTAAAGTAACTGTAACTGGGGAGTCTTTGCAGGCTAATAATAAATTTGTTAGTCTAAACTATATTAGGCTAAATGGATCCATATTCAGCCGATTAGGCCTATTTTTAGAATGGGTTATTAATGAACGGAGATGACTTCATGGCCAGCTACTAACAAGGTGGTGAGAGGAACGGGGTACAGTTTCATAAGAGGCCTCCGCTAATCGGATGCGATATGTTGAATCGAAACCCTATATATTTTGAATCACATTTTAACGGTATATATTGAAAATTATTCACTCAATATTTATATTAATGTTATATCTAAAATCAACAATTTGTATATAGGCTAGTCAATAATAATATGTGATGACAGTTAAAAATATATTTTAATGAAACATTTAACAAATAAAAACACACAAAAACTAAAATTAAAAATTACAACAAATAACGGATAAGCGAATAACTAAGGTAAAACTTAGTTATCTTTGCCAGGGAAAACTTTACGGTCTGCTTTCATGAATTGAGTTTCAACGGTCGCCACGAGGACTCGAATGTTTGGGTGTTTGTGTTATTTAGGTTAAAGATCGATTTAAAATGCGATTCGATGTATCGAATGTTTAAGATCGATATATCCCATCCGATTAGTTGGTGGCCTTTTATGAAACTGTACCCGAGGAACGTAACTCCCCACAACAATCCTTCCTTAGTTACTCCATTTGGCTGAGTGACATGTTTCTAATTGCAATAAACTTACTTTTTGTTTCGTTTTTTTGTGTATCTATGCCAGTGGCATTTTTTACATTTTTGATTGGGAACAGTCCAAACCCTGGTCAAGTTACTATGTAAGGTCTTATTGTTCTTAGAAAGCATCATTAATTAATAGCCCAATGAAAATTGACAGCTGGGTCCAGTCTCGAACCTTCTCAAAATTTTGCGATCCGGCAAACTTTATCATACAGCTATTTTTTAAACACCATTAGGCCTAGGTTTCAATAATAGTTTCCTTATTGATTGACTGTGTCAATAACATGGTTCACACTTTTATTTGGTTAATGATTTTCCTGACATTCCCTGACAAAAAGTTGATTTTCCTTGACTTTTTATAACCAAAATAGTTAATTTTCCCTGACTTGGAATGCGCACTTTTTTCTGATGGGTTTTGATTTTTGCGCACAATAATGCTTTGCGTTTACGATTAAAATCAAAATTTTTCCCTGACTTTTATAAAATAGTAAGCATTTTCCATGACTTTTGGCGTTTTTCAAACTTTTCCCCTGACTTTCCCTGACATTTTTCAAATTCCCTGAATTTTCCTGACTCTCCCTGACTTTCCAGAAAGTGTGAACCATGAATAAACAGCTCAAAGACATTTGAACAAGCACTTCAGTTTTGCTATCAAACAGTTAGGCCTAAATACCTTTACATTATATGGTAACCAAATATAAGAAACAAATTTACTTAAGTGTGAACCATGAATAAACAGTTCACAGACATTTGAGCGAGCACTTCAGTTTTGCTATCAAACAGTTAGGCCTAAATTAATAAGTTATTAATTATTAATTGTATGCCTGTTTACAGTTGTTGTCAGTACAAAATAACACAAACTGATGCAGGTCTGCCTTTGGCCTTAGTTAGCACTTACAGATCCACACTAAGGACTTTAGGTTAGAAAGAAACTAAGATTTAGGTTATGACAACAAATTTAAATTTCTCTCAAATGAACACTTTGATAAAATTCAAGTTATACCAACATTAAGATAGCTTAAGCCTTATACAGGTTATTGAATCTGAAGTCCTGCAAGCATTTTGTGAAAATATTAGTTTGCCAGTAAGTTACAGTACCTAGCTGAAGTTTATATGATATTCTCGCCACTGAGATGAATCCGATACTGAATTATAATTCGGCACCGTTAAATATATTACTTAAACTAATAGCGAGTGAAAATAACTACATAAGAATTGATTTTAACTAGCTTACCTTGTCTTTCGCAGTTGTATGTTATGATGAAACCTTGTGTTTACTGTTATTCGCTGGACATAATCTCAAAATCAACAACAAAACAAAACCAACATGGCGGAACTCTTGTTGATCCCAAAGACTTAAAACTACTGGACCGCTCGCGCCCGTGGTGAAGCGAACCAAATTTCGGTCCGGCCGCTTTCGAGGTCGCGCCGCAAATGGTGGGCTACCGCGGCAGCGCTTAGCATGGGGGATATAGGGAAAAACACGACGCGCGCTCACTTGAATTGAATTTGCAGCCAGGGAACATTTTTTATGGTTTAGTGGTCTTCTGATCCGTATTCCTGAATAGTTTCTCGAATTTTTAATACCGAAAGTAAATATATTCGACCAGGGTTAGTTGCGTAAAAATAACAGAAAGTTGGGAGTTTTGTAAAATAATCTCCTTGATGGCTGATTCTTTCATATTTCCAGTCATATAAATTTATGTACGATCCACTAGGCTTTAGGTGTTGTTCAATAATGATGTTTTGAAGTTTTTGGTACTGGAATGAATTTTTTATTAGCAGTAATATCGTTCTTTGGACTAGTGAAACTTTGAATTTTAGCATATAAACATTGACGTTCGCCAAAAGTTGTAGATTGTATGAAAGTTAATTGGCCTATATCATAAAGTTTTGTTGATGAATGAATACCAAGACAAATACTTTTTAATAGCAAATGTATTCTTAATAAACATTAATTACCAACATGGTTCGTTCACCCGTCCACGTATAGTATTAGGAACGATTACATAATGTTGCATTAATACAACATTTCGCTATTGAATAACAAAAAATTATCTTCAGTGTATGACAACAATTGATTATGATTTATTTAAGAGACGATACAAGTACAGTATAATAATGGGGTATAGTATAAATGTATCCGTAGCATTAGTCAGTTTTAAGAGTATTTTGGAAGGCATAGGATTAAATGAAATGATTTTTCTCAAAATTAATTTTTATTTACTGATTAACTGTTACATTACACATTACAGTTGAATTGTAGAATGTTGTAAGATTACTTAGCAAAATACGACTAAAACAAAAGTCGTATAACTATGTATTTTATCAAAAAACTAGGCCATGTTGTAACACAGCATCACCGAGGCGCGGCGCGGCGCGTGGCACGTCTTGGATAGAGCGCGGCGAAAAGTTTCAGCATCTTTCCAAACGAATTGTAGGCAAACCAACAACTTTACCGAAAAATGTTTGGAATAAAAGTTCTAGAGAAACTAATTATCTACAACCTTCCCGCTGGAAGTTTGTTTCTAACCTAAAAATAAAAAACTTCCTCGCTGAGTAACTTTTTCATGTCCCTCTTTAATAACACGTAAGAGTTTTTAATTATTAAAAATATTAAAAAACTGTAAAATAAAACAATATTTATACTTTCGGATTCCGTAGTTCACGTACACAAAGGATATATAAATTTCATTACAATTCAAACATGGCAGTGAAGTCCAGGAGTGTGTAAACGACAGCGCGTTCAACGCCAGAAACAGCTCTGAGCACACAGTGGCCCACCATTTCTGTTCCGCACAGACCTACGCGGACCGTTTTTAGCTCAGTTAGCGATCTCTCCAGTAGTTTTACCTCGATGGTTGATCCTTGCCAACAAGGAAATTACAATCGAAATAGGAGTGCATTTCGCTCTTTCAAAAGATGATTATGTACTCATGTAATGAAAGGATGATTTTTTAAATCTTTTAATGAACGAAATTTTCATTCTTTATGAAAAGATGAAATTTTTACATTTATTGAGAGTGGATATTCATTCTTTCGGATTGAACACTTGAAACACTCTATAAAAAGAACGGGGGTTTCATTCTTTCTATTTTAGCGTGTAAATAATATACATTAGTTATTCATATAAATAGTTCATTATATAAAGTTTGATTGAAATTCTTATTAACCTCTAGAAAGATCTGGCAACCTGGTTACCAATTTTTGGTTTCTACGACTAAATTAACCTATATAATAGATGTTTTACTACTGTCAGTGAATTCAAATACACCAGTATCAGAAATAACTACCCTGGAATTGTTCAGGCACGTCATGATAATTTTAGAGTACTATCCTCGGAAATCGGTACATATTAACGCAGACTAACTGAATACTAACCAATAACTAGACCAAATAAGCCAAGCTCACACATTAATGAATAAATTAAATCAATATCGCCGGGCTAGCCAGATGGTTCGCTGTAATTGACAAACTGTTGTTATATTATTATATATTTGAGTAACAATTTATTCAAACTGACTGCAACGATTAACGATACTCTTTAATTAAAACAAAACATCGGTTTGCATCAAACTGAATAGAATATATGGGTTTCCAATAAGAACAAATTAAAATGCTTACAAATAATGAAGTCTACAAGAATAACAATGAAGTCTAATGAATAGTCTGCAAGATGCTTTTTACAAGCAATTGTCGTATAATACGCTGTTAGAATATTTATTTGTATTGCATTATGGTATAATGTATATTCGACTATAAAAACACCGCAATTATAAATAAAAGAATCTGGCTTGGGAGAACTCTACTGCAAGAGGAAACTTCATTCTTTCTAATGAAGGGTTGAACTTTCTACTTCTTAAAGTAAATACAGTATTGATAAATCTCTCAAAGTCTGCTCCATTAACGTTTTAAGCATTAAAACTTACAACCTCAAACTTCTTACACCAGTAGTTGATGAGACAGAAATATATTTGATCTCCACTATTATAACAAATTGTTTTGTTAGATTCTGTAATATTAACATGTTTAAGGACACTGCTAAATAGTTACTTTGAATATTTTACTCTATCTCTAGTTCACTGTAGTAAATTAACTTTAGGCCAGTAAAATGCATAATTTAACTTATTACAAAATATTAAAATATTTACTATATTTTACGTATTTTCGTGTTCAGTTAAATATATCAGTGCACAGAAAGTTAACGGAAATACTGTTTTCCACCTAGATAAAATAATAAGTCTGTATACTATTATATTTTAGGCAGCGTAAAATAATTAAAATATGCCTTTATTTTTAAACTCGAAGTTCTTTGTAAGAGCAAGATAGTTTGCAGTCTTATGTGTAAAACAATAGACGAAATACCTTTTGTGTTACTTTATTTTTAAAAGCGCTTGTGTACTCTTTGCAAAAATGCTGTAAGTATTGGGAAAGAGTAGGTTTAGGTATAGGGAAAACATGATAGCGTGATGATGTTTGTTGTGTATTTTACATTCGTCTGAGTGTAAAAACGAGTGGAGCGAGGGTCGATCAAGGTAACTCGTTTTTTTTTTTTAAAGCGCTTGTGTACTCTTTGCAAAAATGCTGTAAGTATTGGGAAAGAGTAGGTTTAGGTATAGGGAAAACATGATAGCATGATGATGTTATTTTGTGTATTTTACATTCGTCTGAGTGTAAAAACGAGTGGAGCGAGGGTCGATCAAGGTAACTCGTTTTAGCGAATTTCCCCTATAGGGAAGAAGCTATTGCCGTAGGTCTCATGGTAAGACTTAAGCCCAAGACCATGATAACTTTTCATTTTGAGGTCCCCAGATGCCAAAAACACCATTCGTTCAAATTTATATATATATATATATATATATATATGTATATATATATATATATATATATATATATATATATATATATATATATATATATATATATATATATATATATGTCCGTAAGCACGATAACTATCGTAAAAAAGGTCCGATCTTAATGAAATTTGGTACAAATGTGTAAAGCCCCATTTATTTGAACGAGTTCGAAAACCAGACGAATCGCACCATCCAAAGGGGGGTTTTTGGGGGGTTTTGTACCCCAAAAATGGGTTTTTTGGGGTTTTCACTTGTAATTTTTATTTAAATCAAATTTTAATTTTTACCATTTAATTCAGCATAAAAAACAAACAATTTGGTATTTTGATCATTGCTCTACGTCAATTGGTTCCTGAGATATTGAAAGTACTAAACACAGTACGTTGTCTAATGTTATTCTTATGGAGAAAAAGAAAAATTGTATATCTCGCTTATTTATGAATATAAACTGACAAAATTTGGTATATGGCTTCATCTGGTTGGAGTTTATCGTTGTTTGCACAAAATAAAAAAATTTCACGTATGGTTCCCGTAGCAGCAAACCTAGGTAATCGGTCCCCATGTTATTGTTATGGAAAATAATTAAAATGTTATATATCACATATTTATGAATGAATGTGAATGAAACTTGATATGTGACCTCACTAAGATGAGTTCTATTGATATTTTCATAAAAAACCATTATTTTGCGTTCCTTGTTTCAGCAAACCTGCATACTCATCCCCAATGTTATTATTATGGAGAATAATTAATATTTTAAATATCGCTTGTTTATGAATATATTTCTTATGAATCCTGTTAAGTGTTAATGTGTTATGTTATATATTCATTGGAAATTCGCTGAGTATGCAGGTTTGCTGCGACGGGGGTATTTTAGTATTCTTTCTTCTTGTATATCTACTCCAGAGGCATTTTTTTAGACAGTTTAAGAAACGATTTTAGGGAAAGTGGTTTAAACCCGTACTGGTGTGGACATCTCTGATGAATTGGAACCATAGGCTAACATCATGAAGCAAAGTCCTAGACGCTAACCGTTGGGTTAGCGAGGTGCCCAACCCG
This sequence comes from Allygus modestus, assembly GCA_963675035.1. Lineage (NCBI taxonomy): Eukaryota > Metazoa > Arthropoda > Insecta > Hemiptera > Cicadellidae > Allygus > Allygus modestus. Next base: position 62,441,777 of record OY776113.1, read on the forward strand.
ATGCCTCATATGACATATTTATCTGAAGTTAATATATATATATTTCTACATTTAAAATGTTTTACTTATAAGCAAAAGTAAAAATGTGTATTTTAGAACATTTTCATGCCTGAATGCAGTTATAGGGCTAAAATTACTTTTCGTCATACTAATTCAAAAACAGCTGTTTTCAACAAATGTATATTGAGATGCTAAAGTTCTCTTAACTCCTTGGATAACAATTATTGCTTTGATAATCTTTTTCGTCCTAGGACAAAAATTTCATTTGATGACACTTTTTGTTCGAAGTAATCAGCTGTTAAATATGAATTGAACGAATTATTCAACTTGTAAACAATGAAAACTTGTGTAAAAGCTGTTTGTTTAGAGTAGCAGGATCAAGATAGGAGAAAACTTTTAAAGGTAAACAAGTAAACAAATTTAATGTTTGTGAAATTGTTATTTTAATATTATTTGCAGTATGACGAAAAATATAGTTTATCATTAGCACCAAAATTAGCTTTTCGATCCTGACTCATTGTCTAGCCTCGGCTCCACTCGGCCGTTAAACTTGAGCTCGTATCGATATGCGACACTTTGGTCCTAGTGATGAAATATACTATTTCGTCTTCTAAAACGTTAATTAAGAAGGTAACACGTACGGAACAACTTCAAACTAGATATTATTACCAAGCAAAATAAGAACTACTGTAAACAAATACCTCAGCTAACTGAATCCAGCTGTGACGTCACTTTAAATAGACATATAAATCACTTAATTGGTTGTAACTTCCAGCCCCCTATTGTGTGTCTGTGTCATATATAAAACCTTGTTTTAAAGTAGGCGAAACATTTTACATTGCCAAGAAAGAGCATGTTTTATTCGACCACTAATGAATGCTCATTAGAGGCAAAAGCTTTTATTTTTATTTATTAGGTAATTCCTACGGCCACGTGTAACTGAATATAGAGTGTTTTAAAACTCCTCATGGCTACTTTGGGATATTGTTACTGTGTTCAAAACAAACAAAATAAATGTAATGGTAGCATACCCATTTTTTGCATTGGTTGTGTTTAAATCAGTATTTTACTGAATTCATCGTGTCTCGTAAACAACTTAAAGTAATGGCTTTAAACGTCTCTCGTGTATGACTAGGATAATTTAATTATTACCTACCAGTACAAGATTCGTTTGTTCGTTTCTTGTTGACAGCTGTTTATGATCTGTTGGAAGCTAAATACCTAACAAAATAGTAAGTTTTCACAAAATGCTATGAGATATAAAAAGGTTGTATTCATAAATATTGTATGAAGATAAGAATATCTGACAAGCTCTAACTGAGTAACTGCCAATTTCAGATTTTTATGATTTATTTTACATATTATTATTCCAAAATACTTATACCACTTGATTATTAAAGGTCTGGTCTTTACAATCTGTTTTTAATTTTTTACGTGATAACAGTTTTCTTCTCTTTGTTTCTTTTGACATAAAGAATATACAGTTTTTATTTAGCTTCGAAAATTACAAATAGCCATTTTGTAACGGTAAAAGCTGCATACTTGAAATGTACATTCCCAGCAAATTGGGAGTGCCGTTGGATGCCAGGTAGCTTCACTCACACAGACGCAGACCGGACACACACATGCACAGGGGTTAGGACCTGCCGTAATTCCGCTCCGATATTCTCCTACTGTACTTGACCAATAATTGTTTTTTATTTCTAATTTTATATTGACTTAATTAGTATTTTTTAACTCTTTACATTATAACAAGAAAAATGGTACTATATAATGTATAATTGACTTGGACATATGTAATGTACATGAGTTACGTGAAAAGTTCGATTTGAAGAAACTGGTAAAAATCACGAACAGTCAACTTGAATGGACGAAAAATAAAGTGAGATTGGCCTTATATCTCCATGTCACATGTTTTTTTTTGTTTACTCTTAAACGATTTCCCAAGCTTTCACAGAGAGTTTGACAAAACCCTGTTGATATTGGTCCTACTTGAGTGTTTTAAACAATGTTTCGCTTTAAGAGGAGCCTTCTCAGTCCAAATAAATTATCAGTTCTTTGGTGTCAACAAAGCTACATTTCATTACATTATTGCAGATTGTTTTTAAATGTTAGACATTATTCAGGGGTGCATTAGAACGTTAAATAATATCCTTTGGCGCATTGCGTCAATAGCGGAACAAAGAGGTAACGGCTAACGCAAACTACATCCGGAAATATATAACTTGGTCATAACTCTGTTTTGACCTAGCACTTAGGAAAATCACTTTGTAGTCTATTTTGGGGTTTTCATTGATAATCTTATTGACATGAAAGTGTTGTTTGATTTGTAAAAACAACATATATATTTCCTTATACTCGTACAAAAGTAAATTTTCTTCAAATGAATATAAATTATTGAACAATAGTATTAAATTCATCCAGAATCGTTCATTTTACAGTGAAAAATAATCTCATGGAAAAGATAAATACATTTATGCTAGAGATAGTAAAAAAATGCAAAGCATTTTCTCTTATTCACGATTGAACATGTTTTTCATCTAACAGCAACGTTATGAACATTCTAAAAGATTAAACATATTCAAAATACTCAAGGAGAGCGAAATGATATTTTTTTATTTCAGAATTACATTTTTATCACAAAATACAAAACTCGTTTGGTTTTATCACAGGTTCTATGTCAGGTATTGGTTAAGACAGGTTTTATAAATTTGGATGATTTCTGTGCAAAATCATTAACACTAACTACAACTGAGATAGCTCACACATAAAAACACAATTTATACCTATATGTTTATTAACAAGAAAGTAAAAACACAGCAACACCAGAGCTAATAACAAATTATAAACAATTATGCAAAACTTGTGAGTTAAGTGTCAAAAACTTGTATGCAGTGAGTTTATTTTATACATTGAAAAGATTAGGTTTTCAACACTGCAATGATATTATTTATGGCAATATCATTACTGAAGAAACTTACAGCATTGCAAGACTAAATTTATCTGACTAAAACTTCGTTAGGGTCCCTCATATTCTGATATACAGAAGAGTTAGTTTGCCTTTGTACATTCGGAAACATCCAATTCCTTCCACCTTTCTTAAACGAAGGATATCCGATTTATGAATGTTCATATCCGCTACTAATGCGGTCTTTATTTCGTTGTAAGACATTAAGACATTATGTTATAAAATACAGTTTTTTGAGATTTTGTATCCAATATGTTGATATGGAATTTGTCAAGCTTGAAATATTACCGTTTGAGTATTTATATATTTACCCATAGGCGGTCCCACACTTCTCGCGAACACGCCTGAACATTCGACCGAACATTCTCCGGAAAGTTCACTGAACATTCGGTCCCGTATGTTCCCGCATGTATGCATGTATGCATGGGTTCGTGGAGCACCCACACTTCTCGCGAATACTCCGAACATTCGGAGTTCGGTCGAAAGTTCGGGCGTGTTCGCGAGAAGTGTGGGACCACCTTCTGAGTGTTTAGAGTTGTAATTTGTCCAGGAGAAAGATGTGCATCCTTCTGTTTTCTTTGCTGAAACTGAAAACAGGCCTCTTGGATTAAACAAGTAAAAAAGGCAGAAGATTGAACGTGTCCAATCCTCTAACCGTTTATATTACTGGTGCTTGAAAAGGAACATGTTACAAAGAAAGGTCAGAGCGATGGATTTAACATACTTAGCCAGAAAACGTATTTAGTGGAAATCGACGCATGAGATAATACAGTAAATGAGTTAGGAGAAAAGTAAGACTCATAAGATGGATTACGAAATAGAAATTCTAATTTCATATATTTCCGTATACATTTAAGACTCTCAAGGAGGAAAAAAGGGATATAAATCTGAAGAATAAACTACGATCAACAAAATAAGTATTTTTCATAAAAATAAATAGAGTGTTTAACCTTTTTAGACTCAAAAATTACAAATAAACTATTAAAATAATTTAACCGGTCGTATAAAATCAATATATGGCTTACCTAAGAAATACCTAAGAAATATTTTATTAAAATCTGCTCGTATGCATATTCATCTTTAAAATAACTGCAATATTTATATTAGTTAACTAATTTGAATTCCGAATATTGAAAACAGCCTCCTCTGTTTTTATTGTGTTTGAAGAGATAATCAAACAGTTGAAACACTCGGCGATGATTGTATAATTGCTTATTTCACATCGACATTAACTATTGTTTACAGCCCGCAATCATTTAGCCTAATAAACAGTCTCGTTATTTAAATGTAACCTTTACTTTCAGTAATTTTACACCAGTTTATAAAAACAAATACCGGTATAACCGGTATTCAAATTTATAGCTTCTTTGTAAAATATTATAATTCATGAAAATCAATGTTTTAAACTCAATTCTACTTAACTTCGAACAAAGTTACATGGTGATTCGTATCTAAAATATTTAAAGTAGCCGACGTCTTACCGGTTAGTTTCAATTTTACATTGGTGGAGGGAACAGTGAAGAATGAAACCAGAACACTGACTTTTAGATATACTAATCAAATAAAAGGCTTTACCTATCGAAAATAAAAATAAAATTAGTTTTTGAAACCCCCCTTTCCCCCAAAAAAAATAAAAGTTTTGTTTTTACCGTAGTACATATTACTGAATGCTACCGTGTGATCTTACTTTAGTATCTAGTTAAGGAATTGTCAGAAGAGATGATTCACCAAACACATGAAGTCTTTCACTTAAAAAGTAATTCATGTACAAAGTTTGACAGTGCTTAATTAATATCCTGTGTGTGTGCTCACCAATTTGTGTATTTTTTTAACAATTTTTTATTATTTGTAGTGATCATCAGACTAAACGTTTTTAGTTTAAAATTAAAAAGTATAACCTTATATATCTGTACTTTTGGCAGGAGAATTGCCACCAGATTAAATTGAACCTCAATAAAAACCTCAATAGTTTGGCTTGTTTTCATAAACGTATAACTGGATATAGGGTACACTTAACGAACAATGAGAAATTCAACTAGTGTGTCTAGTTAGTGACGAACAAATAAGTACAGACGGTTACTCTTCACTTGAGGGAGATCTATAATACAGAGGCAGTTCCTTAGCCCATAAGACCTATCCATTTATTCTAGATTGGTGGATCTGCAGCTAATGGTGAATTCCTCATTGTGTTAGACCGAAGTCTCATAATTTAACCACTACCGGAGAATAAACAATAAAGAGAGCAATCGCGTTAAGAACCGCTATGTACTTTTTTTAGAAGTAAAAGTCAAGCAACAGGAAGATGCAGCTGCATGTGACAAAAAAAACTGTTAGTAAGAAGGTTACGAGATGGTGAGCGGGTGAGAATTATCTCTTCGGTCCCAAGGTGACGATTCTATAGGTAGAATCCTCGGACTAGCTTGCGCAGAAAGCAAACTGCGACAGCTCTACGCACCGTCCATATGAAACACCTGGTGTGAGCTGAACTGAAAGCACTATACAAGGTCCAAACAATGACAGGTACTAATCTATGATAACTCCTCCATCGATAAAATTTTACACCCTGTTAATGCCAAGTACTCACGCACCACTAAACGTGTAAAGGTGAATACCCTTACTCCTGCTAATAAAATCTCAATTATATGACTATTGCAGAATTTTAGTTTAATTAAAGCTATAAACTAAAGTGTCATGTCATTGAATTCTGATCTGGATAAATATATCTCACTGATACTAGATTTTCGGTCCAGTTACACTACCAAATGCAAGCTAAAATAGTAGCAAAAATGAAAATCGTTAAATAAAAATATTATTATTCTAGAAATATAACTTTCAAATTCTAAGCAGTGTGTCCTTTAAATTCTAACAAGTACAATGGCAAACATAAGATTAATTTTGTATTTGAATATAAACAAAATTGTCGGTTTATTTACTATTTCCAGTAAAACATATTTATCAAGTTACGATAATCATCTTTCTTGTATAGTATTATATGTTTTATTGTCTTCGCTAGTGGTATTTTCTAAACTTTGTCAAAGGACTACGGTCTTAAAGTCATGTGGGCACCCCGAGAGTCCAAGATGTCCAAGTGCCAACGAAATCCAAGACGTTGACCAATAGGCTAGCGAGGCACCCTTTGACATTCGAGCCCGTGTTATACACATTTACATATATATCTTTAAAGTATGTCATAAACACGCCCTACAATCCGTTATAGTCTACTGTTGTTATTAATAGACTAATAATTTTATTGTTTTCTTTATTTTTAGAAATTGGACGATGAAAGGTATTTATTTTAGAAACCCACATGGAGTTTGATATTATTATATTAACACAGCGTAAATAATATACCTTGTTGCAAATTTCAAGGGGGAATTAAATTTAAACACTGCCCCTGAATAAACAATTTCTTACTATGTGAATGAAGCTGAAATGAGATTTCGACAGTTCCAGCGGAAACCAATTTTATGTTTTGTACATTATGAAAGTAGCGGTAATGACGCAATTTGCTTTATAATACACTAATAACACAATTATGTTTAAAATTTTAGCTATTTTGTCAGTGTCTTCTATTTAAAGCTAGCTATACCCCTCCATTCAATAAAATCAGTAATTTATTTTCCAAAGTTGTGAAATATATGAGTACTTGTATCCTAGTTCTCAAGTTTTTACATCATGTATAAATTACCTATGATAATGACTTTTTATAAAACAAATTATGACCAATCAAATATCTTTGTTGCTATTGTATAGCTAAATTATATACCATAGCGGGATTAACTTTTAAACCCAATAAAGGACAGATAGTTAATTTTCAAATTACTATTGCCACACTAACAAAATTCGTACATTGTTTTGTGTCATCAATACAGTAAAGTAAACAGAAATAAAAAAAATTGACAAATTAATATAAACTCAATACTCACACACATTTTACTAACATGGATTAGTTAAACAATCGTAAAAATTGTCCTCTTACCTATTGATAAATCACTTAGCCTATAGATAAACATTCTCTATCATGAAACAAACTTCGAAATCTTCATTCTTCGCTTTACTTAAAGCCTTGTTAAAGTTTATTTTCTCTATACGGATACACTTGTATTCACACACTCCGTAATCCTTCAGTAGTGATTATTTTATTAACACACAGAACACATGTTTAAGTTGATCGTCGTGAGGGAAGACTACCACTTTGGGTGCTTGGTCACGCATCAACTGATTCATGGATTGGTTTTCAGCCTCAAAATAATTTTTCATCTTGGTTAATTGTCGAAAAAATCTCAATAAAAATCCGCAAAAAAACTCGCCAACAAAAATTTCGCAGAAAAAAAATCGCAAACAAAATTTTGCAAACAAAATCTGGGAGGGGAAGGTGGGTGTGGGGGGGGGGTAATCGTGAAAGTTTTTCACCCGCCTCTCCCGCCCAGGCAGAACCGGCTAATATACCCTACTTTTAAATACAAACAAGTTAGTGTCCGTAAACATTTAGACTGAATTGATCTAATAATCAAACCATTAAAACATTTTGACTGAGTATTCCCAATCCCATATAGTAACTCTTTTATTATATATATATATATATTGTATTATGTATTGATTATAAACATAAAAGATTAAATAAATTTATGTTGTTTATTAACTAATTGGCTTGTTGTTAACCATGCCTTAACTAATGCATTATATCAAACGCATTTAAAGGCGATTACGGATGATCAAATTAGTCAGTAATAATCCCTAATAGATGCTAATGTTAGTATTTACCTGCGGAAAAAAATTAATGCCAGCTTAATATACTCCTTTGCGAAACGCGGAAATCACGTCCCTCTTCCGTTTCCCTGACGAGGACCTGAGCCCAGAGCACAGTGCTGTTGTCAGTGCATTGACACCTTGCATCAGGCCATTACCAGCTTCTTGCCTCGGAATAGAAGCTGTTTGTTGTGGGCTGGCAGGTGGATACAGATGAGCACGATTATTGGACCAGGTTGTTATTCTATTCTTTCGGGTTGCAACGAGTCAGTCATGCCAGCATGGATGGTTGTCCTCCGTTCCTTGACTGCCGTGGCTGCTGGACCATGGAGATGTACCCTCGGTTCCAATCAGACCCAGGGTCTTGGCGGTGGCTTACAGGATAGCGTAGACATCCTCGCCGTGGGTGACAGGGATACCCTTAATGTCACTTTTATGACGGTGATGGTAACGCCTTGCAAAGCCACTCGGTGTTTTTCTCGCCGCGTTTCCTCTAAGACGGCTTACTTTGCACCACAGAATCCCAAATAAGTAGAGGAGAACTGAGGGGGAGAAGCCACTTTCGGCACTTTTTTCCCATGTTATTCTTATGGGGATCAGTTTTTGCACCGACGCCCGATCCTACCATACACAAATTTCCTTTTTGGCCTATACCCTTGCCTTAAATACATTTTCCCCTATATTTTTAAAATTTGCTCTAAATTCATTTTAATACATCCTTTGCAGAAATCCACGAGTTCTGGCTACTTGGGAACCCGAGCCATTTGACATATAATAAATCACCCTTCCTCCTAATTACCTTCTCTACCAAATACATGTCTTTATATTTAGTCTTTAACAATTCTTCTGTATAAAATCCTCCTTTGATTATATTGCCATTTTCATCTTTCAAGATATAAGTCACAGGCTTTGTTTTCTTAACTTCTGCTATTGTAAAAAGCTCTCCCGTCCAGTTAGGGGTATATCCTTTACTAAATACATGTTTATATTTAGATATCCTTACACTATCCCCCACCTTATATCTTGGCTTTTTAACTTGTACTTTAGATGCTAACCTTTCATGTACATCTTTAGAGTTCTTAGCACTTACTTGGTTAGGCTTCATCCCTATGGATCTATGTACTTTATTATTATATATCCTTATTAACTTTGGAAGTAAATCCAACCACTTGTAACTCCCTTGTGCACTAAACTCTCTATACAACCAATTCTTTAAAGTTCTCTGGAACCTTTCCACAATAGCCGCCTTAGTTGTAGAGTAAGTGTGGTAGTGATTAATATTTAGAATTTTCATTAGTTTGGTAAAATGTTCATTAAAAAATTCTTTCCCGTTATCAGATTGAATATTTTTAACTCCCTTTAGGAGAATAGTTTTTATAGCTTCTGTGACTACTAATCCAGTTTTATTCTTTAGTGGAGCAGCATAAGCTTTTTTAGAAAATGTGTCTATTAAAGTTAAAATATATTTATTCCCACAATTCTCTCTAGCATAATTCCGCATATCTATTAAATCTATTTGAACAGTTTCGTTTATACCCAACACCTTAAAAGACCTTCTAACAAAGTTCTTTCTCGCGGGCTTATGCAATTCGTAAGCAATTTTTTCAATTTTTTATTCTTTATTTTTAATGTTAACATATCTGCCAGTCTCTGTCGTTTCAAAAACACCTCCATTGCTACCAATTAACATACTATCACTCATTCTTTGATATACATAGTTTTTTGGCAAATATGCCTCTCCATCTAAAGTCTTAAATCCGCTTAAAGATGTAGGGTCTGCAACCAACAATTTAGGATTGTACATCATCAAATCGATTTGATTATTGTCTTGCATAAATTTATTAGTTTTATTGTTAAACCTTAATGCATGTGATTTTAAACAAATATCAAATTTAATATTGTCTTGTCTAAAAGTTTTAATATTATTGTCATACCTCAAAACCTGTGACATTAAACAAATATCACTCCTATCTTTGCCTTCAGGTACATTCTTTATTAATTTGTCCTCTGCATCCCACATATCACTATCTAATGTTAATACATTATAATTTTTATCCCCCTGTTTTATTATGCTTTTCTCACCTTTTGTTAATATTTGATTAACAACAGCCACATCATTTGGCAATGTTCCAGGTAAAATGTTTGTTAATTGCTTATTTTTACCATCAAATTTAAGACCGTCTAAAGTCACAGTCTGATGTTTTGTAACACAATCGTTCTCATCAATAGCGGGTTTAACACGAACTAGCCTTTTATTATTAAAATCCCAAAGGTTTAGATCCATTTTTGGTACTTGAGAGACGTTTACAACATCATCGCTTTCTTTACCAGCCAACAAATTACTTATTTTTCGCTTTTTGGCATTCCAAATACCATTCTCCGATTCCAAAAATTCATAATTATTTTTGTCTTGTACAAAGACACCATCTTTTCTTATTAAAGTTTGCTCTAATGTGGGTACATCGGTTGAGCTTTCACCTCGTTTAACATTAGTAATTTTGCGTTTATTAGCGTTCCAATTATTACTCTTGGATTCTAAAAACTCATATTTAGTATTACCTTGTACAAAAGCATCACCTTTTCTGGTTAACGTCCGCCCCAAAGTCGATACATCATCAGTAAACTCCCCACCTTTAACACTACTAATTTTATAATTTAAAGCATTCCAACCATCATCTTTTAGATTTAAAGTAGTTTCTTTAAAACTTCTAGCTTCTGGTTTACTATACGGGTTATATACGCGATAAAATTTATCTATCATCTTTTTATTTAATAAACAATTCCACTTTCCCTCAATTCTTCTATGATAGAATCTATCTCATTATCCACTCCAGAATTTCCCGCCAATCGGCTTAACCAAAGCAGTCTTAACCTATCTACAAGCTCATTAGGATCGTCCCAATAAACATAGTCTATTTTATTACCAGTTACCTGCCTTAAACCTTCACCAACAGTCTTAAACAGGGGTTTAATTATATTAAGATATTTAGTGTGTTTATTACTTGACATCGCCGCCCCCGTTTTATAACCCTTTAAATGTGCATTTGTAGCTTCCAAAATCTCTTTATAATTTTGCAAATCAACCTGACTATAGTTTACGGATTCTTTTAAAGTTAACAATTCCCACAATCCCTTTGTCCCTTTATAAATTTTTTCTCCAACTGTAACATCATCATTGGCAATTTGAACTTCCTGATTCCCAATAAAAAATTTATTTCCTTCTCGCCTAATACCATATGTGGTGTCTGTCATACTACTTCTACTAAGGTAATTTCCTAAATAGTCTGATGCTAAAAGACCAAAATCTAATTTGTGCGGTGTTATCTGGGTTATTCTTGGTATTCTAGACGGGGTATTTTTTAAAATCATTGGGAGAACTGGCCTCTCTGTTTTTGTGGCTAAATTTTTTAATTCTTGCAAAGGCTCTATTAACGGTTGGAATGTTTAGAACCTCTCTTCAGCCTCTAGAAATTTACCACGTTTTAACGCCCTATATTTTTCTCTTATTTGTTTTGCAGACTCTACCAATTCTTGTTGAATATTTGTTTTCATTTTATTTACAATTTATTTATCTCATTTGTCAAAGGATTATACTCAAACACTTTATCGTGTATTATTAGGCAATATGCAGATGTGTTTGAAGGGACATTTTCTGCAGTTTCAAATTCTAATTTAATATCTACGACCCCCTCTTTTACTGATTCATTCAGCCTAGAACAATCTATTACAATTAGAGGATATTTCTTTATAAAGTTAGCTCTGTTAAACATAGGATCGGGGACGGTGTTGTAGTAACTCTCCCTAAACCTCACAAACATCTCATAAGCTTTAGAGGCATCTCCATTTTCAAAGCCGAGATTTAAATCACTATAAGGATAATATTCAGAGTTTAAAAACACTTTGAGATTTTTCAATTTACAGTGATCAAATTCATCAGTTCTTTTTCGTGCACTGTTGTCCCTACCAGTTTGGAAACCAAATATAATAAACCTGGGCTTCTCCAAACTCGAAGACGTCTTAACTGGCCATGTATGTCTCTTGGTTTCGGGGTATGATGGGAGTTCGTGTAGCTCCAAACTTCTAAATGCAATTTGCAAATTTTTATCTTGCAATAACATCTTTTGTAATTGAAGCTTCTCCCCATCAGATGGTACCACATGCGGCATCACCCACTGGATCGATTTAAGTGTAATTTTAGGAATAGGATCGACCCCAGTTGGAGCATTAGATGTTGTTAATATACAATTTAAGTCGTTTTTGGATCTTTTCAACACCAATTCTTGTTTAACATTTACTAAAACCTTATTAAAATCCTCAAACACACCCAATAACAGCTCTAACGGGACACAAGTACTAAACTTGCCGCTTTTATGGAACTCCTTTAAATTTTCATCAGAATCAAATGCTACATTTGACAATTTCGTTGTTTAATTGTAAGAGCACAATATTTTCATAAGACTGGAAATTCCCGGATTTCTTACAATATCTATTTCTTTACCAGCAACTTCATATCTAATTTCGTCAAATAAGAATGCAAATGCATTATTTATAAAATGTCCTTTATCATGATTCTCTATTTCTCCTTTAATATACAGATAACTCCTACATGGGAGTGTTAGTAAATCTTGATTATTTATGCATATTCGAATTTCATCGGAATTATTTATTGCTAAAGTGTTGTGTGGAACATAGGAGTGATTTGTAATTTTAACCACGCTATCGTCGTATTGGAATTTTCCTGTAACGTCTAGAAAAACTTCCATTTTTATTAATAGAAAATTTTAACTTCAACCCAATTGATCGCAGAAACCTGGCATTTTGCACACTCAGTCCGTTCTTGTAAATTCTCATATCTTTTTTATATGACAAGTAATTGTAGTTTCTTCTTTATTAAAGTCAATTGGCTTGTCGTGTTGATCTGCAAATGTAATGCTAACGACATCTAAACTTCTCTTATTGACAGGGAAGTATATAATATTTCTGGGAACCTCAACAATTTTGTAGCCGGGAGGAGCTTCTGGGTAAAAACTGTGTATGGTGTGTGATTTGTCACCATTTAAATAAGACCCATTCGCAATATTACATTTTACTCTAATCACATTTACATTATTTATGTTTATTTTATTTACGGATTTAAACGCAATATCTGGAGTAGAAAATCCTTTAAATCCCAATAATTCAGACCCTAAACACGGTTTTGTAAACTCAAACACATGGCCAGAATGTAATGTGGCTTTCATAGTTTTATTATCGGCTATAAGTACAAAATCTGGGAGTTGCTTTTGAATTTCCTTCGCAAGCTCAAACACTTCGTATGTACCTTCAGCAATTTCAATTACATTTGGAGCTTTGTGATCGTAATAATAAACATCCTCACCCTCGTCTATAGTTAATTTTGTGTCTTTAAGTTTATTTAATTTTGGAACTAGCCCTTTGTAAAATATAAGTTTGACTTTTGTATTAATTAATGCTACTTTATTTTGTATAATAACTTCAACTTTACCATCTAATGCCCGGTTTAATTCGTCAATTGTGACCTCCCCTTTTGGGGTTGTAATTTTGTGCATTTTGTAATATGTCAAAGTATTTAGAGGTTTTTTAACATTAAATATAGAATTATAACTTTGAAAATCTACCAGTCCAATTACATAATCACCATTTAATTCTATAGGAGGAAAGAACACCAACTTCAACTCTGGCTCTGTACCCGTAAATGTTATAGTAAATGAATCCATTTTTATAAACTAAAATTTTTCAGAAATGATAAACATAAAATTCCACAAATGGAACTGTTTAAATCTTGTATTTGATCAGTTGTATAGTAAATTTTAGATGGTACAAAATATTCAATTACCTCTTTTGGAGGCTGTATTCCGAATGGGTCAAAATATATTACAATATATTTATTTTTACGATATGCTGTCCAATGTGTGCCCCTGTCACTGTCTAAATTAATAATTCCACATTCTTTTACTTTTGGTCTCTGTTTTCTTAGCTCGTTTTTAGGTACACTCCTCGAAAGTGAGGCACGTCTCTTGCGGCCTCTAACAGCTGAAAGTTGTCCATCTTTTTTATTAAATTTTAATCCCATTCCCATTTTTGCCTTGGCCTTCATCAAATTTGTCACTGCATAAGCTGCTGCTTTTTCGGCCAGATTGGCGTCCTTTGCCGAAACCCTAGTCCAAGCCTGGTCCGCTAATCTCATATCTGCCTTGTTCCGGGCAGCTGTATCAGGATTATTCATGTAGAATATGTCGTGCTCTTTACAATAAGAGTCTAGCTTATTTTTTGGAGGTACATTTCTGGCTAAATTTTCACGTATCTTAGTTCCAGGACCACAATATGAATATGACGGGATGTGGAGGGGGAAAGGAAGGTTGTTTATAAGGGTATTTAACAAGCCACGGCCTCTATATGGCTTTAAGAATAATCCCTTACCTTGGACCTTTTTACACTTTCTCTTTGCCATTTTTATTATATAAAAAATGTCATTTATTCAACAAAAGAACAAATTTAAAATAGCACATAAAGAAAATACACCAAAGAAGTTGGGTCTATTTCCTAATAATATTCGCTGTTTTATAATAGGGCCTAGCGGTTCGGGGAAGACCGTTGTAATTTATAACTTAATTGTAAAAAAGCAAGGATAAAAGTTTACAAATTTATATATTATATCCAAATCTTTAGAACAAGAAAAATATATAAAAATAATTGAAATATTCCGTCTGTGTGATGAAGTTAAATTACACACATATTCAAACTGTGAAATCACACCAAATGATGTAGAATCACACTCAATAGTTGTATTTGACGACATAAATAGTCCAAATATCACACAATTTTTCTCAATGGGCAGACACAAAAATATTAACAGTTTTTACTTGTGTCAATCTTACAGTAAAGTAAACAAACATTTACGTGACAATGTTAATTTTCTAATATTATTTAAACAAGACGATTTAAATTTAAAACATGTGTATAACAATCATGTGGGAAATGATTTTTCTTTTAACCAATTTAGAAATCTCTGCCATCAATGCTGGGACAGGTCTAAATATGGCTTTTTTGTAATAGACAAGGAAAGGCCAAAGAATAATGGGAAATATAGATTTATGTTTGACCAATTTTATAATGACCAAGGGCAAGAGTGTTAATGCCATCCAGAATAAACCTCTTGTCGTCATCAAAAGAGAGTACCTTTTTGTTCATCGTTAATGTTTGAAGATGGTGGTTTGTGGATTTAATTCTTGTAACATTCTCAAAGTAATCTTCCCCGGTTGCAAGACAGTTTAAGTAATGTTGGTGTCTTAAGAGATGTTTAACTGTAGCATTGTCAGCCCCTTTGCTTTTTTAACCTCTAGCTCATTTTGCTTTTCTTTTTCGTATAACCATTGTAAAGGAATGAAAGAGTATAATTTTGGCCTTAAACCACAATATTCATACATAATTTGACCATTTAATTTGTCTTTAAACTTGCCCGTAACTTTTTTATTTTTATCAGAGTATAAGAAATGGTCTTTACTATATGCAGAGGTGTCAAAACAGTCCAAGTCACATTGTATTTCCTTGTAAAAGTCCTCTGTTACTATAGAATAAACAAGACTGTCTGTGTCTGTCATTAGGAACTTTTTATTCTTAAATTTTGACATATAATTATAGTGGAAATCATACATTATTACTTTACTGATATCCAAAATGGTCATTCCTAAATATATTGGTTTATCAAACTTTACAATTAATTAATTTAAATGTACAGCATGCAAATTGTTATCGAACATTTTGCTACAGTCAAACCTTGGCTTTGTAACGTACTTTGTTAACTTAGACTCGTCTACAAGATGTATATCACGAAACTTACGTTGGTTCATAATTGTTCGACCAAAGAGACTGTTATTTAACAGTTTGTAAAAGTCTTTTTCAAAATCGTGTTTAGCTTTTTGTCGCTTTTCAATATTAAAATTAATATAGGGTGCAAGCCATTTCGACTGTCTAAATTTTAAAATTCTGTGGTATTTTGTAACTACCAAACCCAGTTCTTCGTATTTTTTTAGTGCTTTATAATGTAAAATATATTTAGTTTTGTCATTTAAATTTGGTATTAATTTTCCATTATTTTTTTCTGGTGCGAGCGGGTAGTCATTATGCAAATCGTGTAAACTTTTATCGTATTTTAAATCAACTTCCAAAATAAATCCAAAGTTTTCATTTTGATTGTATTTATAATCTTTCTCATTTGTCCATCTAAAGCCATCGATGGGCAACGACTCGCACATTGCTGTAGAGTATAGCGATTTACAGTCTAAGTATACAAGATAGGTGCTTTCTTGATTAGGGTCATAATATTCGCCCATGTACTTATTATTGGCTTTAGCATAGCGCGTGGAAATCATACTTACACCGCCTCTAATGGCATGTTCTATAAACAAATGCATGTCAATGTCACGAAATAATTGTAATTTTATGCCGGTCATTCTAAGACATGCCTCCCATGTTAGTCCAGGCAGTGAGTACATATGGACAGGGACAAGTTTATAATCCCTTAAACATAAGTCCCTAAATGTCTCAAACACATCAGCCAATAACAACATATCTGTTTTAAGGTATAAATCGTGATATTCTTTTAAATTCTTTATATTAAAATGATTCCATACGTTTTTAGCATGTTCATATTGTGCAGGAGATATACATTCTTTAGTTAGACTACTGTAAAATGCCTCTATGGGTGGGAGAGGCTCTAAAAACTTTTCTGGTCCTGTCATGTATTCGTACGGAAATTCGCCCTTACGTTGTAGTAGTGGATTGTCTATAAATCTAAATGTATTTAAATTGGAAGCTAATTTGCTTAAGGGAAGGGACAGAAAGTTGTAGGAATCAAAAAATACTAAATCATCAACAGAGAATGAAATATACTTTTCCATATCTTTGGCTATGCAATTCAATTTGAGATTAAATTTTCCTAAGTGTTGCATTATTAAATGACCATCATAGTTTTTAAGATTGTGGAAGAATACTGGAATTTTCTTAGTTACTTTATAGTTTAAATTACAAGAATAATGGGCGGGCCCTCTGAACTCGCCTGTTAAGTGACAATGGTCGCGCACTTTATCACACAGTAACGGCTGGCGGCATATGTGGCAGCGTGTAGAGTCTTGGAATAACGTCTCTTGCTCTGGAGTCATTACAAGGGGAACATATACTCCCATCTGACTTTTAATAAAGTCATAAGTTTTAAATAACTTTTCGAAAAACACATCCATTACATTTTCACCACTGTACAACTCTTCGTAAATAATTTTAGAATCTCTCACCACAACATAAGCAAATCCAGAAGGAGTGTGTTTGCCAGAGTTTATAAAGCATTCGAAATCTGCATAAATCACAAAGGGAGCTTTAAGTTGATATTTGTAATTCGTAAATTGTAATGTATCTTTTTTAGACATTTGTACTCTTTGGGCATCAAAGGTTTTACAATATGTTATGTGACGTTCCAATATATCTTTAGTGTAAAAATGTTGCACACAGAACCTACAAAAATATTTCTTATGGTCATCTTTTGTAGAATTAAACATTAACTTATCAAAATCACGAATTAAACAGTAATGTGATTTGCGGCCTTGTTGTAAAAGCAGCAGGTTTGCGTGCGTATTACTATTTAGTTTAGTTATTCTCAATGGATATATTAATTGTCCTTCAATTCCATATACATTAACACTTATATTATTTTGTTTTTAAAATTTATCAATGTCGGATATTTTTACGGGATATTTTATATTTGTCATATTTAACTGACCTACGTGGGGTTCGTAGTAAAATACTCGATTTGCATGTTCATTTATACAATTCCTTGGATTTAAGTTTGCTAAAATACTCCACAAAAAACATTTATTATCACTATTTTTAATATTTAAAACAGCGTGTTTTGATTTTATATTTTCTGGTGTGGGGATGTATGACTTGGGAGTTAGGGGTTTATACTTGTAAACATGCAGCTGCCAGTATTTAGTATGGTCATATATCCATCCACTGCCTTCTGATTGAAATTTGTGTAAAGATGTGTCGATTTTTAAAAGTGAATTTTCAATTTGTGTCTTTAATTGTGCTTTCTCAATTGATAAATTCGTTAAACTTCGAAAGTTAGCGATAGTTTCTTTATCAATTAATAATTCACCATTCTTACTAACTGTGTGTTTGATAAATTTCACTCTCCTAATAAGAATCCATTTAATAGGTAAAGGACATGATTGAAGGGTGTTTAATATATCCACGGACTCACCCTGAAACTTAAACACATTATAGGGTCGCTTGTCACATCGTAGGTGGTGGCGTTTCTTTTGACAGTTAATAGCCTTCTAACACACATTACAAGTATTGTGGTTCTCTAGAATATGCATTTTAAAATTGTTATTATCAAATATTTTATGGCATTTTTTACAAATTTTAGGAATAACTTTGTGAACAAGTCGATAATGGCGTAATAAATTGCTTCTGTTGGAGTAAGACATAAAACAGACTGCACAGGTCAACATTTTGTGTTGAAATGACTGTAGAGATGTCGTGCTCTGCTTTTTATAAACAAAAATTACCATTTTAAAAATTTAAATACGACCAAAATATGAAGATTTTAGACAAAAACACAAATTCAAAATTTTTATAAAAACTAAGCCCTTTATCAAAAATCTGGGAAATATCTTTTTAGATAATTGTATAAAGTACCTCCAAACCAAATTTGAACCTTATATCTCAATAAACAAAAAAGTTATGAGGGTTTTTTGGAAAACCAAAATTTGTAATTATAAAAGAAACAAAAATTATTTTTAAAAATCCGTACACGCTATCAAGTGGGGGTTGATGTTCTACATGTACAATCCAAGTTATATCAAATTTGGATGATAAACAACCACATGGGAGCTAATTTTTGAATTTCAAATTATTGCCTGTAGCGCGCAGGTGTGTCCCCTAAATTGATAATTTTCTTTACCAAACAATGTTTCACATCTATATGTACATATATACCAAATTTCAACCCAATAGCTCTATAAATAACGGAGATATAATTAAAGGCCAAAGGTCAAAAAAAATTTGGACCAAAAGGGGTCAAACAAATTTTTGAAACCTGGAATGGGTGGGGAACCCCTGAAACCAATTTCAAAGGTATTTTTAAAAATTTCGTTATTTTTTCGATATCTCTAACCGTTTTCGAGATATATGCAATTTTCGACAATTGCATTTTTTGCATCCAGTACCGCTCTGCTTCCCCGGTGCTTCCACTCCCACGGTGTTTTTGAAGATACTAAAAAACACCCAAGTCAAAGAGCATGTAATAACAATTCCAAAAGTCCAATATAAAAGTAGTTAAAGTAAAATAAAAAAAATAAATAACAAAAGTGATTATCAAAAGTTAAGCTATTTTAATCAAAAATGAAAATGTTTTCAAAAATAACGATTCCCTTTCATCTTCAAAGTTCTTAAGTCATAAGTTATTATTTAAGTCATTAGTGATAAGAACCACTCTAAATTTTTCTAAGTCCAGAGTAAAAAAAGCATATTTTAGCCGAAATTATTTTAACCACTAAATTGTTCTAAGTCCAGAGTAAAAAAAGCATATTTTAGCCGAAATTATTTTAACCACTAAATTTTTCTAAGTCCAGAGTAAAAAAAGCATATTTTAGCCGAAATATTTCGAAGTATTGGACCACTAAATTTTAAATTAAAATCTGCAACACTGAAGGTCTTGTTGGTGCTGGGGCTGTAGGATATGAAGTGAGGACCCTAGCCTGCAGCAGCTATTTATATAGCCGACAATTCACAAAATTAATTTGTAAAATTACGCATCGGTTACTATGCATCGGTCGCTGTGTCCTTGGTGCCGATCTTGCAGAATCTCCTTCAAGGTTGATTGTCGCGCTAGTGGCGATAACCGAGTGCACTTTTAAGTTGTTTACATGTGTTGTTTATTTAGTGTGGAGTTATTTTTGAACTCATGGATTTTCACAAAAGATGTATTAAAATGAATTTAGAGCAAATTTTAAAAATATAGGGGAAAATGTATTTAAGGCAAGGGTATAGGCCAAAAAGGAAATTTGTGTATGGTAGGATCGGGCGTCGGTGCAAAAACTGATCCCCATAAGAATAACATGGGAAAAAAGTGCCGAAAGTGGCTTCTCCCCCTCAGTTCTCCTCTACTCAAATAAATAATCCATCACACTTCGTGCACTAGCCATTCACCTTTCCATCTTTGATCATGCTTTTAGACTCACATTTGTCAGCCATCACGCAAAATACAATACACTCTATTTTTTAATACTGTAAAAAGCAACATTAAAATTAAATTAATCTATTTTAACACTCTCTGTGTGTCTCTTTACGACTAATTGAAATCAGTTTGTACTGCGTCAAAGGAATAAGTGATTCATAAATTAATTACCCAGTGAGAAGACAGTTCGAGACGGATTGATTATCATACTGGACTTATATAGGGAGCAATACGCGTAATAAGGAACAGATGACGTGGGGATTACCTGTATGTCATGGAGCTGTTGCACTGCAATTGGGAGGCCGCCGACCATATATCGGACCAGGCAATGAACCAGTGGATCAATAGTAACTAATGTAACTTAAGCCGTTGTTCTCGGCATGTTTGTTGGATTAGGCCTTCTTGTATATTTAAATTTGTGATTAATCTTACGAAGCCTGACAACTTCCATTGCATGTGAATGTTGATTTGACTTAATACAACATTTATAATTAGCATAATCATTATCACTTTATTAATAAGAAGTTCTTAATTGGTCCTATCGTTGTCGCATTGTTAATTATTTTATTTTTAATCTTGATTTCAAACTTTCTAACCACATGTAATGAAATTAACATCGGTTCTATGGTAGTTTATGGTCCATATTTGTGATATTTTTACTCTTCTTGAGTAAATTTCCTCTAGTCTTAACTCAGTTAGTTTTGTGATATTTTGTTTAATCTTTCCGTGGTGCATCATGTTCCGTGTTTAATTTGTTACGATGTCCAATGCTCTCTGTAACAATGTTTGGCAAAAATACATACTGCTTATTGCTTATGCAGGTTTTAAAAAGTAATATACAGAAGAAAATAAGGCTTTGTTTAAGAATTAACTTCGGGTTTTCAATTTATGTAAAGGTAATAACAGAATAAAATAGGCATGTATAATCACTAAAGCAATGACTTATATAAGATTATGGTTCAATCAATACTGAGATATTATGATTAAACATCATTACAAATGTTTAAAATATCAGAAAATAAACAACATATCTCTTTGAAATTAGAGGTTAATAAATGTTGTAACCATCCAACTCTTTGTTTTAATTCATTACCTTGGTGAAAAACTATTTTTACTCATCCGATCTATCATAATTTGGCTCAGTAGACAAATGATTAGGAACTCATGACGATTTGGAAAGAACTATTTTAACGTAGGCTTCTCAATGTGATTATTAATTCATTGAAATCTAAAACTCAGCTCATATTTAACATATCAAAATGTTTGTTTTGTAATTTTAAAAAATTGAGCAAAAACTGACGTATTTCTTTAGGAGGTATATTTGATGTTTGACAGGCAAATATTATCAGCTGACGTTTAGTTTTAATAATCTCTGCCAGGGCTCGAAATTACGAAACGACTTGGTGAAACAATCAATTAAGGGATCCAGCCAAGTTTAGCTTTTTAATTGCGAAGTTAATTAAATTAGAATTCATCTCATAAACCGTTATTAAGTGTCTACAAGGCAAGCGAGAAAATATATCTCTTATCGTCTGAGTCTACCTTCAATTAAATTATTATCATACCTAACGTTACGAAACTATAAAATAATAGTGTGTACTCGTATATACACGTTTACTCTAGATATATACTAAATATAACAATATAATACTATAAAAAACAACATCTAAAACGTAAAGGGAATTATTTAAATTACAAACATAATAAATATAGAGTGTACTTTAGCAGAATTGGCCTAATTCGCTGACGAATTCGGTAAGCAAAAACAAGGAAAACAAGAGAATAAATATTTATCATTACTTTTATTGTATTGTATGAATAAAATAGTATTTATTACCAAAACAATATGATATATTAAAGACAATAGGGGTCCAATAGGAGTCCAGTATGATTGTGCATGGATACTTGTTATAAGGGCGCTTACAAGACCATTGAGAACTTCTGCCATGCAACTTAATATGTTGGTGATTTAGTGTTGATGTACTCATAGAGAAGAAGGAACAAAGTTTTTGTCTTCAGACGGAACAAAACACTAACTTTCATCGAATCGGCACAGGTAATACGTGTTATGTCTACCAGATCAAAATACATATTTCCTGTGCAATTTAAAATAGATTTATTTGTAAACAAATTAATTACCACTTTGCCAATATTAATCAACCAAGACTTGATCTGGGTCACTTTGATGTTCTGTGTCTTGTAAGAAAGGGATTTTATATTTTCCAATAAACTTAAAACATATTACAATAAACTAATTAGTCTGGCCTTCCTCAGACATTAAACATTTTTTCAACAAACTCCTTTCTCAAACAATAGAGCCAGTCAACCTATACCGTTTGACTCTGAACCACTATCCTCATGAGATCCATGCACATTGCTTAGTGTAACTTGTTATTGATCACATAGTAGCTTAAATTAGTTATGATCCCAAATTATCCAAATTAACCTCCCGCTAGTTAATAGTTCTCTCAACTTTATTTTAAGTATTATTTTTGAATAACCAAGCGACTATCTAACAGTCTTATACCGGGTGTCCCACGAAGAGGTTTAAACGTTTGATTTTATATTACGTGCCCATTCATGCACCGAACTTTTTTAAACTTTACACAGTTTACAAAGTAGGTTCTAGAAATATTCTGGAAAAATTTCAGCTCCCTAACCTTAATAGAAACAAGTCTTCTGTACAGAGAATTATTAAGAAAAACAAAATTAAATTTTTCAAAAGTCACCTAGTTCATCAACATCTTGAAGATGATCCGGACAGGAGAGTGGAATTTTGTTCTCGTATCATTGAATACCATGAGTCAGATCCTGATTGGCATACTCAAATCATTTTCTCAGACGAGTCCACTTTCTACCGCAATGGTGTTGTAAATAGGCATAATTGTAATTATTATAATACCGTCAATCCCCACATTCTTGAAGAGACTCCAATTAAATCAAAAGGAATTACTGTTTGGGCGAGTGTCAGTTGTAACGGCGTGTTATCTTACGACATTTCAGACAATACAATGACTGGGATTAGGTATGCACGAGTTTTAAATGAACAGGTCTTGTCCCATTTGACGGTACCAGAAATGAATCAAGCAATCTTTCAACAAGATGGTGCTCCACCTCATTTTGCAAATCCTGTCAAGCAATTACTAAATGGCAACCTGCATGGCCGTTGGATTGGTCGTGGAAGTGATTTTTTAGATTGGCCACCCCGATCACCTGATTTAACTGTTTGTGACTTTTTTTATGGGGTTATTTGAAGGAACAAGTTTATACCCATAGCTTCAATAATGATGAGGAACTAAAACGATCAATAGAAGAGGAACTTCTCCGGATACCGCGGAGTTTCTTTGTAAGAGCTTACGAATCATTTGTTACGCGCTGTTATCAGTGTGTTGCTGTGGATGGGTTACAGTTTGAATAATTTTGGACTTTAAGGTTTTCCATTAGGCTATGTTCTAGTTCTTTTATTTAAAAGTCATATTGCCCTAGAATGTAACAATAAAAATATTTTATAAAACCAAAAACACCTTTTTTAATGTTTTTAAAGTATCGTTTTTCAATATGCCGCCATTTTGTTTCTATTAAGGTTAGGGAGCTGACATTTTTCCAGATTATTTTTAGAACCAACTTTGTAAACTGTGTAAAGTTTAAAAAAGTTCGGTGCATGAATGGGCACGTAATATAAAATCAAACGTTTAAACCTCTTCGTGGGACACCCGGTATATCACACTAAAGCATTTTTATGAGTAGATTTGTTATTCTGTGTCTGGTGTCATAAACACATGCTGGTGAGCCAGGAACACAGAAAAATAATTCTATTGTTGAAATAAATATAATGTTGGCAGTTTTAGCGAATTTCCCATATAGGGAAGAAGCTATCACTGTAGTCAGCATGGTAAGACCTAGGCCCGGAACCATGATAACTGTTCGTTTTGAGGTCCCCAGACCCCCAAAACACCATTCGTTCGAATCTATATATGTGTGTGTGTTTGTGTGTCTGTGGGTGCAATAACTCTTGTAAAAAGGTCTGATTTTGATTAAATTTTGTACAAACGTGTAAAGCAGCATTTATGACTTTAAGTTCGAAAGACAGGCAGAATGACCCTTCCGAAGTGGTATTTTGTGGGGGTTTTGTACCCCAAAAATGGGTTTTTTGAAGTTTTTACATGTAATATTTTAATAAGTTAAATTGTAGTTGGCACCATTGGATTCATCTTTAAAAAACACACAGTTTGGTGTTTTGATCACTCTACGTCAATTGGTTACAGAGATAATAAAAGCGCTAAACACAGTACGTTTTCCAATGTTATTCTTATGGAGAATAAGACAATTTTTATATCTCCCTTATTTATGGACGTATACTAACGAAACTTGGTGCACGGCTTCATCTGGTTGTGGTCAATTTTTACCGATCATTCCCGTAGCAGCAAACCTGCGTACTCAGCCTCCACGTTATTCTTATGGGGAGAATGTAAAATGTAATGTACACATAATTATGCACATAAATTAATAAAACTTGGTATGTGACTACACCTAGTTGAGTTATATTGATAT
Organism: Allygus modestus; assembly: GCA_963675035.1. NCBI lineage: Eukaryota > Metazoa > Arthropoda > Insecta > Hemiptera > Cicadellidae > Allygus > Allygus modestus. The sequence continues at coordinate 62,466,298 of OY776113.1, forward strand.
TTGCATGAAAACCCATATTTTGTGTTCCTTGTTGCAAACCTGCTTACCCAGCTCCCATGTTATTCTTATGGAGAATAATTAAAATATTATATATCTCTTATTTATGAATGCATATTGATGAAACTTGGTAAACTTGGTAACTTCACCTAGTTGAATTATATTAATATTTGTATAGACACCAATTGTTTGTATTCCTTGTTTCAGCAAACCTACGTACTCATCCCCAATGTTATTCTTATGGAGAATAATTAAAATTGTATATATATCGCTTATTTGTTAATATATTTTATGAAACTAGGTATGTGGCTTTATGTGGTATTAAGACATATATTATGCATTGGAAATTCGCTGAGTACGCAGGTTTGCTGCGACAAGGGTATTTATTTCTAAACTTTTATATGTGCAGCATAACAATAAAAGGTATACAATTTTGAAGTATTTTGAATTAATTTATGAACAACATGATTCTGCCTCTAGCTGCAGTGCTAAGACCTTTTAGAAAATGTACAAAAGGATGTTACTTCCCCCGAGGCCGATGTTACTTTTTTACCTAATCATGCTTGAATGTAAATTATATTTTTAACGTTTCATTACCATCTTAGTATTTCAATCTGTTTAAAATAGTGTATAACCATGAAAATTAATAAATAAATATATGAAATAATTCTTTATTAGCTGTCATTGTAAATAGACAATAATAGGTTATTACTTATGCCTGGGGATGTGTGTGCTTAGTTGTCATTAATTTATTTCTGACATAATTTAATTTATTAAAAACAAAATAATTTTTTAAAATAAAATAACAAACCTATATCATTTGGAAGAAATGAGTAATCTGCAACAAGAGTATAAGTTAAATACGAACTCAAAATTCCTCTCAGAAGACGGGAGTGAGTTTGATTGAAGAAGGTTGTTTGAGTGGGAGGAACGTATCAAAGACTGATCCAGAGGCAATAATGTAACTTGGAACTCCACAAAGTGTTTGCGATATATGATTGGAAGCTTTGTAACTCAGATTATATGTCCTTTGTTCATGTGGCAGGAGGGTGTGTTTTATTGCATGTGTGACTATGTATATGCAAAATACAGCCCTTAAACATATTTATTATTCGTGCAAATCTATTTTATGTACCTTTTCAAAGTGATTATAAAGATTAAGCGATGTTCAGCTGGGTAACTGAATAAAATAGTTTCATAAACATAACATTGGAACCTTTGAAAGTCCATGGAGTGGAGCTCCGAAGGTGGATGTTTTCAAAACTTAAAAGGCACATTTTGGGAGTTAGATATGTTTACTGATATCAACCATTCGTATAAAATAATAGTTTTAGAGTTCCAAAATTGCCGGAAAAATCAAGACATTATTTTAATGATAATAACTATAATAATACACGGTGTATTTTTAGTGAATTTCTTATATATTGACGAAACTGCTACTGTACGAATCAGCATGGTAAGACCGAGGTCTGGGACCATGATAACGTTTCTTTTTGAAGTCCCCAGATGCCAAAAACATCCTTACACATATATATATAATACGTGAAGCAGTTTTTTGTCAACGCAACTCCATCCTTATTTCTTGCCAATTTTAATGTTTGAAGTGTTAACAAAATTGTCTCAGTGTTTAGTTTTGCAATAAGGTTTTCATTTTCGATATTTTCATTCTCAAGGGCACTGGTAGTCCTTAAATGTCGTTTTTTGTCCATAACATTAACATGGAGAATAATAATTTGTATTAATTGCTTACAAAAACAGCTGTTGATAGTAAAACTCAGGATAACAGAAGAACATATTATGTTGTTAGCTGAATATAAACAAATACACTACTGAAATGACAACCCAATCTATGCTTTATGAAGGCGAGCGAAAAAGTTCATTGTAATTTTACAGCTTAGGTAAAACAACAACAAAAAAAACAAAACACAAATCATTATAAACTAAGAAGTCAAACTACTGAACTGGCAAGAAAAACTCTTTTAATCACACACCAAATGGAACAACTTGCTCGGTTTTGAGCAAGAGGCCCACTAGTTATTCAGTAATATTTGTAATAACATGTTTGTGATGTTTTAAAGCTATGACTTGGATTTATGATTTATGACTTTGGATTTATTTATGACTTGGACTTGGATTTATATTATTATTATTATTATATTAATTTGCATTTGTGAGTATCCGTGGACACAATTATTTTAAAAAGGCCTGATTTTAGAGAAATACTGTACAAACGTGTAAAGCAACTTTTATGACTTTAGTTCGAAAACCGGAAATGTCGGATTATCCGAAAATGGCCTTCCTAACTTTTTACATTAACGTTTTTAAAATAACGAATTTTAACTATTACCATTGGATTCAAATTTAAAAACAAACAATTTAGTACCTCATTGAATCATTGTTTTACGTCAATTGGTTACTAATATATTGAGAGTGCTAAACATAGTAACTCAGTTGTTGCCAATGTTACTCTTAAGGAGGACAAGTAACATTTTATATATCGTTTTTTTCTTAACACTTCTATATTACTAACACTTTGTATCTGGCTTCATATGGTAAAGATTTATTATTACCTCCATAATACCCCCCGTGTCAGCAAACCTGCATACACAGTACTATGTAATAATATAGCCAGTATTTAATTCTTATATTCTTATAAGTATAAGCTGTATATCTTCCTTATTCATCAATACATTTTTATGAAGTAGGTTTGCGGCTTAATGGGGTTGTAGTATATTAATACCTGAATAAAAACTCCGTTGAAGCAAACCTGCGAATTCTCCCAAATGGTATTCTTTTAGAGAATAAATAACATGTTTCATATCCCTTTTGCTTAATTTGTATAGTTTTTTTGTATACTTTGATATGAATTTGGTGAGATGCTTTAAGTAGTAATGAGATAATCTACTCGATTTGAATATTAACATTAGAAATTCTCTTAGTACGCAGGTTTGCTGCTCCGGGTTATTGTTGTACGTCAGCATACTCATAAGTCATAGGTTTAAAATAACCATTGATCTAATAAATGGAGTTTATATCATTTCCACGCATAACATGGATTGTTAATATTAATATTATCGTAATCTAAACTTGATAACCACAAACTTGATCGATGACCACAACAAATAATTAGCTAGTTCTGCTCTCATCAATACAGATACAAAATTTTCAAAATATTCTATTCCAAACAAATGTTAGATTCAATAGTAATTTGCCAATGGCAAATAAATATCTTTTAAAAATGCATATGTTTTAAAAAGGAAAGTTTAAGAATATCGAATTACAGATGGATTTGATAGGGTTGATAAATTTGTACAGGGCATTCTTAAAATTAAAATAACAATTCTATATTGGCTCTTAGTTAACAATCGGTATTACTGTTAAATCGTAAATCAACATATAGGATATATTATTAAATTGCATTATGCAGCAATATTAAAATAGGTCTTGCAATTTAATTTAAAACACTTTTTTAACTAAGTTTTTAAACCTACTATAGTAAATCCAATTTACGTTTCTAACTTTAACACTGCTGATTACGTAATAAGTGTGTTGTTGGGATTAAAATAAAAAATAATATTATTATTTCTAATTGTAGACGCGTCATTTAAAGTTCTCAGCGCGCGCTGCGGTGGTCAGACCTGCTCTGATTACGTAAAATTAAAACTGCAAACAACAATTTAGAATAACAAGATTCAAAAAAAATTAACGGTCTTAAAGAGAAATGGAATATAAAACCTCGGCTTGGCTTCCCTTTGGTAATTTTAGACGTGCTGGTATTACGCATTAAGATCTACAATATATTATGTATAAAGACCCGATTTGATAAATCCATAAGATTTCCTTAAATCCTGGAGTAGTATAAAAATTAATGATAAAACCTAACCGGATACTGGATACTTTTGTTCTTTTTTTAGTCTTAGTTAAACATCAGTGATACAAATATTGTTATAGACTGATCTTAGTGAAGTGCATTTAATATTTCCAACGACTACTTTGTAAAATAAACGGTATCAGAAAACTGACACATACTTTCTCCCTTTTAGCCGAACTTTAATGAAAAAATTATTTTTTATTTACTAAATATAGATTATGAAGTACAGAAAAATTTACAGAAAATTGTCAAAAATAATTGTTTTCAGAAATATCCTCCCAAATCCTTTTTTGGGAGGCACTATAGAATCCATTGCTGCACACAGTGGTTTGGAGAGGGGATATGTCCCCTTGTCCCCCCCCCCAGGGTTAAATGGCAGCATATTTCGAACATCCTCTGTTGGTCAATGCTAACTTTACCTGTATATCAAGTCTTAATGAAATTGATCAGTACATAAGAGAGAAATAGTTAGTTTTGTATTCCCCGTAAGACATCATTACGTTACATGCATTACGTTACATTGGACATCGTAATGAGTTTACTGCTAAATGAAAATTTCCATTTTCTTTGCAACTATAAATCGTAGAATAATAATTCAAATTACTAATTTATTTAGTTTTTTGAGCTGTTTTTAATGGTAAATAGTAATATTTTTAACATTTATTTTTTTTTATGAAAAATCAAAAACTGAAATTTTTATATTTTTAATCCTGTAATTTCTGAACCCGAATTTTTCTAGAAATGCTGGTGTCATTTTGTTGGAAACCTAAATCTCTACAAACCACTAAAGTTTAATCAAAATCGTTACAGCCGTTTTTGAGAAATTAGGATTTTTAATGTTTTTTGGCGAATTTTGGGGGATAATTACCCTTTAAAATCATAAATTCAAACAAAATTAAAAAACACCCTTAGCTATCGAGGATTAGTACCTACATACCAATTTCATAAAAATCGGTCCATTGGTTAGGGCTCTAGCTCTGTACACATCCACACAGACACACACATTCACACACACACAGACACACACACACACACACACACGCGCGCACACACACACACACACACACACACACACACACACACACACACACACACACACACACACACACACACACACACACACACACACACACACACACGCACACACGCACGCACACACACCAAAGAACACGTAAAAACCACTTTTTTGGGTTCAGGGAGCACCAAAACGAATATTTCCATCAACAACTCAAATTCGAAAATTTTTTCGAAAACAATACTTTCTCCATATACTACGTATAGGGGGAGAAAGTAAAAAATGAGTAGAGGAGAACCCAGAAAGAGGGGCCGTAATCGGCGCTTTTTTCCCATGTTATTCTTATGGGGATCAGTTTTTGCACCGACGCCCGATCCTACCCTACACAAATTTTCTTGTTAGCCTGTACTAATGTCCAACCCTTGCCTATATTAAATATATTTTCCCAATCCCCATCCCTCCTCTATATTTTTTAAAATTAATTTTCATATTCAGGCTAAAAAACTATCTTTAGTGTTTATGGTTCGATTTGTCTTCAATTTGGATATGTTATTGTCCTAGGCGAGTGTTTTAATAAATTCCACTTACATTTCCCAAATTCACTATTAAGGACAAATTAAAAAAATATTTTTGAAAAATACTGCCAATTGCCAACTTCTTTATTTACTGTCCGATTTGTTTAAAATTTAGATATGTTATTGTCCTAGGCAAGTGTTTTAATAAATTCCACCTACATTTCCCAAATTCACTATTACGGTCAAATTAAAAAAATATTTTTGAAAAATACTGCCAATTGCTAACTTCTTTATTTACTGTCCGATTTATTTCAAATTTGGATATGTTATTGTCCTAGGCGAGTGTTTTAATAAATTCCACTTACATTTCCCAAATTCACTATTATGGTCAAATTAAAAAATATTTTTGAAAAATACTGCCAATTGTCTACTTCTTTATTTACTGTCCGATTTTTCTTCAATTTGGATATGTTATTGTCCTAAGCTAATGCATTAATAAATTCCACCTACATTTCCCAAATTCACTATTACGGTCAAATTAAAAAATATTTTTGAAAAATACTGCCAATTGTCAACTTCTTTATTTACTGTCTGATTTGTTTAAAATTTGGATATGTTATTGTCCTAGGCAAGTGTTTTAATATATTCCACTTACATTTCCCAAATTAACTATTACGGTCGAATTAAAAAAAAATACTGCCAACTATTTACTAATTTTTGCACCCGCCCTAATTTCCGTTTTGACCAGTACTCTTGCCATATTTTTCCCCTATATCTTTAAAATTTGCTCTAAATTCATTTTAATACATCCTTTGCAGAAATCCACGAGTTCTGGCTACTTGGGAACCCGAGCCATTTGACATATAATAAATCACCCTTCCTCCTAATTACCTTCTCTACCAAATACATGTCTTTATATTTAGTCTTTAACAATTCTTCTGTATAAAATCCTCCTTTGATTATATTGCCATTCTCATCTTTCAAAATATAAGTCACAGGCTTTGTTTTCTTAACTTCTGCTATTGTAAAAAGCTCTCCCGTCCAGTTAGGGGTATATCCTTTACTAAATACATGTTTATATTTAGATATCCTTACACTATCCCCCACCTTATATCTTGGCTTTTTAACTTGTACTTTAGATGCTAACCTTTCATGTACATCTTTAGAGTTCTTAGCACTTACTTGGTTAGGCTTCATCCCTATGGATCTATGTACTTTATTATTATATATCCTTATTAACTTTGGAAGTAAATCCAACCACTTGTAACTCCCTTGTGCACTAAACTCTCTATACAACCAATTCTTTAAAGTTCTCTGGAACCTTTCCACAATAGCCGCCTTAGTTGTAGAGTAAGTGTGGTAGTGATTAATATTTAGAATTTTCATTAGTTTGGTAAAATGTTCATTAAAAAATTCTTTCCCGTTATCAGATTGAATATTTTTAACTCCCTTTAGGAGAATAGTTTTTATAGCTTCTGTGACTATTAATCCAGTTTTATTCTTTAGTGGAGCAGCATAAGCTTTTTTAGAAAATGTGTCTATTAAAGTTAAAATATATTTATTCCCACAATTCTCTCTAGCATAATTCCGCATATCTATTAAATCTATTTGAACAGTTTCGTTTATACCCAACACCTTAAAAGACCTTCTAACAAAGTTCTTTCTCGCGGGCTTATACAATTTTTTCCATTTTTTATTCTTTATTTTTAATGTTAACGTATCTGCCAAAGTTTGATAAACCAATATATTTAGGAATGACCATTTTGGATATCAGTAAAGTAATAATGTATGATTTCCACTATAATTATATGTCAAAATTTAAGAATAAAAAGTTCCTAATGACAGACACAGACAGTCTTGTTTATTCTATAGTAACAGAGGACTTTTACAAGGAAATACAATGTGACTTGGACTGTTTTGACACCTCTGCATATAGTAAAGACCATTTCTTATACTCTGATAAAAATAAAAAAGTTACGGGCAAGTTTAAAGACGAATTAAATGGTCAAATTATGTATGAATATTGTGGTTTAAGGCCAAAATTATACTCTTTCATTCCTTTACAATGGTTATACGAAAAAGAAAAGTAAAATGAGCTAGAGGTTAAAAAGGCAAAGGGGGCTGACAATGCTACAGTTAAACATCTCTTAAGACACCAACATTACTTAAACTGTCTTGCAACCGGGGAAGATTACTATGAGAATGTTACAAGAATTAAATCCACAAACCACCATCTTCAAACATTAACGATGAACAAAAAGGTACTCTCTTTTGATGACGACAAGAGGTTTATTCTGGATGGCATTAACACTCTTGCCCTTGGTCATTATAAAATTGGTCAAACATAAATCTATATTTCCCATTATTCTTTGGTCTTTCCTTGTCTATTACAAAAAAGCCATATTTAGACCTATCCCAACATTGGTGGCAGAGATTTCTAAATTGGTTAGATGAAAAATCATTTCCCACATGATTGTTATACACATGTTTTAAATTTAAATCGTCTTGTTTAAATAATATTAGAAAATTAACATTGTCACGTAAATGTTTGTTTACTCTACTGTAAGATTGACACAAGTAAAAACTGTTAATATTTTTGTGTCTGCCCATTAAGAAAAATTGTGTGATATTTGGACTATTTATGTCGTCAAATACAACTATTGAGTGTGATTCTACATCATTTGGTGTGATTTCACAGTTTGAATATGTGTGTAATTTAACTTCATCACACAGACGGAATATTTCAATTATTTTTTTATATTTTTCTTGTTCTAAAGATTTGGATATTATATATAAATTTGTAAAATTTAATCCTTGCTTTTTTACAATTAAGTTATAAATTACAACGGTCTTCCCCGAACCGCTAGGCCCTATTATAAGACAGCGAATATTATTAGGAAATAGACCCAACTTCTTTGGTGTATTTTCTTTATGTGCTATTTTAAATTTGTTCTTTTGTTGAATAAATGACATTTTTTATATAATAAAAATGGCAAAGAGAAAGTGTAAAAAGGTCCAAGGTAAGGGATTATTCTTAAAGCCATATAGAGGCCGTGGCTTGTTAAATACCCTTATAAACAACCTTCCTTTCCCCCTCCACATCCCGTCATATTCATATTGTGGTCCTGGAACTAAGATACGTGAAAATTTAGCCAGAAATGTACCTCCAAAAAATAAGCTAGACTCTTATTGTAAAGAGCACGACATATTCTACATGAATAATCCTGATACAGCCGCCCGGAACAAGGCAGATATGAGATTAGTGGACCAGGCTTGGACTAGGGTTTCGGCAAAGGACGCCAATCTGGCCGAAAAAGCAGCAGCTTATGCAGTGACAAATTTGATGAAGGCCTAGGCAAAAATGGGAATGGGATTAAAAATTAATAAAAAATATGGACAACTTTCAGCTGTTAGAGGCCGCAAGAGACGTGCCTCACTTTCGAGGTGTGTACCTAAAAAACGAGCAAAGAAAACAGAGACCAAAAGTAAGAGAATGTGGAATTATTAATTTAGACAGTGACAGGGGCACACATTGGACAGCATATCGTAAAAATAAATATATTGTAATATATTTTGACCCATTCGGAATACAGCCTCCAAAAGAGGTAATTGAATATTTTGTACCATCTAAAATTTACTATACATCTGATCAAATACAAGATTTAAACAGTTCCATTTGTGGAATTTTATGTTTATCATTTCTGAAAAATTTTAGTTTATAAAAATGGATTCATTTACTATAACATTTACGGGTACAGAGCCAGAGTTGAAGTCGGTGTTCTTTCCTCCTATAGAATTAAATGGTGATTATGTAATTGGACTGGTAGATTTTCAAAGTTATAATTCTATATTTAATGTTAAAAAACCTCTAAATACTTTGACATATTACAAAATGCACAAAATTACAACCCCAAAAGGGGAGGTCACAATTGACGAATTAAACCGGGCATTAGATGGTAAAGTTGAAGTTATTATTCAAAATAAAGTAGCATTAATTAATACAAAAGCCAAACTTATATTTTACAAAGGGCTAGTTCCAAAATTAAATAAACTTAAAGACACAAAATTAACTATAGACGAGGGTGAGGATGTGTATTATTACGATCACAAAGCCCCAAATGTAATTGAAATTGCTGAAGGTACATACGAAGTGTTTGAGCTTGCGAAGGAAATTCAAAAGCAACTCCCAGATTTTGTACTTATAGCCGATAATAAAACTATGAAAGCCACATTACATTCTGGCCATGTGTTTGATTTTACAATACCGTGTTTAGGGTCTGAGTTATTGGGATTTAAAGGATTTTCTACTCCAGATATTGCGTTTAAATCCGTAAATAAAATCAACATAAATAATGTAAATGTGATTAGAGTAAAATGTAATATTGCGAATGGGTCTTATTTAAATGGTGACAAATCACACACCATACACAGTTTTTACCCAGAAGCTCCTCCCGGCTACAAAATTATTGAGGTCCCCAGAAATATTATATACTTCCCTGTAAATAAGAGAAGTTTGGATGTTGTTAGCATTACATTTGAAGATCAACACGACAAGCCAATTGACTTAAATAAAGAAGAAACTACAATTACTTGTCATATAAAAAAGATATGAGAATTTACAAGAACGGACTGAGTGTGCAAAATGCCAGGTTTCTGCGATCAATTGGGTTGAAGTTAAAATTTTCTATTAATAAAAATGGAAGATTTTCTAGACGTTACAGGAAAATTCCAATACGACGATAGCGTGGTTAAAATTACAAATCACTCCTATGTTCCACACAACACTTTAGCAATAAATAATTCCGATGAAATTCGAATATGCATAAATAATCAAGATTTACTAACACTCCCATGTAGGAGTTATCTGTATATTAAAGGAGAAATAGAGAATCATGATAAAGGACATTTTATGAATAATGCATTTGCATTCTTATTTGACGAAATTAGATACGAAGTTGCTGGTAAAGAAATAGATATTGTAAGAAATCCAGGAATTTCCAGTCTTATGAAAATATTGTGCTCTTACAATAAAACAACGAAATTGTCAAATGTAGCATTTGATTCTGATGAAAATTTAAAGGGGTTCCATAAAAGCGGCAAGTTTAGTTCTTGTGTCCCGTTAGAGCTGTTAATAGGTGTGTTTGAGGATTTTAATAAGGTTTTAGTAAATGTTAAACAAGAATTGGTGTTGAAAAGATCCAAAAACGACTTAAATTGTATATTAACAACATCTAATGCTCCAACTGGGGTCGATCCTATTCCTAAAATTACACTTAAATCGATCCAGTGGGTGATGCCGCATGTGGTGCCATCTGATGGGGAGAAGCTTCAATTACAAAAGATGTTATTGCAAAATAAAAATTTGCAAATTGCATTTAGAAGTTTGGAGCTACACGAACTCCCATCATACCCCGAAACCAAGAGACATACATGGTCAGTTAAGACGTCTTCGAGTTTGGAGAAGCCCAGGTATATTATATTTGGTTTCCAAACTGGTAGGGACAACAGTGCACGAAAAAGAATTGATGAATTTGATCACTGTAAATTGAAAAATCTCAAAGTGTTTTTAAACTCTGAATATTATCCTTATAGTGATTTAAATCTCGACTTTGAAAATGGAGATGCCTCTAAAGCTTATGAGATGTTTGTGAGGTTTAGGGAGAGTTACTACAACACCGTCCCCGATCCTATGTTTAACAGAGCTGACTTTATAAAGAAATATCCTCTAATTGTAATAGATTGCCTAATAATACACGATAAAGTGTTTGAGTATAATCCTTTGACAAATGAGATAAATAAAATGTAAATAAAATGAAAACAAATATTCAACAAGAATTGGTAGACTCTGCAAAACAAATAAGAGAAAAATATAGGGCGTTAAAACGTGGTAAATTTCTAGAGGCTGAAGAGAGGTTCCAAACATTCCAACCGTTAATAGAGCCTTTGCAAGAATTAAAATATTTAGCCACAAAAACAGAGAGGCCAGTTCTCCCAATGATTTTAGAAAAGACCCCGTCTAGAATACCAAGAATAACACAGATAACACCACACAAATTAGATTTTGGTATTTTAGCATCAGACTATTTAGGAAATTATTTTAGTAGAAGTAGTATGACAGACACCACATATGGTATTAGGCGAGAAGGAAATAAATTTTTTATTGGGAATCAGGAAGTTCAAATTGCCAATGATGATGTTACAGTTGGAGAAAAAATTTATAAAGGGACAAAGGGATTGTGGGAATTGTTAACTTTAAAAGAACCCGTAAACTATAGTCAGGTTGATTTGCAAAATTATAAAGAGATTTTGGAAGCTACAAATGCACATTTAAAGGGTTATAAAACAGGTGCGGCGATGTCAAGTAATAAACACACTAAATATCTTAATATAATTAAACCCCTGTTTAAGACTGTTGATGAAGGTTTAAGGCAGGTAACTGGTAATAAAATAGACTATGTTTATTGGGACGATCCTAATGAGCTTGTAGATAGGTTAAGACTGCTTTGGTTAAGCCGATTGGCGGGAAATTCTGGAGTGGATAATGAGATAGATTCTATCATAGAAGAATTGAGGGAAAGTGGAATTGTTTATTAAATAAAAAGATGATAGATAAATTTTATCGCGTATATAACCCGTATAGTAAACCAGAAGCTAGAAGTTTTAAAGAAACTACTTTAAATCTAAAAGATGATGGTTGGAATGCTTTAAATTATAAAATTAGTAGTGTTAAAGGTGGGGAGTTTACTGACGATGTATCGACTTTGGGGCAGACGCTAACCAGAAAAGGTGATGCTTTTGTACAAGGTTATACTAAATATAAGTTTTTAGAATCCAAGAGTAATAATTGGAACGCTAATAAACGCAAAATTACTAATGTTAAACGAGGTGAAAGCTCAACCGATGTACCCACATTAGAGCAAACTTTAATAAGAAAAGATGGTGTCTTTGTACAAGACAAAAATAATTATGAATTTTTGGAATCGGAGAATGGTATTTGGAATGCCAAAAAGAGAAAAATAAATAATTTGTTGGCTGGTAAAGAAAGCGATGATGTTGTAAACGTCTCTCAAGTACCAAAAATGGATCTAAACTTTTGGGATTTTAATAATAAAAGGCTAGTTCGTGTTAAACCCGCTGTTGATGAGAACGATTGTGTTACAAAACATCAGACTGTGACTTTAGACGGTCTTAAATTTGATGGTAAAAATAAGCAATTAACAAACATTTTACCTGGAACATTGCCAAATGATGTGGCTGTTGTTAATCAAATATTAACAAAAGGTGAGAAAAGCATAATAAAACAGGGGGATGAAAATTATAATGTATTAACATTAGATAGCGATATGTGGGATACAGAGGACAAATTAATAAAGAATGTACCTGAAGGCAATGATAGCAGTGATATTTGTTTAATGTCACAGGTTTTGAGGTATGACGATAATATTAAAACTTTTAGACAAGACAATATTAAATTTGATATTTGTTTAAAATCACCCTATTTGTTGGTTGCAGACCCTACATCTTTAAGCGGATTTAAGACTTTAGATGGAGAGGCATATTTGCCAAAAAACTATGTATATCAAAGAATGAGTGATGGTATGTTAATTGGTAGCAATGGAGGTGTTTTTGAAACGACAGAGACTGGCAGATACGTTAACATTAAAAATAAAGAATACAAAATTGGAAAATTGCTTACGAATTGCATAAGCCCGCGAGAAAGAACTTTGTTAGATGGTCTTTTAAGGTGTTGGGTATAAACGAAACTGTTCAAATAGATTTAATAGATATGCGGAATTATGCTAGAGAGAATTGTGGGAATAAATATATTTTAACTTTAATAGACACATTTTCTAAAAAAGCTTATGCTGCTCCATTAAAGAATAAAACTAGATTAGTAGTCACAGAAGCTATAAAAACTATTCTCCCAAAGGGAGTTAAAAATATTCAATCTGATAACGGAAAAGAATTTTTTAATGAACATTTTACCAAACTAATGAAAATTCTAAATATTAATCACTACCACACTTACTCTACAACTAAGGCGGCTATTGTGGAAAGGTTCCAGAGAACTTTAAAGAATTGGTTGTATAGAGAGTTTAGTGCACAAGGGAGTTACAAGTGGTTGGATTTACTTCCAAAGTTAATAAGGATATATAATAATAAAGTACATAGATCCATAGGGATGAAGCCTAACCAAGTAAGTGCTAAGAACTCTAAAGATGTACATGAAAGGTTAGCATCTAAAGTACAAGTTAAAAAGCCAAGATATAAGGTGGGGGATAGTGTAAGGATATCTAAATATAAACATGTATTTAGTAAAGGATATACCCCTAACTGGACGGGAGAGCTTTTTACAATAGCAGAAGTTAAGAAAACAAAGCCTGTGACTTATATTTTGAAAGATGAGAATGGCAATATAATCAAAGGAGGATTTTATACAGAAGAATTGTTAAAGACTAAATATAAAGACATGTATTTGGTAGAGAAGGTAATTAGGAGGAAGGGTGATTTATTATATGTCAAATGGCTCGGGTTCCCAAGTAGCCAGAACTCGTGGATTTCTGCAAAGGATGTATTAAAATGAATTTAGAGCAAATTTTAAAAATATAGGGGAAAAATTTATTTTAGGCAAGGGTACTGCCAAAAAAGAAAATTTGTGTAGGGTAGGATCGGGCGTCGGTGCAAAAACTGATCCCCATAAGAATAACATGGGGAAAAAAGTGCCGATTACGGCCCCTCTTTCTGGGTTCTCCTCTACTAAAATGAATCATGTGAGGTTTTTTTTACTTGGCACTCGGTGTGATGTTTAATTTATGCTACACCCCATTTAAATGTTTCGAATGAACAAATATTGCATCCGCCCCGGGACGGTTAAAGTTGTTACCTGCCACGTAATTGAAAGTGGAAATTAGTTTTCTGCGGCCTAAATTCTAGGCCGAGTCATTTTTCATGATTTATAAAGATAATACAAAACCCAATTCAAGTTCGAGTTATTGTAACAGTAATTTACATGCAATCTAGGGCTGTTATTTTTCTCAGTGTGGAAGTAAGTTAATTTGTTTATCTTTACTTTTTAATATAAAATTGGTTAACTAGTGATGTTTTGTAATTCTGTTATTGTAACTGTAATATTCTTAAGTGCTAACACATTGCTATAATAAAATATATGAATTTTCAAAACAATATTACATATGCCCTGTCCTCACTCTAAATAGAACTTTGAAATAAGTACATAACCTAGTTATAAATCCGTAAGTAAAGGTGAAACTGGCACTTGTTTTAAATGTAAAGTGTAAATGTAAATGTAAACCCCTTCTTGAAATCTTGCCGTTCTTAAAACAATACAATTTATCAGAGACTTATTTATTCTAACTTGTAACCTTAGAATATTCTTTAAAATGCATTCTAATACATAATTGTTGTTAAATATTTGACTAAGCATAGCAAATACTATGTAAAAAATCGGTTTTATATTTATGTTAAATACTGTGGCAACATTGGCTGTATTTTGTTTGTCAATTAAAACCATTCTAAAATGGTCCCCTTGGTACGAAACGAAGATTTTGGTAAAATATTCTGAGAGCTAACATGAGGATGACTATAGATAAAAGCGTTAATACCGACAGTTGGACAGTAAATGTAAAACCATCAAATGTATAAAAGCATTAGGCTTGGGTGTAAACTGGGTTTTAAAATAATCAGACTGTATATTTGACATATACTTGTGCAGATTTTCATCTTGTATGTGGTATTATTATCACTTTAGCATGTAAACAGGTATTTCACTCAAGAGAGGTTTGTTTTATTTTCTTGGGAGTTCGCCTGTTATATGAAAAAATATGGTTGTTCTTCCTCTCAGCTTTGAAATATGGTAAAACTAATAATATTTTATTACGTTACTAACTTGAAGCAACTAACAATATGCCACTGGTAATTAATTGTAAACATTTAAAAGGGGTTTTACTACAAATTCTAAAATAAACGCCCCATTCGATACAGCGACCACGTAATGCAAGATTGCAATGTCAGATACACTTAAATGTCTGAAATCCACAAGAGTTTTAGTAAAGCGATATTTTACTACACTTATTAATGGTAAATATTTCTAACCATGGCCAAAAATAAATAACTATTTTCATTGGCAATTATTTAATTAAATATCTTAGATGGCATATTCAATACCTGCTAAGACTTAGTACAGCCTGAAGGAGTTAAAACCTAATGAGGAGATTGTTCGAAACGACCCAAAATTGTAGAAGAACGAATAACATTTATCTTGACTTTTTATAATGCAACGAATACATTCCACAAAATATAATACCCCCGTCGCAGCAAACCTGCGTACTCAGAGAATTTCCAATGCATAATAATATCTTAATACGACATAAAGCTGGATATTAAGTTTCATAAACATATTCACAAATAAGCGATATATACAATTTTAATTATTCTCCATAAGCATAACATTGGAGATGAGTACGTAGGTTTGCTGCAAGAAGGAACACAAAATATGGGTTTTCATGCAAATATCAATATAAATTACCTAGGTGAAACCACAACCCAAGTCTCATCAATATACAATCATAAATATGCGATATATACCATTTTGATTTTTCTCCATTAGAATAACATGGGGGATGAGTACGCAGGTTTGCTGCAACAAGGAACACAAAAAAAGGTTGTTTTTATAAATATTAATTAACTCAACAAGGTGAAACCACATACCAAGTTTTATTAAATTATGTTCATAACTAAGGGAGATATTACATATTACTTATTCTCCATAAGAATAACATGGGGCTGAGTACGCAGGTTTGCTGCTACGAGAATAATCAGTAAAAATTGCTGTTATGTGCAATTAACAATAGACCACAACCAGATGAAACGGATACCAAGTTTCATTAGTATCCGTTCATAAATAAGCAAGATATAAAATTGTTCTTATTCTCCATAAGAATAACATTGGACAACGTACTGTGTTTAGCACTTTCAATATCTCTGTAACCATTTGACGTAGAGAAATGATCAAAACACCAAATTGTGTGTTTTTTAAGCTGAATCTAATGGTAAAAACTAAAATTATACTTTTTGAAATATTACATGTAAAAACTTCAAAAAACCCATTTTTGGGGTACAAAACCCCCCCAAAATAGCACTTTAGATGGGGCGATCTGTCTGGTTTTCGAAGAAAGTCAAAAATGATGTTTTACACGTTTGTACCAAATTTCATCCAAATCGGACCATTTTTACGAGTGAACCACGCCCCCGCACCCGCACCCAAGCGAACCAGAATTGGAAGCGTGCTCCCATGGACGCGGGGCGAGGGGCGGCTCACAGCCCTACCTAAATATAATAGGAAGACCGTGGAGGAAAAATTCATTAAAACGCACCATTTGAGAGGCACAAACTGTAATAAACAAAACACCAAACAAAATACATGTTCAAATAGCTTCAGAAAACTACAATCGTTCCCACCTGCCTTCTAGCTTACAGGTCCTTTTTTATATATTTTTAAATAATGGTGTGTTTATTTCAATAAAAAGATTTCAAAAAAATTACAGCCTTAAAGTTTAGATAAGTTAAATCACAGTCTATTCAAAAATTAAATTTTAACAACCTTTTCAAAAAAAATTTACAATTATTTACTGTTTTCCTTTTTTTTTATTTTGAGTTAAGTTAAATCTGTTAACATTATCAATTTAAAAAAATATAAACTAATCAACAGTAGATAAATAAATTAACATTTAAATAAATAACTCAACAAATCAATAAATAACCAGAAACAATTAGCACAAACAGATATTACAATTAAAATTTAAATTAATTTTGAATTATCAAAAGAAATGGTTTGGTAGGGGCCCCTTTAAATAAGTCACCAATAATTAAAAAAAACTGTGCCTAAAACTAAATAACAGTGATATATATATATAATCAGTCCATGGTGGCAACAGTTTTAACACGATTCAAAAATTAATATACATAAATAAAAATAAGCCAGTTCTATGATGACTTGCGGAAGGCGGTTCTGGGCGGGTCAAGGTGGCCCACCGGAGGGGCGACGAAATAGGGCGGAGAGGGGGGCCAGAATCCGATGACGGCAGCCAATTTGGAGAAATCCCTCTCCGCCGACGCTCATGCTGTTGAGGTGGTCGCGCTCCTCCGGGACCCCATCAGGCGGAATTAGCTGGCTTAGCTAATCATGTTTTGCCGACGAAACAATTATAAATAACAATTAACAAATTTACAACAAACAACTTGAACAAAAAATCGACACGGAAAAACACAGACTTCACTCTTTGACAGTCACGGAGCCTATGAAGAGCCACCTCGTTGTGCAACGGAAATTGCACAAGGGTTCACGGACCTCAGTGCACGGACGTCACGCTATTTTGGGCGTCAGACCAACACCACTGAGCACTATAACAAAACACTAAACTAAATGAGACGTGACATTCGTCGGTGGAAAGTAGTCACGGCTCAACCTCCCCCCCCCAAAAGAGGACACTCCTCTCCAAAGGGACAAAACAAGGCCTCTCCCCATTCCTGAAAGACAACGACACCAGTAGACGACTCAAGTGTCTGGAGTGGGGAACGCCGAGGGACTTCCAAACTGGGGGGGATACTCACCCCCAGGAGTTGCTCTGGCCAGAGCTGGAGAATTTACTAAGGGAAACACCTCCGCAGAACACAGGGGACAGAAGAATTGATCAGGTTCTCTGGCCCAGTGCACTTCCCACCCAGACACACGAGTAACCAAGAATGACCTACGGGAGAGCTCCCCAGAAAGGCTTCAGGTGTGAAATGTGGGCCCTCCGGAAGACTGCTCCCGTCCGCGGGTCTCCCAGCTGCGCCGTAACAGGAGTCAGGAATCTCAGGATGCGGTGGGGACCTGACCACCGATGACACAACTTTGCGGCTCTCTTGTCAACAGCCGAACTGGCTGGATGAGCCTTGCAAAAGACCAAGTCCCCCACCTGGAAAGGGTTGTCTACTCTACCGCTGTTATGCTTCCTCCGGACCAATTCCCAAGCCCTTATCAAGTTTCTCCTGGCCGCTTGCCAAGTTGCCTTGACATCAGCAGCGCCAGGAGGTGGCAGAAGGTCGCCAATTCCCCACACATTCGCTAACGGGTTGTTAGGCGGATAGCCTAGGAACAGCTCGAAAGGGACCGCCTTGTGACTCTCATGATGCGCAGTATTGAAAGCAAATTGGAGCCAGGGTAGTTCCTGATCCCAGGTGGTCTGCTTATCAGCGTGGAAAGCTATGAGAGCGGATCTAAGATTTCGGTTGAACCGTTCGGCATGAGAAGGCTGTGGGTAGTAAGGGGAAGTGGTCACATGGCGGATACCGTGCCCCAAGCACATCTTCTTGAAAAGATTGGAAACAAATTGGTCCCGTTGTCAGAAACAATGGTGGCGGGTACACCGAAGTGTTGGAACAGGTGGGTGCGAAGTACTTGCACGGTGAGCTGTGCAGTGGCATTCCTTAAGGGAAAAAGCCAGCAAAACTTGGAGAAGACATCCACACAAACAAGCAAGAATTTGTTTCCTGACTTGCTACGTGGGAGAGGCCCAACATAGTCAATGAAAACCTTCTCCAAAGGTCTCTCCGCCACCTCAGATGACAATAATCTAAACTTGGTATTCTGAGCGGGCTTGCTAAGTGAGCACGTTTGGCAAGAACGTACCCGCGCAGCAATGTCCCCGTCCATACCCTTCCAGATGAAAAGTTCCCTAACCTTAGCGATGGTCTTATGGATCCCTAAGTGCCCACCCACAGGGGAAGAATGAAAGTTCTCAAAGACCATCGGAATTAGAAGACTTGGCAGCACTACTTTTGGTTTGCCTCGCTGCCGGGCTCGGCAGCAAAGGGCACCCTGGGACAGAAAATAAGGGGGGTGGGCTCCCCCATTCTGAAGCTCACCTATGATTTTTGCCAGCTCGGGATCTTTCAGCTGATGGGGAATGAAATCTGAAAAGGCCAGAGGAAAATCCAAGAGCACGGCACATCCCGTCTGCTCTGGATCAGAAGGATGGTCGTCGGGTGAGTGGTACATCCTAGATAATGTGTCGGCGATCACATTTTGTGTGCCTCGGACATGTTGCACCTGAAATTTAAGGGACGATATTTGGACAATCCAACGACCAATCTTCCCAAGCTGGCGGGGATGGGCGAGAAGCCACGAGAGTGCTTGGTTGTCGGTTTCCAACAAAAATTCTTTATGTTCCAAAAATTGTCTAAACTTATTAATACCGAACACGACAGCCAAACACTCAAGTTCATAAACGGAAGAGCTTTTCCTTTCGCAGGGATTCAAAGTACGTGAAGCGTACGCAATTGGCTGCCTAACCCCATCCACCTCTTGTAACAACACAGCCGCAATCGCGACGGAGGAAGCATCAGTTTGCAGGACGAACTTCCGGTTGAAATTCGGCATAGCCAGCACAGGGGGCTGCATGATGGCCTCTTTGAGCAAATTGAAGGACGTCTGCTGCGCTTCACCCCACACAAACTTGGCTCCCTTCTTGCGAAGTTCATTGAGAGGGGCCGCCAACTCAGCGACGTTGGGGATGAAGCGTCGGTAGAAACCTACCATGCCAATGAATCTGGCAATACCCTTGGCATCCTTGGGAGGAGGAAACTCCCTGATGGCCTGGGTCCTAGCTGGATCGATGCAGACGCCCCGAGAAGAAACAAGATGGCCAAGAAAAGAAATTTCTGGCTGAGCAAAACTAACTTTGTCGGGATTTACGGTAAGGCCAGCCCTACGCAACCTACTCATAACTTCCTCTAGATGAGTCAGATGGTCTTCGAAACTCTCACTGTACACCAGAAGATCGTCGAGGTAATTGAACACATATTTGAATTTGACGTCATGAAAGATGGAATCAAGGAGTCTGGTGAGAGTCTGGGCCCCCACAGCTAGACCCATCGGAACTCGTGTGAATTGGTATAAATTCCACGGGACGCAGAAAGCAGTGAGAGGTCGAGACTCAGGTTTCAAAGGAATCTGATGATAAGCCTGGTTTAAATCAAAGACAGAAAAATACTTGGCCTTACCGAACCAATCGAACACCGAATGCAAATCGGGGAGAGGCACAGAGTCGATTTCAATTTGCGCATTCAACTTGCAATAGTCCAGGACCATCCGAGACTTGCCATTGGGTTTTGGGACGAGAAAGGCTGGACTTGCGTAACTTGAGCGGGAAGGCTCAATAACCCCATTTTGTAAAAGTTCGTTGATGATGGAACGAAGAGTTTCCATTTTGGGTGGAGCTAATTTATACGGATGAGAACGTACGGGACGGGTGTCAGTCAGTCGAATCTCGTACTCTAGAAGATTGGTGACTCCCAGCTTCGGCGTGAGCACTTCAGGAAAACGGATACACAGTGCTCTAATTGCTTCCGCCTCGCCAGGATTCAGATGCCCCAACGGATCGATCTTCGGCTCGCTGGGTGACTCAGGCTCAACCACAGCGGCACCACTATTAATTTCGTCAGCAAACGGAATTAACACCCGCCTCGCAAATTGGAAGAAACACTGGCCTCTACCTAAGTCCAAAATCAGGCCAGTGTGCTTAATGAAATCCGCTCCCAAAATGACAGGAAAACAAAGGTCCTTAGCTACCCAAAAGCTCCACACCCAAGAAAAATGTTCGATTTTGAATTTAAAGCGGGCTTCATAGATGATGGGAAGTGGGGAATTAGACGCAGTCCAGCAGATAGGGGAACTTCGCTCAACCTGCTTGATTAGCCCAGAAGTTTCTAAGATTTCAAAGAGGGACAAGGATATAAGACAACGGGCTGACCCAGAGTCTACGAGAGCCTTCTGCACCGTGTCACCTAACAAGATGTTGAGTCGTGGACAGGTTGAGCGCACCGCCTTCACACCCATGGATGCAAGGCCCGTCATCCCCCGCAGCAGAGGCTCAGAAACAGAAACGGCACTCCCAGAAGGGGAGGCAACAGAAACATTGTTGGGAACAGAATTTAACTTTAACTTTGGCTTAGACATTAACTTAGACTTAGGCTGAACTTTACTTGAAACCTTGACTTTATTGCCCTTACAATTGACAGCAAAACCACAGGAAGGATTTGGCAATCTTCCTTCCTGTGAGTAACTCAGTTTTTTGGACCACGTCCAAAATTTCCTCTCTGGCGGCAATCCCGCCGGATGTGACCTGGTTGACCACAACCAAAACAAACAATGGGCTGCCTCTGCCACTGCGGCGGTTCAAGACCCTGCCCCACAGGCGCTACGATGGGGCGGAGACCAGCCCGGGGAAGATGCCCCGCAGCTTGGCTCCTCTGAAGATCCGCGTCCTGGACGCTCCTAGAAAGGATAGCGAGTCTGTCCAGGTCCGCAAACGATGACGGTCTAGTGGAGAAGACTAGCCTGGAGCGTTCCTCCGGCTTTAGCCCCTGCAGAATAATGTTGATGAGCTCCTGCTCACCGATTCCCAGTCGCAAGACACGCTCCACCGTCCGAATGTCACCGACATACTGGCTGAGAGCTTCGGAGTGGTGTTGAGGACGGAAAACCCTCTCCACCTTCAATTTTTCCATAACACGCCGGGGCAAGAATAACTCCAAGGCTTCCTTGTGGAAATCATCGAAACTCACGCCTCTGCGCAAGCAATCTAGAAGCCTGTCGCCCAAAGGTTTCAGGCAGTACGGAGCAATGAGCTCCATCAATGTTGAGTCCGACATACCAGGAAACTCACGCATGCGCAACACACTTTCCAGGAAACGGAGCAATCCGTCCACATCAAGCCCATCTACCGGTTGAAAAACACTAAGAACTGAAGCAAGGGGATGTGGAAGTCTGGCAAAAGTATTTGATAACGAATGGCCACTGTTGGATTGAGGACCCAACTGAACAGGGGCATGCAATTCTAAAGTGGGCAGTGTGGGTGCGTGGGGAGGAGACGCAAGCGCCAACGCGGGCAACCGGAGCAGTGCACTTGGCGACGGTTGTTCCCGGGAACCTTCCCCCAGAGCGGCAACAACAACCTCAGGCTTTTCCGGAGTTCCCGCCAAAACCTGAGAAGGAGGGGAACCTTCAAAAATTTTAACCGTCTCCTTGACAGACTTGCCTTCCCGAATAGTCTCAATTATCCCTTGTAGTTCCGGGATTCTCGCATCCACCCAAACCTTATCTTCCTCAGATATTTCAGAATTGCTGGCTAACAATTTTAGCCGGTTACACCAATGTGTCAACTGTGTGATGGAAGCTGCCTTGGCGGAGCCGGTAGGCAAGGCACTCCAACTATCAATTTCGCCACTCAGCTCCTCTACTCTTTCCCTACATGCGTCAAGCTCCTCACTCAAATCGAGTGACTCATGCCAAGATTGAGGCGTGCCTGCAATCTGCCTAAACTGGGCTCTCAACGTGCGTACATCCGCTCCAGGAGTCTCCCCCCGGGACCGCACCTCGTACACTAGCTCCGGTTTTCTCAAATGTTCGGGAACAATGGACCCCATGGCTCTCAACCAGTATGCCACTTAACCAACAAGGAAAACAAAATTTTAACAATACAACAACTTAACCTCCTAAGGCTACAGTACTGAAATGCCTGTCCACCTGATGAGGTCCCAAAAGGAAGAACCTGCCCATTCATACCGCCAATACCGCAGAAATTGAACAATGATTCATACACACATACATACACAGATACATACACTAAACAACAACACCTAACACTTGTCTGGTGGGGTGAGCACGCGACAAGATTTAATTTTGAGTGTCGGCCATGCTTTAGAAAATTCTTGCTCCCTAAGCTCGGAAGCAAGACATTAACCAGATTCCACCCGGTGCCTCGGCTAAGGGCGAGCTCCTAATTGGAAAAAAAATTTTTTTGTCTCCCCCCCACCAGAACAAAATATTTTCCAGAGTCAGGTAGCACAAAACACCCGAGAAAGCAATCCATCCACGGTCCTTCCAAAAGAATTCAGAACGTGGCCAGTGATCGGGTCTCCCAGTCCCTCAGTCATGAACCGAGAAGGTCCACGGCCAAGGGCCAGGACCACAACCACTAAACCACGCTCTGCTACCATCTGAACCACGCCCCCGCACCCGCACCCAAGCGAACCAGAATTGGAAGCGTGCTCCCATGGACGCGGGGCGAGGGGCGGCTCACAGCCCTACCTAAATATAATAGGAAGACCGTGGAGGAAAAATTCATTAAAACGCACCATTTGAGAGGCACAAACTGTAATAAACAAAACCCCAAACAAAATACATGTGACTTCAAATAGCTTCAGAAAACTACAATCGTTCCCACCTGCCTTCTAGCTTACAGGTCCTTTTTTATATATTTTTAAATAATGGTGTGTTTATTTCAATAAAAATATTTCAAAAAAAAATTACAGCCTTAAAGTTTAGATAAGTTAAATCACAGTCTATTCAAAAATTAAATTTTAACAACCTTTTCAAACAAAATTTATAATTATTTACTGTTTTCATTTTTTTTTTATTTTGAGTTAAGTTAAATCTGTTAATATTATCAATTTAAAAAAATATAAACTAATTAACAGTAGATAAATAAATTAACATTTAAATAAATAACTCAACAAATCAACAAATAACCAGAAACAATTAGCACAAACAGATATTACAATTAAAATTTAAATTAATTTTGAATTATCAAAAGAAATGGTTTGGTAGGGGCCCCTTTAAATAAGTCACCAATAATAAAAAAAAACTGTGCCTAAAACTAAATAACAGTGATATATATATATAATCAGTCCATGGTGGCAACAGTTTTAACACGATTCAAAAATGAATATACATAAATAACAATAAACCAGTTCTATCATGACTTGCGGAAGGCGGTTCTGGGCGGGTCAAGGCGGCCCACCGGAGGGGCGACGAAACAGGGCGGAGAGGGGGGCCAGAATCCGATGACGGCAGCCAAGTTGGAGAAATCCCTCTCCGCCGACGCTCATGCTGTTGAGGTGGTCGCTCTCCTCCGGGACCCCATCAGGCGGAATTAGCTGGCTTAGCTAATCATGTTTTTCCGACGAAACAATTATAAACAACAATTAACAAATTTACAACAAACAACTTGAACAAAAATACAACACGGAAAAACACAGACTTCACTCTTTGACAGTCACGGAGCCTATGAAGAGCCACCTCGTTGTGCAACGGAAATTGCACAAGGGTTCACGGACCTCAGTGCACGGACGTCACGCTATTTTGGGCGTCAGACCAACACCACTGAGCACTATAACAAAACACTAAACTAAATGAGACGTGACATTCGTCGGTGGAAAGTAGTCACGGCTCACGAGAGTTATCACACCCACGGACACACACACACACACACACACACACACACACATATATATATATATATTTAGGTGTATATATATATATATATTATATTATTTACTTCAATGCATAGGGCTATTATTATTATTATTATTATTATTATTTATTGTCGATATAAAGAGCATATTCAAGCTATAAAATCAAATAACCAAACCACACAAAAATCAAAATTGGCTGAACATATTTTAACTACAGATCACAATTTTGGTACACTGCAAGAAAGATTAGAAGTTTTGTCTATTGAAAAGAAAGATGAAAAAATGAATGTCAACGAAGAGCTTCACATTTACATGAATTATTCAGAAGATATAATAAATATAATGCAGGCGCAAGAAAAAAATCCAATCTTTGAAATAATCAAAAAAATTAAAAGTAATTAATCATATATAGATAGATAATTTAGCATATGTTAACAAAATTATCATACTGTTTTGTTTATATACAGATTATTTATTTTTAAGTTTAAGGTTATTAGCTGCACTGTGATCATGAGGTAAACCTCGAAAGACGTGTCAGTGAATTAAAAATGAATTTTGAAGGGTACTCTGGTAATTTTATTTTAAAAATAATAATTTATATATATATATATATATATACAGTTTCGAACGAATGGTGTTTTTGGGGTCTGGTACCTCAAAATGAAAAGCTATCATGGTCCCGGGCCTAGGTCTTACCATGCCGACTACGGTAATGGTACACCAGGAAATGGTTCCCTTCCTATAGGGGAAATTCGCTAAAATGAAATTCGACGCAACATAATTTACCCTTCTACTTAGGAGCACAATAGTTGGTGCGTGTATCACGCGATGATGCAATACCTCCTTCTGAGGAGTTTGTCAGTCTACTGTCAGGAATGCTTCCAAGCTGGGTCAGCACGCATCGAACCCCAGTTACACTCATTACCGGTTTAAGACCCCTTCCTTGGAGTTCCCACACGACGATAGAACACCTCCTTCTGGGGAGGCTGCCAGTCTATCGAATTTTGTTTATTATTTCTCTGAGCTCTGCTTGCTTTTTCAATCCTGTGCTCAGCTCTTTTGTGATTTTATATACATCTTTGCTTGCGTTTACGAAACATCTCGGGCAATCTTTGCACTTGAAGATCATCATATTTAAGATCGCGAAACTTCATGAAACTCTTCAACTAGTCATGTCAAATATTGTTTCTGATTCCTAGGAACAACTAAGCAGCTGTTAATAAAAAATAAAAATAAAACCATCATTAATACTCAATTTCTTCCACATTGTTTAGATAAAAATATGACCGAACTGCATTGAAAACATTTTAATTTCTGACTCACGGAATTCTCGTCAACCATATAGCGTATGATGAATTAATTTATGATTAGATTTTATTTTAGATTTGTTTATAAGGAACAAGCTATTACTGTAGTTAAATGGATAGGAACTAGTATAACTTATCCCTTTGAAACTTTTGAATGTTTTAAGACAATCCCATGTCAGCAGTGGCTAAAGCAGTGCGCCAGTCATGAAACTCCTTCAGACATTACAACAAATTGCTGCTTTGATATACTCTAAATATAGTTGAAGTATTTTTTGTAGGTGTAAGGTGGTAGAAGGTCGTGGGCGCAATGCAGGGAGCTACCCTGACTCTGATGACTGTGCTGCTGCTGGTGGGCAAACCTCGCAGCTTCGTGGACAGCGCAGCTCTTTCGCTACACCCCAACTCCGCTGATGATCTACAAAGTGAGTAAACCAGTAAACCAACTCTCGCCATTCTTCCTGAATTGTTGATAATTATTTTTTGGTAGTGGCAAGGCTAACTTCTACTTCTCAACAATATTTGTTCCCTACGACCGTGCCAAAGTGCTTCTTTACGATCTAAAAACTCATCATAAAATAGCGGTTTTCTGTTTCAGCTGTGAGTACCGAAAGTGACATTTTCCCACTGTAGATCCGATAAAAAAGCATCTGGAGATTTTTCCCACATTGTTATTAGTTTTTCTGACACCAGAAGAGCTAGTAGCTTATTTGCGCCCACATTAATAGTAGTGATGCATTCGAAATCAGCTGTTTTAATTAATCTAGTTAGCAGATAAACATAGAAACAATATAAACACCATTGTTTTCATAATGTTATCAGAAATATTGCTCAGAAACCCTGATCAATATATCAGCAAAATATGTTTATTATTATTTTTATTATTATTATTATTTAGAGTGTGATGAAAAGTGTCGCTCATAAGTAAAGTGTTACTCGGCTATAGCTTCGCACGGAACATACCACTTTCGACATTAGTGATGAAATATACAACAGTATTTCGCTAGCTGCGCCTTGCTCTTCCGCTCGCTGAAGTAATAAACAGCTGATTAATTGTTGTTCCTTGGTATTAACATCCATAATCTCGTTAATTCAGCCAAATTAGATGGAAGTAAATTTCTGTGTGCAGTGTAATATCCAAAACTGCTGTTGTATGGAAAATTGTGTATTTCATTCGAGTGAAAAGTGTTTTTACATTCTTAATACATAAAAAAACTATTTCCAAATGTACTACCATACATAATTTCATATTTCTTGAATAAATGAAAAGGTATTTCAGAGCCATGCATTTCCAATTAAATTTTTTTTATCCATATCTTATTAAAAGAAATTAGATAAAAAAACTCTATACACAATATTTCATCACCGAGCCAATGTAAAACACATAATTTATCTATATGAAATGGAAAATTATAAAGTTCTCTAAATTAAACTATATTATTAATATTAGAACATTAAAGAATTTAAAAAAGTCTAAGTATCACGAGATAAGCAATAAACAACACCCTTAAATAAATACCAATACGAAAAATCGTCAATACTAAATTACAACTTTATTTTGTTTTTATTTCATTTAATCCATACTATCTACTTCAGGTTTCCATTTTTGCTTAGCAATGTATGTTTTAAAGACATGATTTTTTTACAGTAAAATACCAAAATCAACCAAAAAAACCCCAACAAGCAACCCCTTGCATGCTTTGTAACTCGAAGCTTTCACGCCTTCGGTGTAACAACTCACTCGGTGATAGTAGGTTCATGAAATGTCTAATGGCATTTTCCGGATCTTATAAAACATTTTTAATTATTATAGAAACTGAATTCTAAGCATACGCTCCCTCCTTAACATGATATTGATATTGATGCCTATGATATCTTTTCTTGGGAAAAGGTGAATCCCCGGAATAACAAAAACGTGTACAAATTCAGAAAACAAATGAACACGTGACTACCTGAGCTCTTCTGCCATATACTCTTGTGCCAACACATAAAATTTAAAACTCAACACCTATATGAAAGCAAAATCAACGATTCAAAAAGTTAACTGAATATTTGTGATCAGATTGTATTTGTCCAGTTAAACGGCGAATAGCCACGTTTCAAATAGCCACTATTTACAGTGCAAACAATGACGGTTTTGTCTGTAAACGCTGACATCTGCTTCAACATTCTACGGCTTCAAATATTATTTTGACTACGGTATAATATTGTGTATAATATACTGTATTTCCTGAGGTATACTAAGTGCCATTTTTATAGGAGTGGAGAAAAAAGGGTTTATTTTCCTAATTAGAGGATATTATTATAATGAAATTAGATTTCAATCCAATCTTTTACATTAAAAAAATATTTTAATTTCTCATTTACAAATCTTATTTTCACTCCATCTGAAGAAGTTACCATTTTATTTATTTATTTGTTAAATTGTTATTACATACGGCATATAGAAGCGATTACATTAAAGACTGGCATGCAGATGATATCGCACGCTTTCAAACATTAATTTTTAACCGTAGGTTAGGCTTCTTCATCGCATTTATGTTATTACATGTTATCAAAACCACCAGATTATGTTCTTTAGAGGATTTCTTCCATGTTTTCCCTCCCTCCCCCCAAGTAAAATTAGACCCATCTATCTACAAATAAACCCCTCCTAATGGGAAGGATTAGGCTAGAAGAAGATGAACCTGATGGGCATTGTAACAAGTCCAACAACTCCAAGTTTGTTTTATTTTTTTATTTTAGATTACCAATTGGATGGAAAACTAATTATCAAGTAAGGAATACGATTTTGACAAACACCCAAAAATAACCTCTATAAAACCCTGCAATGCCTTAATCCCTGCCAAATAATGCAAAGGCCATGTTAATTAGACTATTTTAACGTAATGTACAAAACGGGGAAAAGCTGTTGTTTGAGAGTTTTTATAATCTTTTGGCATAACAAATTGAGAAAAAATACGATTTTTTACGACGTGATCATTTTAACTATTACAACTACATTTACCATCAAAATTGCTTATCCACGAGTTAACACGCTCACAATGTTGCACATTGATCGTGTGGTTGGCACACTAATTCTCCCCCTCAACCCGCAAAACCCCATAATCCGGTTAATTATAATTCCATTAAAAAGCTCAATGGGTTGTAACAATTTTGCAAAATGGGTTTAACATGAAAGTTCTTAATCATGAAATTTCATGTTAATTGCTTGTTTAGAATGCGGTTAAGTTGTAGGTGCATTTACTGTTTTACTTATAAAGACTGTACGTTAACTTCCTGCGTTATGTATTCGAAGATCGAATCTGAATTGTAAAATACGTATATTTGTATAAAACTGATTTTATTAATTTGTATTAATCATTTTCAATTTATTTTACCCTCTTCTTTTAGTAATGCAGATATTAAGCTTATATTATAACAGCTTTTACTTGCGAGTATTGATGTATATATTTTATGAGTTATGTATTTAGTGGCATGGCTTTAGGTATTTGTGTTTTAAATTTTTGTTGTTACTAATTTAAGTTAAATAAAACAACAGCTAACTAACATTGATATTTTATGTCACATTTGAGATTTGAGTGGATGGATTTGCGAGGCAAGTATGGAATACGTCTTTCCTGTGGAGAATCCGCAGAACCGAAAACCCTCAAAAAGTGTTTAGTTTGACTTTACTTCACAAGTGGAAAAGTTATTAGGGACTGCAATTATTTATTTATTACTGCAATTAACACTACATTTTATTCCACCATATTTCATACCAGAGTATCTTGCCTAAGAATTACAGAAATATTCGGGAAAAATATGATTATCTTAATCAAGAATCAATAATCAAGAATCAAGAATTTATTTCCGTTAAGCAAGTACATTCGACTTACACTAGGAAAACGTCATCAACTATACTAATTTTTAAAGTCCAAGGAGGTTTCTGTGACTCACCATGCAAAGAAAAATAAAACACACTTGTCACACAATTTAAATTAAAAAAAAACTACTTACAAGTTCTTTCCTTAGGCCAAATGACTCATTGATTAAGTATGTTGGGTTTTCCAATAGGAGCCCCTCCACCCGAATTTTGAATTTGGTGACAGTAAGGTTCCGGGCTGTACAAGGAAGCATATTGAAAAGCTTAACAACACATCACCACTTAACTGGACTTTTTTAAGCCTAACCAAAGGTAGATTCAGGTCATCTTTCCTACGAGTGTTGTAGGTGTGGATGTCGCTCCTGAGCTCGAGAGTGCCCAGCTCCCCTTAGTTTTAATTAGAGACTGATAAATATACAAATTGTATACTGTCATGAAAGTCTCGGATACAAAGGTGGGTTTACAATGATCTAGGTTCTTAGCACCAGCTATAATTAATTCTGATAGCTTTCTTTTGAAGGAGCAGGATTCTCTTCACCCCAGAAGCGGTACCCCAAAGCTTTAAACCATAAGTAACAATGCCAGAGCATTGAGTGACATTTGAGTGACATTTTCCAGAGGAAAAATAGGTGTAGGTAGTTCTCAGCCAGTCTTTAGGGAGGCAGTCCCTGCTAATCATAGCTGCTATTCTATTGGTTCACGGGGTCACGGTTTTTATTCCGATGTTATCCTTTACAAGTACAGATTTAGAGCGGCTTCCCTAAAACTGTTCATAAAAATGCCACTGGTGTTAAATAAAAGTGCCTTCTTTGTTTTATATATTTTCCATAATGTTCAACCGTAGAATAAAGAGATTTATTGTTCTATTACTAAGAACTATGAAATTTAGTAAATAATATTTAAAACACTTGTATTTTCTATGATTAGGCATATGCTTGGTAATTTATTTCTACGTATACACTTTTACCTTATAAAAGTATATACGTTGTGATCTATTTAATATACTATTAATATTTAAAATAACAAATAAAAATACATTTGATTTACACTCAAGAAGTTAATACGTAAATGTAACATTCATCAATCAACTCAGCTCAATATAAACAGATATTTATGAGTACATTTTTAAACCGGATATTTTGGTACTGGATTGAATATTCAGTTCGAAACAAATGGAACAACAAACGGGACAACAGGCTCCAGACACTGGACAGTACTGCCAACCTACATATTGCTCATTACTATTCTGTCAAGTTGGCACACAGAGGACGGGCGACGACATAGAGCATTATTACAGGTGGTAGCCATGGCAACTATTATTGTGTTGAGACCATCATCGTTGTGTCCGTCACGACCTAAACTTAGTTTTTGATAATCTATAAGAATATCTGTTTGATAAAGTCATAATAATATTGTTCAAAAATGGTTATTGTCGCCCGGATCGAAATTGTAATTCCATAAACCTTGCGTGGTTATGCAATTTTACGTGCCGAAAGGTAATATGTAAAAGCATATGTAGTGAATAGATAGGGACGTGGATCTGTAAATGTCATAGAATTAAAAGAAAAAACATCCCTATAAAAAGTATTATTGTAGCTGTGGTATCAACGAATATTAAACAGAAGTGTGTGTTTTATTTTAACATTCAGTCTTTAAAAGAATGTGGTCACTTGTCAGAAGTGGTTGCAAAACCAAATATTTGGAAATAGTTTAAAGTCGTTTGTTAGTTTCTGCTTTGGGTTTTGTAGATAAAGGAACAAACTAATTTAGTGGCATTTTTCGTATGAAACAATTGGTGCTATATGCGGGTTTTTAATTACAGACTCCACAGAATTCTAACGAACTTATCAATTAGACATTCGTAAAACTAAATACCCCCGTCACAGCAAACCTGCGTACTCAGCGAATGTCCAATGCATGGATATGTGTCTCACTACTACATAGAGCCACTTACCAAGTTTCACAAAAATACATTCATAAATAAGTGATAGCATTGTAAATAAATACAGATAGCATTTGATTTATTCTCCATCAGAATAACATTAGGGCTGAGTTCGCAGGTTTGC
Organism: Allygus modestus; assembly: GCA_963675035.1. Taxonomy (NCBI): domain Eukaryota; kingdom Metazoa; phylum Arthropoda; class Insecta; order Hemiptera; family Cicadellidae; genus Allygus; species Allygus modestus. The sequence goes on from OY776113.1 coordinate 62,498,245, forward strand.
TGCAACGAGGAAGAAAAAACACGAGTATTTTTGCAATTATCAATATAACTCAACCAGGTGAAGCTACATACCAAGTTTTATTAATTTAGGTTCATAACTAAGGGAGTAATACAAATTTACTTATTCTCCATATGAATAACATGGAGGCCGAGGATGCAGGTTTGCTGCTACAGGGAAAAATCAACAAAAAACCTTTTTTGTGCAAATATCAATATACCACAACTAGTTGAAGCCATATACCAAGTTTCATCAATATACATTCATAAATAATCGAGATATCAAATTTTATTTATCCTCCATAAGGATAACATTGGACAATGTACTGTGTTTAGCACTTTGAATATCTCTACAGCGGTTGGACGTAGAACAACAATTAAAACACCAAAATGATTGTTTTGTAGAGCTAAACTGATTGGTAAAACAAAATGTGAAGTTTTTAGTAAAATTATTTGAGGAAAATCCAGAAACCTTTTTCCCATAAGATTAACACGGTAAATTTTATGGACACGTTTTTTGACTTTTCTCTGCAACCACTTAACCTAGGTTAATGATTAAAAATACCCAATTATTATTATTTTTTGTAAGCTCTATAAGATGGCTATAACCAAAATTAAGTGTTTTTAAAATTTTAGGGGGAAAAATTCAAAAAACTGAGTTTTGGAAAATTTAATACCCCCTTCCCATAGTCCGATCGTTCTGGTTTTCGAACTTAAAGTCATAAATGTTACTCTACACATTTGTGCCAAATTTCATCAAAATCCGGCGTTTCTTTCAAAAGTTAAGTTCGCGATATATATAAATATGAACGAATAGTGTTTTTGGCATCTGGGGACCTCAAAACAAAAAGTCATCACGGTCTCGGGCTTAAGAGGGCTCTAAACCTTCGCCAAACGGCTGAAAAACACACCTCCGTATTACTCAAATTCTGAGGTTATTAAAGCACCTAGCGACCTCCAGTGAACGATAAAATGTTTCTCATGAAATTAACTAGGTTGAAAAAGTTATTTTAAGGTTTTAAGTTATTGTTAGACATATTTTATTCGGGGTTAAACTCAGTGAAAATTGACCATTTTCTACTATGTAAATGTCAAACAGTTAAGATCAAATTAGAAAGTTTTTCTGTTTTAAAACCCTTATTAGTTATTCAAGATCATTTCCCGCTAGGCAGGATTTCATAAAAACCAATATTTATCTCATAAATCGAGTAATTTGTGAAGGTTGTTTCTGAAAAGCGCTTCGCAAAACATCCCCGTACAGAGGACGCTCTGGCGAGCGGCGATGGAACTACCACCGCCAATGAGACATTCGTCAGTGTCGCCAACCTCTGTTTCTCTACCTATTGGGAAATCGGACGGACGTAATTCCCCAGAAAGGTCCTCTGTGTCCTTGCTTCAAACTACTCTAAAGACACAATATTTGCCCGTCGTACCATACCGTCATTCTTGATGATATAGCTAAACCAAATTTCAAATGACATTATCTGGGCTTTTTACCGTTCAAGAATGTGATCAATATCATTCAATATGATTAAATGATTAAACCTAATATACTGTAATACACCAAAAATTTGAATAAAATTAAACCTTCCTTAAACAATATTTTTTACAAAAATTAAGATTGTTCAAGTTATTAATGTTTACAGTTGATACAAATAGTAACAATTATATTTAACGTTACCAAGTGCAATCCGTTTTATATTGGTTTTCGTTAACCGTATAGTAAGAAGTTTCTCATTAACAATCATAACTGTAACTCGGCGTAGGTACAACGTGGCTTTAGCCAACTTCATCACAATCTGTTTCATGTCATTTTCAAAGTGTGTGTGGTTGTACAATACTTGTATAACGCGGCGCGGCGGCCGCGCCGATTTCCAAGAGCACTGAGCCGAGAGGTGACGAGGCGCCCCTCGACCAAGGGTGGGAGTGCATCACCTCACTTCCTGGAAGATCATCCCCTACAGCATTTTCCTTGTCCGCAAACCTTCAGTTCATCAGTTGATCTTTGTGACAGTAAAAATACCCCCAGTGTATAAAAAGGCAAAAATATTGCCATTTCGTCATGTGAACACCTCAAGGAATGAGGATGGAAGCGTTTGGATTATGATTATTATAACAGATGATAATAATAAACCATAGTTTGTTATCATACTCAAGATGTTTCATTTCTGTTTACTAGTGATAATAATGCGGAAGCGGATTGCAGACGATGATATGAATCTTATTGTCATACTTTATCCCTTTTATCATATTATCTGTTTTACTTTCTCCCCTCGCATGTATAGACATAGTGTATATATATCCCTTTTATCATATTATCTGTTTTACTTTCTCCCCTCGCATGTATAGACATAGTGTATATACGAAAAAAGAGTCCCTGGACCAAAAATACTAAATAATTTTGTCAAAAGAATGTTTTTTTATTCTCGCAAAACCGTAGACCTTACAAGTAACGATCGAAAGGGGCGCCAAAATCGGATGGGGGCGCATCATATTTTCTCCCTTATTACATATAATAGCAATATTAAACTCGAATCATTACAATTTCAATTAAAGATGAAACCCCAGTTGAATACTCTCCAATCCCCAAACCATATTTTTCCTCATCTAGGAAGTACGTTAAAATAATCGAAGAGAGCCGGTTAAAACAATTAGTTGCATCATGTAACTTGATATTTTAACATTGTAATTTTCTTTCAAAGTATTGCAAGTTTTATCCAGCACATTCTCAATACGGTACCAATCAGAATACCCTGAAGTTGTCACAAATCGATAAAGGTCAAAACAACTTCTCAACTTGGAATTGAGGGGAGCGGAGGATTTGTTATCTGATATGTAAATGTAATGTTTAAATACCCCCGTAGCAGCAAACCTGCGTACTCAGCGAATTTCCAATGCATGTATATGTATCTTAATGCCAAATAAAGCCACATACCAAGTTTCATCAATGTACATTCATAAATAAACGATTTATGACATTTTAATTATTCTCCATAAGAATAACATGGCAGCTGAGTATGCAGGTTTGCTGAAGTAAGGAACACAAAAAATGGGGTTTTATACAAATATCAATATAACTCATGTAGGTAAAGCCGCATACCAAATTTCATTAATTTATTTTCATAATGAAGGCAGATAACACGTTACTTATTCTCCATAAGAATAACATGGGGCTGAGTACGCAGGTTTGCTGTTACGAGAGCCTTGGGTAAAAAATTGGTTTTTTTTAGCAAATATCAATGGTCCACAACCAGATGAAGCCGTATACCAAGTTTCGTCAGTATACGTTCATAAATAAGCGAGATATAAAATTTTTATTTTCCTCCATAAGAATAACATTAAACAACGTACTGTGTTTAGCACTTTCAATATCTCGGTAACCAATTGACGTAGAGAAATGATCAAAATACCAAATTGTGTGTTTTTTTAAGCTGAATCCAATGGTGAATACTAAAATTTGACTATTTCAAAAATTATATGTGAAAAATTCAAAAAACCCATTTTTGGGTTAAAAAAACCCAAAATACCCCTTCGGATAGAGCGATCTGGCTGGTTTTCGAACTTAAAGTCATAAATGTTGCTTTACACGTTTATACCAAATTTCATCAAAATCGGATAATTTTTTTACGAGAGTTATCGTGCTCACGGACACACACACACACACACACACACACACACACACACACACACACACACACACATATATATATATATATATATATATATATATATACAGTGTCGAACGAATGGTGTTTTTGGGGTCTGGGGACCTCAAAACGAAAAGTTATCATGGTCCCGGGCCTAGGCCTTGCCATGCCGACTACGGTAATAGCTTCTTCCCTATAGGGGAAATCGCTAAAAAGGGGCCGCGCCGTGCTGGAGCACGGCTCGCACTGCCCTAAAGCCGGTACTGATTATTACCATTTTATTTTAATTGATATAATTTTCCTTTTTATTACTGAAATGTCTTTAATTCCAAACGAAGTATTTTGTATCTTAGTGCCAATTTTTATCTTTAAAACCATAAACTATAACCAATTCAATGTTTATTAGTGATTGTTACATCGGGTTACTTTTCATGTTTTTTATTAACAGTTAAAATGTTGCAGTCTAACCTAATCCCAGAAATTCTGTAGCATATTACAGTACACTGTATACAAAACTTATGTGCAATACAGTCGGGTTTTTACTTTACAACTTGTTTTTCTTCATCCCTTATACAACGTGATTGATAACTATTTATCTGAGTAATGATTCCATAATATTACACAATTGCAACGTTTAAATGTTGTGTACCATTCCGAAATTAAGTTATATAATATCTTACGTTTTTACAACTATTATTTATATAATCGAATTTCACAATTATTATTTGTTCTTGGATCTATTCTTAATCTTTAAATAATCTCACATGTTTTATCATAGAGGGTACATTTTATATCCTACGGACATTTTTATTGACAACTACATAAGAACTATATGAATTTTCTATGAATTCATACATTTTAATGTTTATACATTTTTGTTATTCATGCAAAATGGTCGTGACAAACATTTTGAGTTCGGGGCTAAATCCAAAGTGAGATTCTCAAAGAGAATTTTAAAGGAATATAGAAGCAGTGAGGTGACAGCCGAGACATCAGCCTGCCTCCTGCCACTGGCGACATCGGGAGTTACCGTTGTTCGTTCAACTTCCCCACGAATCCATGGATTCCCTTTTGGTTGGCAGTAATGCGAAAAACCGGTTTAGAGGGTGGCTCGCCTAGCGCGGCCACTTGTGAAAATTGAAACTACGTGGAGCTTTGTGGGACACAGATTGTTGTACTCCACTTTGGCCAAGGACCTTTAGAGCCACCTTAAGCTTACAGTGATAGCTTCTTTCCTATAGGGCAAATTCGCTAAAAATTAGTATTAAGTGAGGAAGAAAAGAAATACCTTATTCAATCCTACAGCAGGTCCGTCGTAGTGATGTTGAAATCACAAGGATCAGGGTATTTTGTTTTGTTATTTAAAATAGTTCAATTAAGGTGTGTCTACGTAGTACCGAATGATTGATCAACCTGGGATTCTGGATGCTGGTCCCAGCTGTCATTTGTCATTGGACAATTGGACATTGGACATTAATAAATTAAGATTTCTATGTACAGGTCTAACATAGATAGTGACATGACCAAGGTTCGGACCGTGCCCTTTAAAACTTTCAAAATGCCAACGGCTTGGATACACACCAAAACTCACGCTATTAAAACAAAATTAAATGGATTATCATTACTAGTTGTAGTGTCTTTGACAGTAGTTCGAAGTAGGTGTTCTTGGCGAATATACAAAATAATGTCTTGCCTTAGTTTTAAAATATGAAATATCTAATTATTTCACCGTATTGGCAGTATTTTCAAATGTATATTGAAGCAACATAGTACATATTATGCCACCGCCCTTGGGTAACGAAACAACTGGGAGTACGAACAAAGAGTGTCATAACCAGCTGTTATTGCAATCTGACCGGTACGTTATAGGAATCAATAACAATGTCCAAGTAGAGGTTACTGATTTGCAGTTTCATGCCTTTGTTGGACTGATCAATTAAACTGCAAAAACCCGATTGAATGTTGTAGTTTTATCACCTTTATAAAAAAAACATTAATTTGTCCATGGAGTAAATGTTATTTTTGGTATTTTTAAGACGTAGCATGTCTCTTATAAACCACAGGAAACGACTTAAGGATTGTTCCGGGTTAGTTGGATTGGGTCAGACCTACCCGAGAATAGACTTATTTTTATCTGGTGTTTATTGTCGTACATTAGACGTAAAACACATTTTCTAAACGTCATAATTTAGATTGATTGGTTTTCCAACATTGTAGGAAGAATCAGGCAACGAGTTATTATATCGAATTCCCTTCCGTTTTAACACATACAGTAATCTCAAAGACGATATGCATATGCGTGCAGACTTTCCATGATAATAACTGTGATTCCAATTAAACTAAATGTTAATAAAACTCGTATTTTCAGAATTTAGCGTAATCAAGAGATTGAAATAATGTAAAATGTGAAGTATTTTAATAATATTTCATTATTGATTAGAAAAAAATAATATGATACTTGAATACTTTTACTATCTTGGAAAATTTGTGAAAAAGGTTAAAAATATAAGAACGAGTTTGCACGCAGCACGCTGACGTGAGGGAAGTGAATTTCCACATAAAAACTTTTAAAACTCAAAATCAGTGTAAAAACATACATTTGTCCAGTATTTATTGAAATCTGAAAACATTGATTTTTTGGCTGTTCTGATACTCCTGGTTTCATTTACTTGCAAAGCTGGGAATACAATTTTGCGCATTATAAGGTTAGGAGAAGGTCCAGACAGGCTTGAAAGTAGGCGTGAGGTTGCTGGGGATAATAAAAGTACTCTAACAAAGGAATAACAGGCTTTTCTAGTGTAAAACCCCCATAAGACAACGTACTGTGTTTAGCCGATACACATTTTCTTTTTATAACTCAGTAAACATTTATGCTAGAATGACGAGAGAGGGCTTAAAGGTTTTGCCTCACTAATTACCATATTTTTACATGCATTAATCTTACATCTGGGGCTTTTCTGACCCTTTTTGGGCCCAAAAACTCGAAATTTGAAAGATTAATCCCCAAAAAATGGGTTTAGAGTTTTCCGATTGTTTTGCCCAACGAACTTGTCCAACAGATTATAAAAAGGAACGTTCCTACCGAATTTGAAGTAAATCGGACAAAAAATGCGACCGCTAGAGTGCATACACACACACACACATATATATGTCTATATATATATATAATTTTGAACGACCCCCCAAAACGTGTTCAGGGGGTCACGTTAGGAACTTCTATGGTGGTCCCGGGCTTAAGTTTCACAGTGCGGGTCATGCTAATAGTTCACTTTCCAAAGGAAATTCACTAATAATGTAATAGGAATGGCGACGGTTTCGGTATGTTAGGTTTCATTCTTTTTAGTTTTTTATCCTCAATTGTCCGTCACCAAGGCCATCCATCTAAGGTCGTCTGTGCGGCGATCTAAAGACAGCGAGGTACCGTAACGGCGCTCAGATTAGTCACATGGGAAAGCCTGTAGGTGACGGCCCGTGAAAAGTATCATAGCAGTAAGCCGAGATCGAACCTTCGCTAGGCCAGTGGTAGCCAGTGGTAGCCAGGGGTAGGCCATTGGTACCTCTGAGAATAATTCTTAGTATTTTGTTCAATCCTGCTATTAATACTGCTGTTTAGTAATTGGTGTACTACAACCAAACTTGATAAACAGGTTCATCTGACTGTGATGTATTGGAATTTGTACACCATACTATCAATAAAGACAATTTATAATTATAGTTTACAATATATTACTCACCTACCTTATTTTTTAAATTTGTTCACATAGAAAAATATGAACCATTTTTTACCATTATAATATGTTACCATTTTAATATTCCTAGTGTAGGTACTATAGTATTAATTTCAATAAAACTATTTTTTCATTTGAGTTCAAAATTGTACATTGATTTATTTTACTAGGCTAATTTGATTTATTTTATTGAAGGCATTTTCTAATTGTGGCCTAAAGTAGGTTTAGTGCGGCCGCAGCATTACTGCAGTTTAATTACTGTAGTTTTCTTGAAAACGTGATGTTGTTCCATCGATTCACTAGTAAATCCCTTTCTATTAATACAAGACTGTTGAACAGTGGCTTTTCGCAATACCTAGAAACACTTTACCACAGTAAAGTGGGCACCATTGAAATATTGACACCACAGAAACATTGATACTGTTGAATCATCGATACCCTTAAACTATTCAACTAAAATATCGAAACCAGTGAAACATCAATACCCTGAAAAATGTATTCAACCAAAACATTGATGCCACTGAAACATGAATACCACAGATACCGAAACCACTGAAAACACCGATACACCACTCAAACATCGGTGGGGCGCGACCTGGTGTATATAGTCCAATTTTAACGAAAGAAAGTGACTGACGGAGCGGCCGCTCGGCGACTGAACCTTCTATTTCATAACCTCGTGGAATCGTAAAACTCGTGGTTAGAAACTTACAATAAACGTTATTATATAGTTAGTTAAACACGTTTATAGCACATTTTTCAAATATTTTTATTTTTTCCGATGAGTTTATATTGATGGTTTAAAAAACATCAATATATTGTTTATATTGATGAGTTATGTTTTGAAAAACACGAATTGAGACATTTTTAATTCGTGTTATAAAAAAAATATGCTATAAATGTGTTTAAATAATAAATTGAAATAACGTTTAATGTAAGTCTCTAACTATTTGTTTTACGTTTCCACGAGGTAATGAAATAGAATGTTCGGTCGCCGCGCGGCCGCTCCGCCAGTCAGTTTTTTTTTCGATAATCAGACTAGTGTCACAGAACGTAACTTTGGTGAGCTACGTCCCGGGTTCGATCAACCCGCTCTCTGCTTTTTACTAGCAAATTTCCCTTATGGGGAAGAAACTATTACCGTAGGCCTCATGGTAAGACCATGATAACTTTTCGTTTTGAGGTCCTCAGATGCCAAAAACATCATTGGTTCAAACTTCAATTTTGGGGGTTTTATATCCCAAAAATGTTTTTTTTCGGGTTTTCACATGTAGTTTTTATTTAAATAAAATTTGTATTTATAACATTACATTTATCTTAAAAAACAAACAATTTGATATTTTGATCATTGCTCTACATCAATTGGTTACTAAGATATTGAAAGTGCTAAACACAGTACGTTGTCTAATGTTAATCTTATGGAGAAAAATAAAAATTGTATATCTCGCTTATTTATGAACAACAACTAACGAAACTTGGTATATGGTTCCAACCATGGCTTCATCTGGTTGTGGTTTGTTGTTGTTGGCACAAAAAAAACAATTTTTCACCTACGGTTCCCTAGGTACTCGGTCCCCATGTTATTCTTATGGAGGATAATTAAAATGTTGTATACCGCTTATTTATGAATGTATATGGATGAAACTTTGTATGTGACTTCACTTAGATGAGTTCTATTGATATTTGCATAAAAACCCATTATTTTGTGTTCCTTGTTGCAGCAAACCTGCATACCCATCCCCAATGTTATTCTTATGGAGAATAATTAATATTTTAAATATCGCTTTTTTATGAATATATTTCTTATGCATCCTGGTAAGTGGCTTAATGTGTTATCAAGACATATATATTTAATGCAAATTTGCTGAGTACGCAGGTTTGCTGCGACGGGGGTATTGTATGTATGGTGATTCTTTATCTCGGTGGTTCTCCTGTGTGTCCAGCTATCCGGAATAAAAACATCAATAGGTCTCTCAGGCGAGGAGATCTCTGTATCTCCCCATGCTTACAACCACTCGATATTGACTAGTGCCACCAACACTTACCAAAGGTAATGAGAAGTCAGGAGAATGCGACGTGCTTCTGAATGCTAAACGTCTCCAAAGTTTTTACGAGTTAGAGAAGTGAGGCGGCTGCAGTGTATCAAGTGAAACTCCGCAGTTGACGAGTTAACTGTCACTTTCAGTATATTTACTTACAACCTAATACATTCATTAATTCTATATAATTTACCGTGCTGCATCTTTTATTATTTTACTCAGTAGTTACCAATCTGAAAGTTTGTTAAGTACAATCATAACACGCAGCTACTTTGACAGTTCATCGTCTATTACTGGTGATGGAAGCGATATGTGGTCCGTCGGGGAGGTCTTTCATAGAATCGCTTCGATCCTGAGACATTGTAGCACGGAGATTATATTCCTCGTTAGTTTCGTCTATTACTGGTTATCGCTTTAATTTTACTTTCCAACAATTTATTTTTATTTTTATGTTGTTTACAACAACATTAGCATATTTTGTTTCTTGTAGAGGCTAATGCCTAATTAATAACTGGTTAACCTAGTTTCAATCATATTATGAGTAAAATAATTACGAGATAACAAATTAAAATCTTACAAAGAATAAAATTTTGGATGTATATTGTACACTTATTAGTTAGTTCAAAAAAGATGAGCGATAAACATTTAGGTATGCAGTTAAATAATACAGTTATAAATCAGGAACGAGGAAAATTAAATAATAGCCAAGCTTTAAATGTATAAAAGTAAATTAAACAGAAAAATATAATTTTTGCATAAAACAACAGATTTCACATTGTACTTACTAGACGATTGTTGTCAAAACTAAAACCTTTACATTCAATTGGAAGGATTGAAGAACGGAATACGATTAAACAAAACAAACCCTTATTAAAATATAAATGAAAATTTGCATTGTAAACATAGTTTTAGTGAAAAAAAACACTTGTGAGAAATATTTACTAAAAAGTTAAATTAATACAGTGGCTTATATATTTTTGTGACACAAGAAATCACAAAGAGCTCCCGGAAATTAAATTTATAGTCAGTGATACAGCACAAAACATCAGACAAAAATTTAGAGTAAAAGCGGCCACCGGTGGAGTGACACAATGACATTAGAGATATAAAATGGATTTCTTGAGCTAGCAAGCCGACTGACTCTGTTTCAAAATGTGTGAGAAAGTTTTCTGTATTTTCTTACCTCAACATACTGTTTCTACTGTTTCGTAGCCACTTAAATAGTATTAAAATTAATTTATCATATGCAAATTGTTAATTCAAACGAAATTGGGAAACAAATCATAACAAATTAAATAAGGTTTATTATTTTAGGCTTAGGTTTGAGGTCTTCACGTATATTTCAAGCTTGTTTTGTATTAAGGTGATAAAATATGTATTTTATTACATAATGTTCCTGTCAATAGTTAAAATTAAAAAAACGTAGTTTTCCCTGTAGTACTGAATATTCGTATTGCAATTGTTTTTACAATTATTTTACAAAAGCTTACTAATGCTTAGAAAAAAGGGAAAGTAATGGGGTGTGGTTAGGGGTGTGAGTTAAGGGATGGTGATAAATTGCAATAGGAGTTCTAGGTAAATTTGTCCACCTAGTTGGTACATGCTGCAAACTGAAACAAGAACAGTATTTAGCGAATAAAAATAAAAATTTGATACACTAGTTTTACGAGGGGTGTGGAAATATTACGGCGATTTAAGACAACAATAACCTTAAGCGATATATCAAAGTAAACCCTTTTTTTCATGAGACAGTGTTATTTTTGCCGCAATTCAAACCTTATCCTGAAAATAGCCTACTTTACGGAATTCCCTCTTTGAACTAATTTTGCCTATGTTCACTGACGAGAAATGTAGGGATACATCCATCTCGTACAAAGGTCCATGTATTAACACCCGTGTGCGACAGTTTTAATCTCTATAACGATTGAATGTAATGTTATCTAGTTGAGGTATGTACAATGTTTTATGAAAATTATAACTAGTGATATTTAATGAGAGTTTAGGATCAGAAAGTATTCAAGGCCAACAACAATATATCGTAAAATTAAAACATTGTATCAGTAATAAAATAGGTTTCAAATTCTTTTAAGTGTTTCCGAAATAATGAAATGGATATTTATTTATACAAATACACTTATTCATTTAATTAATTTTGATTTTGATATTTTGTTACATAAACATAAATAAAGGTTTAATTTAATTTAATCGTCTGTAGTAAATTAATGATTTATGAATACAAATAAATGAATGTTTATATTTTAACAATTATTCTTGTTATTCTCATTAACATGAATAATTGATTCATAATGAAATTAATATATATTACGGAAATTAAAAATAATGTAACTAATATATCTAACTAAAAATAAACACAACAAAAGGCATTTATATGGCTTCTTTCATTCCTTATAAATTGAGTTGAATCATAATTAAATTAAAAGAACATTTACATGATACAATCTTAAAATTTTTACAGCCACCTTTTTCCATAATATTCTTGAGGTACTAAAGTATATTAACTAGACTTAATTAGACTTAATACAATTTAACTGACTGAAAATCTAGAAACAAAACAAAGTGAATATCATCCAATGAAGTCAAATCTGTGTTCAAGTGGTTGACATAGACTTGATATATACTCATGAGCTCAATAATACCCATACTGGGCCAAGGTCACCCCACCTACACTAATCACAACAAAATATCTAATACTGGATGGTGTTGATAGACGGACTGACTAATTTGTCTTCATCTCTATTCCACCCCATACAATAGCAGCTGGTGATGTATGCGATTGGCTGTACCCGTGGACATTTTCATGGAGAAAAATAAGGCTATGGTAACAATTTGAACTGGGGAGATCTTTAGTTTAGTCGGAATGATGATGGAAATCACGAGGCCTATGCAATGTGAATGGAACTCATGATAATATAATTCAGGGGCAAAAGGTATGGCTTTCTATTGTATGTGAAATGAATTTGTTAGTACGATAAAAGAAAGATCATTCGTTTGATAAGAAAATGTGTAAGGAACGTAATTTTAGAATAAAGCCTCTAACACTTATAATAAATCATGTCCTAGGTTTAAGCTCTGAGTAATAAATTGAATAAGTAATAATATCTGTCTATTTTGAAAAGTAAGCTTCCTGGAAGAATTTAAATGCCTGTCTAAATATTTTAAAACAAAATATTGTATTTTGCAATCGTACTTGGATAATTTTAGCGATTCAGGATAGTTTAAAGTTGTTCCTTGAACTTAGTGCTAAACAAATGGGGAAAACAACCTTTTTATTCCATACAATGATTTTACATTTTGACACAGAAAAAAAACAAAAGAAAACCTTGAAGAATGCAAATATACTTTTAGTTTTGCATTAATTTGATTTTTTATAACTGAACATTTGTATCTGTTTACTCTACTTTCGAAGTTAGACTGTACTTTCCACCAAAACCTAAAATATAAAGTAGTTATCAAGTGCCTTAGTTTGGTGGTTATTTTACGATTGTATGGGTGTTAATCTGTAGGAAATTAATGTCAGGATAAATACATACATTAAACGTGAATTGATAAAATGATAAATTAGATTTGTTGCTCATCTGATCTCAAGTCGGTGTAAGATTTCCGCCATGTTTTCCTGGGTTAGCTCTCGGGGCTTCTTCGTGACTAGATGATAAATAGACTTGGTGGAAACCTGTACTTTGTCGTTAAAATATTCATTGAACCATGCTGCGACAGTTTCACAAAGGGGACGTTAGGCCAGAACTGAGTTTAGTTTAGGAGTTTAGATACTGGTAAGCCATTATTGGTCCCTATTAACTAATTCACGAAACATTTCTATAATTCAATCCACAAGCTACAACATTACTTATAATATTAAATCACGCAAGATAAGAAAAGCGATTCAGTGAACTAGATTTTTGCTCTACATGGATGTTAAATAAACTATGCACGATGAAAAATACTTCGCAAAAGAAAATTTAAAGTCAAATACATTTCTGAAAATAATTATAATTTTTCAGAAATTATCCTCTGGACAATTATGCTAGACAATTATATGTATATTATATATATATATATATATATATATATATATATATTTATAAATGTAGACTATATGGTGTAAATCTCATAGTAATAAATGAGATTTACATGTTTTAATTTAATATGGAGAACCAGCTCAGCAATTACAAATTAAAATGACAGTAAATCCATCGCCCCTCAGGGTTTACTTAAGTAGGTAATTTGTATTTATAAAACATACAATTATAGTCAGTTTAAAAATAAATGTCCACTGATTATCTGACTGACTCACCGAAGTACACAAGTTTAATCCACACCTAAGTAAACAAATACAGTATATACAGGGTGAGTCAGACCACCCGTCCAGCATGTATAACGGGAGAACGGTTTGGTCATCAAACAAAATTCTTCCCCACTAAAAAGCATATGGGCTAACTATTAAAAATATTTTCATCAAAATATATGAACAGAATGTTCCAAAACTGAAGGTTCGAATCTCAAAATTTTCTTACGTAAACATAGAGACAATTATACATAATTTTAAAGGTATTGTTAAAAGAAACATTATTTTTCAACTTTATCTGTTATCTGACGCAATATTTATAAGTCAGAAAATGGCCGTGTACCAATCGCTTATTGTCGTTGTAAAGATTCCGTTTATAATAACAATTAACTTGCTGAATTTGTTGTCAAGGATACAATTTGATCCAAATGAGTCCTTCAAATTTAATTTTTTTCAGCGAGCTGTATGTTGAAATCCTCTTAATTTATGTTTTTTCCTTAATATAAGGGTTCGAGGTTCAATAATACTTGTTGGACTGTACGTTCCTCCGAAGTTGTTCTTAGCTATAAGCAGCTGTTATCATTTGTATCATGTATGAAGCAAATAATTTTGCAAGCTGATATGGCATATACGTATTAGGGCATTTCGTATATACACGTATTGTATAATAATAGTTGATAGGTCTCTATTTTGAATATCCGGAATTCCTATACCAAAAATTTAAGATTAATCCCTTTTCTCCGTGAAATTGGATTGAAAAACAATGTTCATTACAATTAATAGGTTTAAGTAAATTCTAATACATTATATTGGAGCTCAAAGCTGATTCTTACATGTAAATATTAACTTGGAGCTTCAAAGAAACTTTCTTGTCATTAATCAGGAAGCAAAACTTCGTAGTTTCAAAGTTTCTCTTGAATTTCCTTTGCAAGATAAAGCAAATACGTGAATTATAAAACGCTACATTCCCATTTGTTGAAGGTATTTTGAGTATCGAAACTTTGTTATAAGCTATTTCAGACATCATTGTGTTGATTAATTTCTTTAAACAAAAAGGATGCGTAAAAGGAATTCTTGCCCAACTTAAAACGAGTTCGCACGCAGCACGCTGACGTGAGGGAAGTGAATTTCCACATAAAAACTTTTAAAACTCAAAATCAATGTAAAAACATACATTTTAAAATTTTTATTGAAATCTGAAAACATTGATTTTTTGGCTGTTCTGATACTCCTGGTTTCATTTACTTGCAAAGCTGGGAATACAAATTTGCGCATTATAAGGTTAGGAGAAGGTCCAGACAGGCTTGAAAGTAGGCGTAAGGTTACTGGGGATGATAAAAGTACTTTAACAATGAAATAACAGGTTTTTCTAGTGTAAAACCCCCGTAAGACAACGTACTGTGTTTAGTCGATACACATTTCCTTTAATAACTCAGTAAATATTTATGCTAGAATGACGAGAGAGGGCTTAAAACTTTTGCCTCTCTAATTCCCATATTTTTACATGCATTAATTTTACATCTGGGGCTTTTATGACCCTTTTTGGGCCCAAAAACTCGAAATTTGAAAGATTAATCCCCCAAAAAAGGGGTTTGAGTTTTCCGATTGTTTTGCCCAACGAAGTTGTCCAACTGATTACAGAAAGGAACGTCCCTACTAAATTTGAAGTAAATCGGACAAAAAATGCGACCGCTAGAGTGCAAACACACACACACATATATATATATATATATATATATATATATATATATATATACATTCATCTGCGCCCGGTAAGTCAGTCACCGCGCTGGTATTTTACACGGTGTGGCAGTCACCTGCCCGAAAGCCAGTCAGCCCTCCCGAAAGGCAGTCAGGTACGGCTTGCCGTGCATCCTTTACATACCGAGACGGCTTACAGGTGCTGCTATAGTGTGCCGGTATGTGGAACTTCTTGTCACATTCGCGCTTAGTCGAGTAGTGGAAACTAGTTTTAACAGACGTATGACTGTCAAATACAAAATACAGTACTTGGATTTTAATCCCGTCGAACACACATTCAATTATTTTGTTAATAATTTTACAAAAACTATAAAATACTAAAATCATAACTTTAATTAGCTAGGAGTGGTTTTGTAGTATAGCTTTATAATTATAACCTACTTATATCTAAAAGCAAGTTATCTCCGCCGTTTTTTTTATAATTTTTGTACGAAGCAAGATACAAATGTATGAATTTGCTTATACTTATAATAAAAGGTTTTATAATTTTACTGTACTCTTTAACTAAAATTACCTAATAATGAACAACGAAAAGAGGTCAGTACAAATTAGGCTCTTATATTAAGTTTAAGTTTTTACTCTTTATATCTATTAAAGAGTATTTCGTATTTTTGTATTATTTATATTTATTCTTCCTCACAAAAGGACAGAAAACCTCAAAACCGACACAAATGAAGAGTGCAGATTTCACTTTGCGTATTTATTTTCCCCTCCATTTGTTCTTAAAATCGCCATAATTTGTATTACACATTTTCCAATTTAAGTTTAATTTAAGGGACAGAAGTGTAGGTATGTTGCGACTTCCCTTTCTGTAGACAACCTTTGCGCAATCAAACATAAAACACACTCTATAAGTCCGCTGAAATTGTTAATGACATACAATCCAATGATAATAAACTCTTCGATACTATAAAACATATGGGGAAAGTATACCACGGATGACAAGGCCTAACAGAACTCTGTAGTTGAAAGTTCGTCACATATTTAAAATTATTATTAGTCAATCTAGTAGACTGGGGCATAGTGGTTAGTTTACCCTTCTTTTTTTATAAAACCAGTTCCGTTCAATTTAAAGTACTGACAAATATCAAACTATGTTATAAATTTAAGATTTACTTTACGACAGTTCCTAAACTGAATGCGTTCCGTCAACACTGTGACATCTTGGGCTGCTTCAATTTAGGAACTATGTGAGGAAAATCTAACATTTTTAGTATTGATGACATTTCAGTAATAGGAAAGAAATTGTTATTAAACTAGGCCTACTATCATTCTATATCTTATATACTATCAAGGTGAGCCGATTCTTGTTAAGAGTACTCCTCCGTTATTTCTGAGCCTATTTTGACGATTGAGGTTTCAACATAGCCTATTTGACCTGATAACTAGTTGTGAAAAAGGTTTTTATTTTTCGATATTTTCAATCTGAAGGGCACCGGCCGGTTTCAAAGTTCGTTTTTTGCTCTTAAGATAAAAATAAGGAATAATGTATTTGAATTGCAGCCGTTAATACGCTATGGACAGATTATTAGTAATACCAGATGTTAGAAGTAAGGAATTTATCAAAGTCAAATAAGTTTTGTTTCTACATCGCTTTGAGCAGTGAAATGTTGTATGCAGTGGAGATATTTAAATTTAATTTCTGTTGATATTTGTTTATCTTTCTGTCTTGTTAACAGCCATTTTTAACTGAATTTCACAACAATTACTGTACTGAATTAAATAAAACATTTTACCTATCGTCGTTTGGAGCATGACACGTTTAGGCTGTTTTAAATCATCGTACGTCATTAGGGTTATGCCGCCGCCCCTTGGTCCGTCAGTGCTCAAAACTAGATCTTTTGGGTACAGGTTACTTAACCTTTAATTAAAGAATGCACAAATTTGTTCTAATGAGCTAATTATATTTTACCACAGAACGGAGGAAACACGTCTGTTTCACTATTCTACAACGGTATACTAAACCATATAACGGCACGCAATAACATATATGACGGTACGGAACACATAGCCCATAGACGATGCAACATGGATTAAGGTGACAAGATCCGTTGAAGCCTAAATTGGGGTATCAATTATAATACCGGATGAACAGTGCTGTGGATGGGACCTACACAAACAAAATTTGGTCCGGGGGCCCTCCTAGAAGATTTCAGAAAATTAGATACCAAATTGTGAGTTTTGGTCCAAATATTACTCAGTGTCGTAAACAATAGTTTTTTCAATCACATTCATTAAATTGTACAACTATTGTTTTAACTATGCTAAGCAAAACTTAATTAATAAATTAAAGTACCATACAAAATGGTATACGAAAGAGAATTGAATAGCTGTCACTAACTTTGAAATTACTTTAATCTTATTATGAAACTGAACACAATTAAACACGGTCAGGGCCTGATTAAGGTGTGTGGCACCATAGGCTTAAGTTGATTTGACAGCCCCCTCAACTGTTGGGGGTGGGGAGGGTGGTTGTCGAAATGACTCCATGAACGAATGTCTGAACCGTAAACGCGGCCCAAGGTAGCTTCATTTTGTGGATGAGTTAAGCGTTAAGGGCATACCAGCGTCAGGTAGCTTTGTCTCTTATTAACGTAGAGTTCCATCTCTTTTTAACCAATGAGTGGTTGCATAAACTCAGGGACACCTCTGGAATCCCCTTAAAGCAAATTGTCTGATCTAAAGAGTCGTAGGTTGACTTATCTCTCGGTTAAATAACGGCCGCATCGTGTAACATCGGCCGTGAATGACGATCGCACCGTATAACATCGGCCATAATTGACGATCGAAAAACATAATATAGGCAGTAAAAGAGGACCATGCACCATCAACGTAATAGATATCAGCGTAGTTCGGGGGTGGCAAGGGGGTGGTTGACCCCCAATAATTTGGCGAAAATATTCTTGTAATATATGAAAAGTCCCAATAATCATAATCACGACCATGTTTGCCCTCCAATACAAATACAGAAATTACGCTTATAGTAATAGATGACCGAACCGCGTTATAGTTGTCGTAATTTATGATCGCAACAGGTGCAATCGGTCATAAATGACGATCGCACCACACTTTATAAAAAAATTATGGCGATCGCACCGCTATTCGCAGAAACAGACGATTGGACCACGTAATATTGGCCATAAACGGCGACCATAATCACGGCCGTAAATGACGATCGTACCGCGTAATCATGTTCGTAAAAGACGATCGCACCACAGATTACCAATTCGATTACATAATCCCGCCCTGAAATAATCTCGAGGTCAAATAAATCCCACCCGAAAAACGGAATTATTTTTGCAGGACATTTCCCGATATTTTTGGAAATGTTCATCCCTCATCACGAGCTTACGAAACAACTAAACTACAGCTGTTCAAAAACAACCATTTCCTAAGGTAACACTCACTTGGTAAAGTATAATTGTTAGATTTTTTGTGAGATTAGTGATTAGAACCAATGTACAGGGCTTAAATCTGTACATGGATTAGGTTATGTGTAACTATAACTAATAAAAATAAAGATTGAATATAAAGCGGACATATCAAAAAGAAGAAGAAACGAGTAAATAAGAAACTATACTTATTTGTTTCATATAACTATTGCATAATAGTTTAGTTTTTCTTGTACCGGTAACTTCAGCAAAATTTGCTGCTTTTCCTAGAAAAAAAATAGTTTTCCCATGTACTGACATTAAGTTCAAACTTAATTTTTACTAACAAATATAAATTTTTTTATATTTTTAAATACTTTAATTGTAATTTAAATTCCTACTAACATATTTATATAATATATTTGAACATTAGTGATTTTTTGTATAACAATAACTGATATAAAATGCCTGTTTTTCATAGTAATACATTTGCCTGTTAACTTGTAAAGTTATCTTTTAAAACACAAAGGACTTATCTACTTGCTTATTTTTTGCATTTCTATTAAACAGATCATTTACATGCATATTTCGTTCACTACACCGTATCCTATTGTTATATAAAGTTACAAAAACATCACACATTGTCTGGGGAAATGTATATCATAACCACTTACCTTTAACTTTCATAAATAGTGATTTTTTATGTTTTTGTGATAGTTACAAATACTTTGACAAATATCATATATTTAATAATGTATTTATATCAGGTTTTTTTGGCATATTTGGTGATAAAATTTGGATTATCCTTAAGTGAATCCATGTTGACGATAAGTATTGTGTAGCGGTAGTAATACCTTATCATGACAAATTATACACATCGAGTCTTCAAGCTGCTACATTATATAATACTCTATTACTTTAAGGTGTGTATGTTGTTACTTTAAGGTAATTTGTTTCAAAGAAACAGATTAAGAAATAAAAATATGAAAATAAAAAAGATAATATATGTGTTTTTTATTAATTAGCAATAATACAAAGGACATTATAATTTAAATTACGACCCTTATACGCTTGCAACTTAAATGGTTAAGCACTATAAGTAAAGACAATTTTATTCTTCCTGCCATACAAAGCAACGTTTCCCGTTTAAAACATTCAATTCGGCGAAGACAATAAATTATGCACATTTCCACAAAATACTGAGTCTATGAGCTTAATAATCGGAACAGATCCGGTAAGTATTACAAACCTACATTACAGTGACTAGCGTAAAATGGATGAAATAAATCAGTGCGTTATTTACGACAAATATTGCAGTTAAACGTAAACTACAACCTAAATATCTACTTAAATGTGTACTTGCATAGTTAAAAGGAATACATCAGATATAATTGCATTTCTTTATGTGTCTTTGCACTGTGCAATAATTTAGAAACGGTCCTATTGGGCTGTTTGCTGGGTTTGCATCTGCTTAAATGTTCATAAAATAATCTATCTTACGAAAATATGGCCAACATTTATCTATTATAATTCTTATATTGGAAAAGTACATGTAAACCACAAAAAAAATACTAGCGATCACCAAGATGTTGAAATTAGACCAAAAATAATTCTACGTAAACCTAAAGTGGTGCACACGAATAATGGTTGTTTGCGTGAATTTTTGTTCCATCCTGCGTGAGCAGTTAATTACAAATGCATTTTACCTATTGCCCTTATGCTGAACTTCTCGAATAACCTATATTTCTCTCTCTCCCCCTCTTCCCTTCATCCGCCACTCCCCCTCACATCCAGGTTTATTTTTGTATGTGATGTTAAATGGATAAGAGAATGGTGTCACTATTCCAGTAGTCAGTGACATTTTTCATTTATATTAGTCCTGAAACATCTATTTTTGCTGTTGTGCTAGCATTTTGTTATTATATCAACTTTTAAATATACAATTCAATTAATTACTGTTCTTCCATAAGATTATCATTGAAACTATGAAAGCCTGTGGGGCGTAGCCCTGAGGGCTGGTGTAAGTTATAAGGTGTTTCTGCACATCTATACAACAATACCTTTCTAATGACGGTATGCTTGAATTTCTCCTACGATGTGAGAAAAAAGGGGGACAGTTGTGTGCTTTAATGATAACGTTCAAATTAGATATATCATATGCTAACATCCATATGATTAGCGTTACAAGCTAAACTATACTTTCCATTACTATCAGTGCCTGTTGCAAAAAGACGATCGCCTTGTAACCTTTTCAGGCAAAAAACAAACATAATAAACCTTTTAAATACCCTAGGGCAATCTCCACAAATTTATTTAGTTAAAACACTAATTATTTAATTAATTTTTCGTAATTAAAATATCATAAAAAGGCAAACCCCGTTACGTAATAAGATAATCGTAAACTAATCTGTAAGGTACCTGACTTGATATGAATAGCTATGAATGCGAATGTAAAAATCTATATCTATAAATTCGAAAAACCGATCATCCTGCAGGCTAAAGTTCTACAAATACTACCACGAAATTTGGCAGTGTACTCTTTCCATACCGTAGGTAGCCACTAAGAAAGGATTTTAAGAAATCCCCAAAGGGCTCCGCCCCACGGGGAGTCAAAGTTCCAATCCTGTGTTATTCTTATAGTCATCCACTTTAGTTTGATCTCTTGAGAATTAAAACAGCTGATCATGATTCTTAGTAGTTCCACGGGTTAACCACAGAATGCAGCACACACAACTGTTGTATTCCTGGGTGAAACCGGGTACGATAGCAGCTAGTAGAATATAAAATGTTAATTGTTTTATTATAAGTTATCTTTAATGACCTATTTCAAAAAACATATATTGCTCAGCCATTATTAATTATTACTATTTCTGTTATTATTTTTGCATGAATAAAATTACATTTTGGAGTTCTGTAAAATTACAGAGTGACCTTTCAAGATTTATAAGACTTATAACTTATAAATAAATTTGATGGAACACGTGGGAGCTTCAAAGACTCGCTTGATATAATGCCACACATATTATCAGTGAAATATGCTTTATCGCTTTAACTAAACAACAGATAAGCAAAGATATATTTGAGGGTGTAACTGACTGGCTTCCCAGTGCAGGTTTTCAGTGACTGCCATCCCGGGCACTTACGTTCAATATATTGTGACTGGCTTAGCAGTACAAACTTTACGTGACTGGCCTTCCCGGCAAAAACACCGGTGACTGGCTTAGCATAGGAAATTTTACGTATATAAAGTTTTTATTTTTGTAATATATACGACATATATACAATCGGAAATGGCCAATGACAATATTTGAGCAAATACAAAAATATATATATCGCATATTTTCCAAGTATATGTGGGGGTGTTACTGACTGCATTCCCCGAGTATAATTTCAGTGACTGGCTCTCCGGGCATAGCCGTGTATATATATATATATATATATATATATATATATACATATATATATATATATATATATAGGTATATGTATATTATGTATATATATACATATATACATATATACATATATAAAATTTAGAACGACCCCCCAAAACGTGTTCAGGGGGTCACGTTAGGATCTTCTATGGTGGTCCTAGGCTTAAGTTTCACCGTGCGGGTCATGCTAATAGTTCACTTTCCAAAGGAAATTCACTAAAAAATCATTTGGTAACTAATTCTATACGCATATATGATGAATAGTATTTTTTTATAATTAACCTTTAATAAATAACGATAAACTATGATCAACCGCTCTCACGGATTAGCATTAGTCAATTGAATTGGTTTGTCACAAGATATAGGTTTCCCTTTCTTCACATCCCAATCAACAGTGAGAGCATAATATTTAAATGACGTATAATTTTTTTATATCGAAATCGTTATTTTTTTTAAACAGCTAATATTTTGGGATGAATACAATTTTGTTTAGAAACGTTTAGGAAGTATATAACATTAAATAGCTTTTTCCCCTTTACATGTGGGTAGTATACTTCTGCTTTTAGTGTTAAGTACTATATTTGATTGTTTTGTTATGACAATATGTAGGATGAACTTTAGCAATCTGGAAAAAAAACAAATAAATAGAATGCACTGTAGAAAATTATTTCATATAAATATTCATCGGAATTAGACCACCGCAGTAGTCTTCACGTCTGAGTGTGGCAGGTTTTCCTACTAAAAACAGTGTTTTTGGGGGGTTAACTGTATACTTTGGCAAAAACCTCGAAGTTTAAATTGTTGACTAAAACAATTTTTTTCATAAACAACTTCTAAAGTATAAGCGAAATAATTATTTAATATAAAATATATCTCAATCAAGGATGATTGTATTTTAAAGATTCGTTGAGTTCAGTTTAGTAATTATAAGAAAATGAATAGTTTATATTTTAAATTTAACTACTCATAAAATGAACTATGTTTTACGTACAGTATACAAAATAACGTTTTGACGCACTGAAATTCATTTTAAAGTTAGATTATTATATAAACAAGCGGGAACAACAGAAGGTTTTCATTACTTGAAGTATTTACAAAGGTAACTAATTTTCAAAGAAACAACTTTTCTGCTTATATTTATGAGATCAGGAACTCGTCTTTGACTGAATAAAATGAAATGAAAACGTGAACCGAATTTGATAAGTAGCGATACTTATCAAAGACTGGGATTGTGAAGATCACTGTGTTTAAGATTATTTTTTGTCTACAGTTTTTAATCTGCACAGAAAGATCTTTAGACGGCAACGTCATTGCTGACCATATTTTCGAAGTTAAAATTTAAATTTTTACCAAATGACCGTTTCCATCTGGGGAAGAAATATGTTTTTATTTCTTCCATTTCTATTTAAAAAATCTGCAGATTAGGCGTCAGTCTCATTGCAGTGTTGCTTCTGTGCCCAACGCTGGAGTTGTTTATTGCATGTGGTAATTACGTTGACTTAATACAATTTGAACTTTATAATATAGTTTGGAGCTGGCCACAGTAAGTTTGTCCTATATTACTATTAATTTAAAACTAAGGATTCAAGGCGTGTGATAATAAGTCACACTGAACTGTATTTATCTACTTTAACTAGGCCCACAATTGTTTGTTGCAAATATTAAAACAAAAATTAATAAACGATTTTAAAAATTAAATATATTTTTATCAATATCAGAAGGTACGGGTAAACAAAAAAATATTGTGCAAAAACAAAAGCTATCAACAATAAACATCGATGCATTTAATTATGAGGTTTAAATAAATTGAAACATTTCGAAGAAATTTCTGATAATGTTCCAATCGACAACTCTTGTGAATTGAAAACGTCTGACCGTTGATTTGATGACATCAGTGATTGGTTTATAATATATTTCTTATTACAATATAGAGATAACAGCAACTAACATCGATTGGTCTATTTCACCTTAGTTATATACCTTGGCTTTTTAAAATGGTTCAACCAGTTAAGTTCAACCATTTTTCCCTAGAATTCATCCTTGAATTCGTCATGCACAAGAAAGGCTTTCACCTCACAATCAATGGTATCGGTTTTGAGCAATAGGTGGAGTGAACTTAAGCAAATACAAAAGACTTAGGTAATCTAAAGTAGTGCGGTTTTAGGAGTTCTGGCCCATTTGATTGACAGCTTCCGGTCACGTGACTTTTTGTGACGTAGCAGTGACGTATTTGTGACGTAGTTGTGACGTCACGGTGACGTAGGTCTAGTTCAGGTCAGCCTGTGGATTAAAAAAATCTTACACAAGTTTGATTTTATAGTTTGAATCGATAAAGATATCGAATGAAAACTATCGAATGAAACCTGTCTAAGATAGTAGGTTTAACTTTTATGCATTCTTAATTTTACTTACAATATTTTCTGTGTGCGTATTGTTTGAAGTTTCCTCCAATGATGTATGCTCAGAGTCCTTGGTGTTTGTTGTGTCTTGTGTATAACTTAAAAGATAGTGCACAATATATAGATCGGGTGTTTCCAATTTAACTTTCCAAGTCTGTGAAAAAGTAGATATAATAGCAAAGTTCCCTTCACCTTTAATAAGTTCCTCCACGATTGTTTGGTAAAATTTCCATTAGTTACAACCCATCAAGGATAGCATCATTGCTTCCGCATCAGAATATGTTGTTGTAGAAACGTTATGCACTTGCATTTGGCCAGTTGCATTTTCAATAGTGTCAGCAACCTTGACAATTTAACAATTGGTAACACCGATTGAGATTGCAAAAACGAAATTTAAGAACTTAAGATGAAGATTTGCATACAAAGTGGTGGCAACGAACAACAACAACAATTATTATTTATCTGCTGATGGAGTTATTTTTGAGGTCAACTTGCCAAACTCAATTCCATCACCACCAGAAGTAACTTATGACCGGAAATTGTACTATATGAAAGAAGAGAGCCAAGTGAAGTGGATTGTAAAATAAAACCCTTAACTGTCCCTCCCCCACTAAAGGTCCTTTTTAACAAAAGGACCGCCTTAGCATTTCAAGTTAGGGACCATGCCTTGAAATAAGCAGGAGACTTTGTTAGTCTCCGGCTTGCGTAGTCACCGTAGGTGGTTACATTAAGACCGGTTATGGAAGTGACCTTGACCGGAGGGGGGGGGGCAAAAGTGCTCCAGACGAAAGTTCCTCGAAAGTGACCTTGATGGGGGGGGGGGGGGTAAAGTTTGTACAAAGTATATTATGTGGGTACTCAAATTACGTGGCTCGGCAAGACGAACAAGAACGTGCAATCAGAATTAGATCCAACCAAGGGTATACAAGCAATAGCGAAAATAAACTATTTGCAGGACAAGGTAACGTTGTGGTGGGGATAGGTGTCTATCCTACACGCTAGCGCTACATTATTATACTTCCAGCTCTTGACGGATGAACATCTACTTATGGAGTTTGTGTTAATGTCTGAACATGTCAAAGCTTTACAGGAATATGAGGAAGGTGTCCTTCAGTAGTCCGCTTGTCACCACCTTCTACTCCTCTGACTATGATGATAGAATATCTATGCTTTTAGTGGACTTTGAGCTGTTCCGTCGTAGAATAATCAAGGCTGAATCACTCTTAGCCAGTTGTCTGCTACGCAAGGAGCATCACATGAATACATGCACTAGTTTAAATGATAGTGACTGTAATATTTATACACATGCAGTGTTGAGCCAAAATTATTTAAGTTTTTAGTTACGGAGCTACGGTTTTGACAGTACAAGAGCCAAACCCTAACTAAAACATGTACAGTGGTTATTGTGCGATGTAATACCTTTGTGGGGGAACATTGTGGTGGTGGTGTGGTTTGTTGAGGGGACTGGTGTGGTGGGGGAAGGGCAGGTACCTATCCTACATGCTTATTTCACATCAGTATACCTCCGGCTCTTGCCTAGTACACATGGACTCAGTAATACAAGACACGACTATTTCTTCCACATATTCTTATATTAATGTACTTGCTGACACTATTGAAAATACAACTGGCCAAATGCAAGTGCATAAGGTTTCTACAACAACATCTTCTGATGCGGAAGCAATGATGCTATCCTTGATGGGTTTTAACTAATGGAAATTTTACCAAACAATCATGGAGGAACATATTAAAGGTGAAGGGAACTTTGCTATTATATCTACTGTTTCACAGACTTGGAAAGTTAAATTGGAAACACCCGATCTATATATTGTGCACTATCTTTTAAGTTATACACAAGACACAACAAACACCAAGGACTCTGAGCATACATCATTGGAGGAAACTTCAAACAATACGCACACAGAAAATATTGTAAGTAAAATTAAGAATGCATAAAAGTTAAACCTACTATCTTAGACAGGTTTCATTCAATAGTTTTCATTCGATATCTTTATCGATTCAAACTATAAAATCAAACTTGTGCAAGATTTTTTTTAATCCACAGGCTGACCTGAACTTGACCTACGTCACCGTGACGTCACAACTACGTCACAAAAAGTCACGTGACCGGAAGCTGTCAATCAAATGGGCCAGAACTCCTAAAACCACACTACTTTAGATTACCTAAGTCTTTTGTATTTGCTTAAGTTCACTCCACCTATTGCTCAAAACCGATACCATTGATTGTGAGGTGAAAGCCTTTCTTGTGCATGACGAATTCAAGGATGAATTCTAGGGAAAATGGTTGAACTTAACTGGTTGAACCATTTTAAAAAGCCAAGGTATGTAACCAAGGTTAAATAGACCTATCGATGTTGGTTGCTGTTATCTGTATATTGTAATAACTAATATATTATAAACCAATCGCTGATGTTATCAAATCAACGGTCAGACGTTTTCAATTCACAAGAGTTGTTGATTGGAACATTATCAGAAATTTCTTCGAGATGTTATGAAAACCGACCTTTGAAAATATGGCACGAAACCCGATTGGCATTACCTATCTTAGTCCTCACGCATGAGAAACTTTTGAGAATATTAAGTCAGTAGTAGCAAGGGCCCGCGCTTGAGCGCTAACATTGATCTTATGGAGAATAGAATAACATGGACTCTTATGGATAATAGAATAACATGGACTCTTACGGAGAATAGAATAACATGGGCTCTTATGAGGAATGGAATTAGGGTGCAATTTCCTCCCTCTGTGGCTCTTTTGCTACCCTCTACAGTTGATTATTTATCTTTTGCATCTCTCTATGGTTAATTATCTACAATTTTGGTAATTATTTAACCCACGCGTCCTTCACTTTCTTCTGTGTATCTAACTCCAGCTCCTGTTCTCTTAGCGTACTGTAGCTGACGAGTCGTAACACTTTAAGTAACCTGATTGGCTGACGTGTTAATTCTTGTCCTTCTGTTGGTAATCATCTAGCCTTCTATGGTAATTATTTAGCCCTCGTGTCTTTCTAAATATTTAACCCTCGCGTCCTTCACTTCCTTCTGGTAATTATTTGAACTACGTCTCCTTCTACATATTTATTTTTTTAACCCCAGTGCCCTTCTATACATCTAACCTCCACATCTTTCTGCGTATCTCACCTCCTTCTGCATATTTAACCACAACATCCGCAACAAGTCTCTGTCAGCAAACTCGTTGTAACCTGTGGGCTCTGTGATTTGTTGCAATAAAGATGTATTTTATTAGCTGTAATTAGGCGTACTGCGCTCTGATTGGTCCAGACGTTTCCCCACCACAATACCTGCTCTCTTGTTGCGCCTTTCCTCTCTCTTTGCTTTCAGTTTTCGTTGCGAACTGACGACTCCCTGCTCTGCTCCGTTTGCTGCGTTTTGCAAAGATAAACTTGAGCGTTTGCTTACCCTATCCTACGTGTAACATAACCTCACTTCCTTGTGTCAAGGGCTGTGTCGTACTTGTATTTGTTGACTGACAGTAATATCACTTTCTATTCTTGTTCTTTATTAAGTACCTTAGCCATTTTTGTTTTACTTGGTAGTCCTGTGTTTATATGTATTGGATAACAAAACAGCTAACCTAGTTTCTTGTTTGACCTGGCTAGAGTAGTGTTTTGCGTTGTATTTGATTGTTTGATTTGTTTAGAGTAGTGTTGTGTTGACTAACATAACCTTGTTTCCCAGTAACCTCAGTTTCTTGTTTGATTTGACTGTAGTAGTGTTGTGCGTTGTATTTAATTGTGTAATTTGTTTAGAGTGGTGTTGTGTTGACTAACATAACCTTGTTTCCCAGTAACCTCAGTTTCTTGTTTGGCCTGGCTAAAGTAGTGTTGTGTTGACTGACATAACCTCCAGTAACCTGATTTTTTGCCCTGGTTCTTTTTGAACTGTAAATTCACCTCAGTAACCTCACCTTCTATTCTTGTTCTTTAAAACAATTTTGGTTAGAACAGTTTTTGTATGTATTGACTAACAGTAATCTCACTTTTCCGAGCCGCTGAGCGAGGAAAGAGTAAGAAGAAAATTTTCCCGCCAAATTTGCGCGCCAAAAAAAAATTGGCGCCAAACCTAACCTCGCTTTTCATCCCTCCAAAGTGTTACCAACTTAGCAGAGCTAATGTACCATACATCATTATATGTACCATATATAATTATATGTACCATATATAACGCTACAGTGTATAATCATATATGTACCATAATAGTGTATAATATACCATCACCAGAAAGGTAAGTGGCTATCTAACCTCACTTTCTTGTTTGATTTGACTATAGTAGTGTTGTGTAACAGTAATCTCACTTTTCTTTAATGCAGTTTTGGTTAGTGTTTGCTACCTTCATACTGGTATATTACTGGTAACTTCTTATGTTGTCGTTTTCTGACTTTTGGTAACTTGTAGTTCTGATTTGACTCGCGTAGTGTGTGTGTGTTAGTGATTTTCTGACTTGCGTAGTACAGGGGTACCGTGCTCTTTTGTAGATCCTCTGTACCTGTTATTTTAGAGAACTTGATCAGTGACTTTAAAGTATCAGTTCTAGACGTAACCGTTCCAATAGTAACAGTTACCTTCTCTATCTTGTTCATGTTATAACATTGAAAACTGCTACAAAGTAACGGTTCCAAATGGTTACAGTTCCAACAATGTAACAGTTCCAGCAGTACTCGTTCCAACGGTTCCAACAGTAACCGTTCCAAAAGTAACAGTTCCAGTAGACCAACCAGTGACAAAGTAACAGTTCCGTTCTCTATATAGCTCTTACAACAAGCTCTAGTTCTTCAGTCTGATTTCAGTCGTCACACTGGTCGGACGTTCTTTTGCGCTGCTCTTGCGTAGGTGTTCTCTTGCACAGATTGTTATTGATTCTGCGTAATTCAGTTGTATCCGTGTGAGCCTGACTCTGGTCGGTGTGTTTTCTCTTTTAAGCGTTAGCACAGTTTAACTGGTTTTCAGTATTTAATTCTTTGTTGAAGGATGGACGTTTCTAAAAAGGACCCTCAAAACCCGATAAATTTAATTAGTAAAGACGAAACCTATGTTAAAAAATTCAGACTTTACGGGACTAACACTGTTTTCAAATTCACTAACCCTCCCAAGGGTATCTCTGAGTTTGACTGGCTAAGAAAAGGTTTTAATCAGATTGTTGAAAAAGCTAAATCTGACGCTGAACCTACCGATTATCTAGGGTGTAAATTACAGTCAATAAATTTAAAAAGTGCAGAACCGGGGTACGTAGATTTTAGACCGGTCTCTGAAGTTAGTGGTGATGTCCTTTGGCAAATTTTCGGGGGTATTGTTCAATCAAATTCAGAATCCATCAAGTCCACAGACACGTTTAAAGTATATGTAGCAAGAGTTAACGTGCCTGTTGGTAAAGGAAGGGCAAGGCCCGGCTTGTATAATACGTTTGATGAAGAGTGTAAAGCGAGACGGGGTATTGTAGTAATTAATAACAAAGATAATTTGTGTCTCCCTCGGGCTTTGGTAGTAGGTAAAGCATTTGCAAAAAATGATCCTCAGTATAAAGCAATCCGAGAAGACAAGGGGAAAAGACAAACTTTCAGAGCTAATAAGCTCATAGCAAAAGCCCGTGTAGAAATGCCGGAGGAAGGCGCCGGTATCCCCGAGCTTGAAAAATTCCAGTCCCATCTTTAAAAATACAAAATTACCGTCTACAACTACGACAGAAAAGGCCGGGATGTCTATTTTGAGGGTCGGGTTGAAAATCCTAAATTTAAAATAAACCTTCTGTTTCACAATGGTCATTATAATGTAATTACAAACTTAACTGCAGCGTTTGTTTGTAATTTCTTTTGTGAAGCCTGCCATGTCCCTTACGAACACAAAGCTAGACACAGATGCTCTAACAGATGCTCGTCCTGCCATACTATCTCCCACCCTGTAAACTAGAACACGGAGGCATTACATGCCGTTTTTGCTGTCGTTTCTTCAAAAACGAGCGGTGTTTAATAGCCCATCAAGGGCAAGTTTGTAAAACTTTAAAACTCTGCCGTGACTGTAAGAAAATTATTCATCCAAAAAAACGTAAGACAGCTCACGTATGCGCAGAAGTTTACTGTAAGCCCTGTGAAGCGTTCAAAGACCCAGCGCATCAGTGTTTCATGAGGGTAGATAGGAGAACTCCGAAAGACCGTGATTTTTTGTTTATTTTCTTTGACTTGGAGACTCGCCAAGACGAGTCTCTCCCCTCTGACGAAAATCAAAAAGTACATCAAGTTAACCTGTGTGTCTCACAACAGTACTGTTTTAAATGTATTAATGGGGGTGAGTGTGAAACTTGCTCGGAACGGCAAAGGGTATTTGAAAAAGAACCGGTAAAGCAGTTTATGGACTATGTAATGCAAGTTCGAAAAAAATTTAAAGATGTTTGTGTAATTGCCCACAACAGGCAGGGTTTTGATTTCCAATTCATTCTACAGTATATTATGGAAGAAACTAAATTTACCCCAAAAATAACGCCTCGGGGAACTAAAGCTATTTTGATGGAAATGGACAACGTCAGATTCATTGACTCCCTAAGCTATTTCCCCATGGCCCTCTCTGCGCTCCCTAAAGCCTTTGATCTGCCTCCCGAGAAAAAGAAGGGCTACTTCCCGCATCTTTTCAATACATTGGCGAACCAGTAATTAACCAGGATGTTTTATTAGTTAATTGGCAGAATGTTGATGAAGCTAGTGAGCCTCTAAAAACTGTAAATGTTGTAATTGCGGCCTACACTACAGCTCATGCGAGACTTAAACTGTATGAACACTTGGAGGCTTTGGGCGGGCAAGTCTTGTATTATGATACAGATTCGTGTACTTATTTATACCGGGAAGGACTGTACAGGGTCCCTACGGGAGATTACATCGGGGAAATGACCGATGAATTGGCAGGTGACTACGGGCCCGGCTCTTATATCGTAGAGTTTGTTTCTGGGGGGCCTAAAACTTATGCATACCTTGTCTGGTCAACCAACAAACAGAAACTAGAATCTGTGTGTAAAATCAAAGGCCTCACCCTCAATTTAAAAACCTCCGAAACGCTAAATTTTGAACAATTGAAAAAGATGGTCCTTAGTGAAGCTGCTGAAATTTTAGAAATTGAAGAAAACAGAATCAGGAGAACAAAGAGACGAGAAGTTGTTACAGTAAGCGAAGTTAAAAAGTTTAAAATTACAGGACCCAAGAGGAAATTTAATGATGATCACGATACCTTGCCTTTCGGCTTTAAAAAACAAAGACTTGAGTAAAACAACACCGGAAGTGCAAGGGGGGCGAAACACCCCCCTAACCCATAATGTGTCATACTTTCCCCTCCCGCGAATCGCTCTGCCTCGGTCACTTTTGCCGCTGCTCCTGCCGAGGTAAGACGTGTCCTTACGTAGCTCTGATCTGTACTATTGCACATTACTTGATATAAAATGTCTCACATAACTTCTTATATATTTAATAACCAGGCCGTTGCTGTCCTGTTTGACAGAGAAAATAATCCTTGGTTCAATGGAAAAGAAGTGGCTCAAATCCTGGGCTACTCTAACCCTAAAAAAGCTCTTCTAGCACATATCAGTGAAATATACAAATCAACTCAACCGGAAGTAGTTGGGACCCATTTTGGTGTACCATTTTGGACCCATTTTGGCTAACAATTATCATGATTCTAAAGTAATTTTTATATCAGAACCGGGTTTATACGAGTTGATTTTTTCCTCTAAACTACCAGCTGCTAAAACATTTAAATACTGGGTTTTTGAAGAAGTCCTGCCTTCCATTAGAAAGTATGGAGTGTATAAAATCAAACATTAAAATAATCAGTTAAAAAATCAAAACTCTCAACTCTTGGCTGAAATTACATGGTCTCTAGAAAACAACCAAAAGCTAGCTCAAATTAACTGAGAATTTAAAACTACAAACGATATAATGTGTGAAGAAAACCAGTCACTGAATGAGTTGCTGACTGAACAGGCACCGAAGGTTGCTGTGATGTCAGACGACGATGGGCTTAAACATGTTTTATGTGTCCTTATTAAAGAAACTCTTCTGGAGCTGTACGGAGTCTGTGAGTACAAATGTATTCGCATACAAAAAAGAAAATTTAACGAAGCTCTCATTAAAGCCAAAAATGAAGGTTTCGTACCTTGTTTCATCAAGTATCCTGTTCCTAACGGGATTAATGTACTTAACAAAGCTAAAGAAGTAATGAAGAGTTATGGTATGCACTTTGACTCTGCATACAACAATATCCTAACTTCTCACAATTTTGTAAATATAGTTGAGCATGTCTTGAATAATGCATAAGATCCCACTGTATGTGTGTGTGTGTGTGTGTGTGTGTGTGTGTGTGTGTGTGAATGAAAGTAGTAGGGGCGTGTATAGGGAGCACGAAGGGAAAAACATCAGGAAAATCACAACAAGTGAAAAACATCAGGAAATTACAATTAAGTGAAAAAGATCAGAGCTGAAAATTCCAAATTCGATTAAGAGAAAAATATCGGGAAATTAAAATTAGGTGCAAAATAACTGGAAATTAAAATTAGGTGAAAAACATCAGGAAATTACAATTAAGTGAAAAAGATCAGAGCTGAAAAATCCAAATTCGATTAAGAGAAAAATATCGGGAAATTAAAATTAGGTGCAAAATAACTGGAAATTAAAATTAGGTGAAAAACATCAGGAAATTACAATTAAGTGAAAAAGATCAGAGCTGAAAATTCCAAATTCGATTAAGAGAAAATATCGGGAAATTAAAATTAGGTGCAAAATAACTGGAAATTAAAATTAGGTGCAAAATAACTGGAAATTAAAATTAGGTGCAAAATAACTGGAAATCAAAAATGATGAGTGTTCTTTTGGTTGCTCGAGATGTGAATATGAAATAAGGACTTACAATTGTGATTGCATTAAACAGTTACTAACTGATGCCTAATTTTAACGGGTAATACCCGTTAAAACTAACACTTAATAGTATCCCCATGGTTTAGTATCTATTATTCCATCATGCTCTTGTTCAATCATTCTCTTATCATAATCTAACTTAAACTTCTTAGTGATATTTTTATTGACTAATTTCTTCGTATGAATATCACGAACTATCTGATTATAACCTATTGAAATATTTTCGATTTCTCTATTTAATACCTTCTTCATATAAATAAGATTTATTGGTTGTATTGCTTCAGCTACTTTACATAAAACATCACAGTTTAGTAAGTTTCAGCTACCTTGCAGAAAAACATCAGAGTTATAATAGTCTATCTTCTATACACAAAAACATCAGATAATACAATTTTTCTACCTTACATACAAAAGATCAGGGTCTAATACATTTTCGTATCTTACACAAAACATCAGTTTTACAGTTCTTTACCTATCTGCTCAGAAACATAAGAGAATAAACATTTTTTCTACTTTGCATAAAAATATCAGAGTCTAGTATTTTTTTATATCTTGCACAAAAATATCAGTACTTTAACTACCTAACACGGGTCAACTCTATTATATAAAAACATCAGAGTTTTAACATGTGTCAACTGTCACTATAAAAACCACTGAGAATTCTCAATAGTATATCCGCGTTACATAAAAACATCAGAGATTTAATTGCTATACACGGTAGGTAAGAGTAACATGAGAATTTACAATATATTTTTAGGCAATTTATAGAGAGAATGTTTCTAAAATAAGTAGCAGGTTTAAATTTTTCAGCTACCAATTTAAAGAAAATACTTTATATTATAAATGAGCGAGCGTAATACAATTAACTGTAGAGAATTGACGGGCAGAGTTAAAAAGCCTGAGGATTCCCTGGCAGTTAGATTAATGAGAGAAAATATGGGAAATAATAATATGCTAACAGATATCGGTCGTTTGAATTATACTGAGAATTTGTCTGTAAGACCGGGTCTGTTTAAGCCACTGACAGAACCTTTTTGCGATAATATTATGGTTGCTAAGATTTTAGATTTTACAGAGTGCGAAGGCAAGTATGCTAACGGTAAATTCCTGGTGAAAAAGGATGCATGTGGTTCGTTTATTTTTATGAGAACAGGAAAATAAGCAGAACTGTTAATATCACATAAATTTGTCCTTATTATAGTTCCCATAATTCGGTGTGCACATATTCTTTATGTCTAGACACAATTATGGTACAATTGTGGGAAAAGAAAAATAAGTAGAGCTATAGTTCTCACCTAAATTTCCCTTATTGATATTTCCCATAATTCTATGTTCACATAGAGTTTACATTCGGACACAATTATAAGAACAGGAAAATAAGTAGATTCACCCTGTTTAAAATTTCCCATAATAATTCTGTGCACAAATATTTTACATATGGACACAATTATAAGAACAGAAAAATAAGTAAAATTGATAATCTCACATAAATCTACCCTCTTCAAGAATTCCCATAATTTTGTGTGCACATATTGTATATGTCTAAACACAACTACAGTATAATATTATTACGAACAGAAAATAAGTAGGAATGCTAATCTCACATAAATTTCCCTTATTAATATTTCTTTTAATGTTACGTGCACATATTACCTGCGTTTAGACAAAATTATAGCATAACTATAAAAACAGGGAATCAAGTAAAGTCATCAATCTCACCTAAATTTACCCCTAATAATAATTCCCATAATACTGTGGGCTTATATGGTTTCCGATTAGACACAATTATAGTGTAACTATAAGACCAGAAAAATAAGTATAACGGTTAATCTAACACAAATTTCCCTTACACCAAATGTAATAACGGATTTTCTCACTTCCTGGGATTCCAGGAGGTGTATTTGATCTTAGACAATGCATAAGATCTTGAGATTCCTTATTAAATGGACCCCTTAATCGACTTGGGTAACAACCAATGTATGCTTTCTAGTAAAAACTATACACACAAAATTCCAGTAGGAGTCTCAACCACGGTTAATAGGGAAACACACAACAAAAACCTAGGGTTTTCGGAAAAAAAACTCTGTAATTTAATAAACCATGCAGCCAACTAAACACAAGACAAACAATCCTGACCTCTTCCACATCGAACTCGTAGACACACCAACTGGTCCAAAACTTGCTGTTAAATCGGGGGATTTACAGTGCACTCTTCCCGATGATTTTTTCACGAAGATTAATGGCGAATTTTACTTACTAGAATTCACCTGTAAATGCGGACACAGACTTTTGCGGGTAGTGGACGCAGAGAAAAATACCCTTTACTTAGACCAATAGACTGCTAAGGAAAAACCACCAGTAATTACTCTGGATTAAAAACAACGTGCCTCAAATAAAATGGACCCAACCACAGAACAATTAGTAATTAATCGTGGGGAAAAAATGGCCAAACATGGATGTTGGTGCGTAGAAATGGAGAGAGAAAAATTAGAAAGAGAAGTCGACAGGGATTTTTGGAAAGTAAAACCTAGAGTAATTATGGAATTCTGGGAATGCCGCGACGTAGATTATTACGACAAACTTGTTCTTAATTGTAAATGTTTTAACGACAATCCTAGACGGAAGCGAAAAAATAAGAAAAAACCAACAGAAACTACACAATAAATTTTGTTGGACATTTTAAAGGCAATTTTACCTTTAAAACTACATTACTCAGAGAACCGTTGGTCCTCCCTAAATGTTAGAGAGAAATACCAGTCTCTCCTTGTGTTTTTTTGGTGTTGTTTTAATTGTGTGTAATTTACATTTAACTTTAATTTCCTTGTCCAAACCAGCATATACATCCTCAAACCAGTAATTAGACAGGAAATATCCCACTATATTTGCGATCTTAAAAATATACCTACTTTTCTCACGAAACTTTTTCTCACCCAAAAACGAGATGATAAACTCCAAACCCTCGTTTAGTTCCTCCAATCGCCCACAGTCTTTTATCTTAACAGATTCCACTGGTAACTGTGTTAACAACAGTTCCTCCATCTCCCTATTTTCTATGTCAATCTTTTCTCTACAAGCCTGATCAACCCAAACAATTTTAGATCTCGGATTAATTTCCGTGAAAACATGTCCATTATAAGTTGTGTTACCCGCTGTCTCTAAGATCAGGAAATCACCATAAGGATAGTGCCAAATTTCCTCCTCAATCTTACAGAAACCCTCTAGCCTTAACCTCTCGTGATCAGAAAATAACTGTAAAAATTTAACCTAAAATTTTCCCTTTATAAAAAATACACTCTGTTTTCCGTCTAACACACCTAGCACACCAACAAAGGTAAAACTCTCACGCCTACGAATCGAAAACGCACTGCAATTAATAGTACTATAATGCGGTGCCTCTCTCCATTTACTCCTAAAAATTCCAGTTATTTCTCTCTTGAAATTTTCTTGTTTCTTTTTCTCTTCAAACCACGCCTGATACCTTTTCCCTATTAAAAACACTAGTTGTCTTAAACTCCTGTTGTTTCCGCAAAAACTCCAGATGCTCCTCCTCTTTCCTAATCGAGTCAAATTTTCTGGTGTACAGCCTCCTATCAACAGGAATCTCAGTAAAATCGCATAACGTTAAATTACTCTTCATATTTAGCGTTCTCTGGAAAACATTCGGGTGACATTTCTCAACATCTATAATTCCCCTGTTAATTATCTCATCCCTAGTAATCTTAGGCGAATAAAACAGAGAATTACACCTAGTTAAATATGTGTCGCCATTCTTAACATAACATTTACACTCGTAGGTAAAATCAGCCGCAATTCTTACACAATAAATTGGCACAAGATTTAAAGACAGCGCGTTCACCATAAACTCAACCTTCTTTTCAAGCTTATTAACGTCTGCTTCCTTTGCTCTATAGCCTATGATTTTTTCTGTTAACGAATTTGCCCACAATCCAAAGTAGACTTCGTTCCCATAAACTACCAGCATATTATTCTCCACAGAATTCACCAGCTTAGCCCACATATCAGAAAACGACACAGAATAGAACGGGGCATTTTTTAAGTAGCTTAAATTCTCCCTCAAAACCCGACTATAATCTACCAACGGAACCAGCGCAGAATCACAGTCAAAATCTCGACAGTTACTTATAGTCGCCTCAAACCGAGTAATTCCGTGTTCTTTTGCACTTAGATTTTCGAATGTCTGCTTAAGTCTTTTGTCTGGACAAGCCAAAAAACTAACTACGTGATTTCCAAACCCCTTGTTTACACCAGGAGAAGTCAATTGGCACACAAATTTATTGTAAATTTTTGCCCTAATATTTCCATACAACCAAGTTAAACAGTCCAATCCCACGGACTTATCGTTATCTACAATCATCCTGTCATTTTCATCTGTTCTCTTTAAAGTGAAATTAAAATGGCGGCACAAATACCCTTCCATTTCTCTTTTATTAAAAATACCTGTAAAATCCTGTGTAATATCTAAGTCTATAAGATAGTAATGATCCTTCGATAACTCCTGCAAAATTACACGTAATCGTGGAATCAAATCTTCCAGACGAATATCTGCCAAC
Source organism: Allygus modestus (assembly GCA_963675035.1). Lineage (NCBI taxonomy): Eukaryota > Metazoa > Arthropoda > Insecta > Hemiptera > Cicadellidae > Allygus > Allygus modestus. Next base: position 62,536,420 of record OY776113.1, read on the forward strand.
TCAATTTTGTACGGAATTATAACAGGCTTAGAATATTTCAGTTTAATTTCTCTTCTCTGCAACCTTGGAATAATTGAGCTATATTTCGACTGAGCTTCCATATCTAATACGACTGGTTTTTTCGCCTTAACTCCGTGTGGTGCCAAACTGTACTTATTTCCAGAGAATTTTGACCGCAAAAATTTATTAAACGAACCACATGCATCCTTTTTCACCAGGAATTTACCGTTAGCATACTTGCCTTCGCACTCTGTAAAATCTAAAATCTTAGCAACCATAATATTATCGCAAAAAGGTTCTGTCAGTGGCTTAAACAGACCCGGTCTTACAGACAAATTCTCAGTATAATTCAAACGACCGATATCTGTTAGCATATTATTATTTCCCATATTTTCTCTCATTAATCTAACTGCCAGGGAATCCTCAGGCTTTTTAACTCTGCCCGTCAATTCTCTACAGTTAATTGTATTACGCTCGCTCATTTATAATATAAAGTATTTTCTTTAAATTGGTAGCTGAAAAATTTAAACCTGCTACTTATTTTAGAAACATTCTCTCTATAAATTGCCTAAAAATATATTGTAAATTCTCATGTTACTCTTACCTACCGTGTATAGCAATTAAATCTCTGATGTTTTTATGTAACGCGGATATACTATTGAGAATTCTCAGTGGTTTTTATAGTGACAGTTGACACATGTTAAAACTCTGATGTTTTTATATAATAGAGTTGACCCGTGTTAGGTAGTTAAAGTACTGATATTTTTGTGCAAGATATAAAAAAATACTAGACTCTGATATTTTTATGCAAAGTAGAAAAAATGTTTATTCTCTTATGTTTCTGAGCAGATAGGTAAAGAACTGTAAAACTGATGTTTTGTGTAAGATACGAAAATGTATTAGACCCTGATCTTTTGTATGTAAGGTAGAAAAATTGTATTATCTGATGTTTTTGTGTATAGAAGATAGACTATTATAACTCTGATGTTTTTCTGCAAGGTAGCTGAAACTTACTAAACTGTGATGTTATATTTAAAGTAGCTGAAGCAATACAACCAATAAATTTTATTTATATGAAAGTATCCGATAAGAAACTGAGATATGTAGATGTTGTTAGCCTCTATCCTACTGTTATGTACTATGATAATTATCCTGTTGGACACCCTGTTAAATTTCATAACCCGAAAAAGTACAATACAAATTGGTTTGGTCTCGTCAAATGTAAAGTTTTAGCACCAAAATCATTGTATCATCCAGTTCTTCCGGTTAAGAAGGAAAAACTACTGTTTCCTTTGTGTGTTAAATGTGCTGAAGAAAATTGCGGAGTCTGTTTGCACTCTAACGATCAACGAGCTTTTATCGGAACGTGGACTACTATAGAGATCAATAAGGCTATAGAGAAAGGTTATAAGGTTTTAAATGTGTACGAAGTTTGGCACTTTAAGACAAAGTCAAATGAATTATTCAAAGGTTATATTAGGGATTTTATGAAAATTAAGCTTGAGACATCACCGTGGGAGAAGGATTACAAAACTGTAGATGATTATGTAAAAGCTGACCGAGAAGGTATGGGTATAGAACTAGATGTGAATAAAATCGAACATAATCCTGGTAAGCGTGCAGTAGCAAAAATATGCCTCAACAGTTTATGGGGTAAATTTGGACAGAGACTCAATATGAAACAGACTTCTTATGTGACTGAAGCTACTGAGTTTTATAAGATACTGTTGGACGATACGCTGGATACAACAAACATCACGCTTATAAATGACGGTATAGTACACCTCTCTTACAACAAGAAAGACTGTTATGTTGAAGATCCAAATAACGTGAATGTTTTCATTGCAGCATTTACCACAGCTAATGCCAGAATAAGACTCTACAGCATGCTAGATGAGTTAGGAGAGGGCGTTGTGTATTATGACACGGATTCAATTGTCTACATAGACAATGGAATAAATACCATTAAAACAGGTTGTATGCTCGGTGATTGGAGTGACGAACTAGGAAATGACAACTACATGAATGACTGGATAAGCACTGGCCCTAAGAGTTATGCATATGATACTGTTAAAGGCAAAGGAGTTGTTAAGATTAAAGGATATACACTTAATTATGCTAATGCTATGAAACTCAACATTAATACCCTGAAGAAGGTATTGAATAGAGAAATCGAAAATATTTCAATAGGTTATAATCAGATAGTTCGTGATATTCATACGAAGAAATTAGTCAATAAAAATATCACTAAGAAGTTTAAGTTAGATTATGATAAGAGAATGATTGAACAAGAGCATGATGGAATAATAGATACTAAACCATGGGGATACTATTAAGTGTTAGTTTTAACGGGTATTACCCGTTAAAATTAGGCATCAATTAGTAACTGTTTAATGCAATCACAATTGTAAGTCCTTATTTCATATTCACATCTCGAGCAACCAAAAGAACACTCATCATTTTTGATTTCCAGTTATTTTGCACCTAATTTTAATTTCCAGTTATTTTGCACCTAATTTTAATTTCCCGATATTTTCTCTTAATCGAATTTGGAATTTTCAGCTCTGATCTTTTTCACTTAATTGTAATTTCCTTATGTTTTTCACCTAATTTTAATTTCCAGTTATTTTGCACCTAATTTTAATTTCCCGATATTTTTCTCTTAATCGAATTTGGAATTTTCAGCTCTGATCTTTTTCACTTAATTGTAATTTCCTGATGTTTTTCACTTGTTGTGATTTTCCTGATGTTTTTCCCTTCGTGCTCCCGATACACGCCCCTACTACTAATGAAGGTCCCTGGCGTGGGTGACGAAAAGCCCCGTAAACCTGTATGAAGTACACTGGTGCGGGTGACAAAAAGCCCCGTAAACCTGAATGTGTGATGAAGGGCTTAGTAGATTGAGGCGTCGGGCTAACACCCCGGCTACTCCTTCGAACAACCCGGTGTGAATGAGGGACTATGTACATTGAGGCGCCTGGCTAACACCCAGGCTACTCCTTGGAACGGTCCGTACGGTGGGACTTGTCAGACAACGATGGACTTAAACATGTTTTATGTGTCCTTATTAAAGAAATTCTTCTGGAGCTGTACGGAGTCTGTGAGTACAAATGTATTCGCATACAAAAAAGAAAATTTAACGAAGCTCTCATTAAAGCCAAAAATGAAGGTTTCGTACCTTGTTTCATCAAGTCTCCTGTTCCTAACGGGATTAATGTACTTAACAAAGCTAAAGAAGTAATGAAGAGTTATGGTATGCACTTTGACTCTGCATACAACAATATCCTAACTTCTCACAATTTTGTAAATATAGTTGAGCATGTCTTGAATAATGCATAAGATCCCACTGTATGTGTGTGTGTGTGAATGAAGGTCCCTGGCGTGGGTGACGAAAAGCCCCGTAAACCTGTATGAAGGTCACTGGCGCGGGTGACAAAAAGCCCCGTAAACCTGAATGTGCGATGAAGGGCTTAGTAGATTGAGGCGTCGGGCTAACACCCCGGCTACTCCTTCGAACAACCCGGTGTGAATGAGGGACTATGTACATTGAGGCGCCTGGCTAACACCCAGGCTACTCCTTGGAACGGTCCGTACGGTGGGACTTGTAAGAATAAAAATGAAAACTGCGCCTTGATGTCCGCGAAGTACTACGCTCGAAAAATATTTTCGAGTGGGGTCTAATAAAAAAAAGACCCGGCAGTCGCTCACCCATCAGGCAGGGCTAAACCCTTTGTAAGTCCAGGGGTGTGGGGAGGTTGGCGTAAAAAACCGTGAAACCGTTTGTTGTAATCCTCTGACTGTCAGGGAAAACCGGATGGAAAGGCGGAACAAAAAAAAAGATAAAAATAAAAACCAAATAAAAAGTATAAAAGCAAAAAAAAAAAAAAATATATAAAAAGGAGGTAGCATTTTGTTATGGAGTGGCTACCACTGTGAGAGGCGATGGTTGGGGCCTCTCACCCCAGAGGTTAGGCCTCCAGGGGAAGCTCTGGGTAACCAAAAAGAACACGCCAACGCTCCTACGGCCTATCCTAAAGGCTTAACGTGGTGTGGAAACGTGAGCGTTCAAAATTATTTCACCGGGGTAATAAATATTTGACGGAAAACATTACAATCTAAACAAAATATTCCCCCGGTAAAGTATTTTTACCGGACTCTAAAGTAAATGACCGGGAAATAAAAAGCACTACGGTCAAATTAATTGTAGCCCCCGTTAAAGTAAGTTCACCGGACTTGGACATAATTGACTGGAGAATTTAAAGCACTACGGTCAAGTTAAATATAACCTCCGGTAAAGTAACTTTAGCGGACTTGGACATAATTGGCAGGGAAATTTGAAAGGTTTGGGCAAAGTTAAATGTAACCCCGGTAGAGTATTTTAAGTAAATTTTGACAGAATTGACGATACGTTAGATCGTCAGAGTACTTCACGGCCCCCGGTTTTAACGAACCTAAACATATTCAACCGAGAAATTACACCATCAATCTGCAGAACTAGCCGGACTCAGACAAAAATAACCAGCTCAGATCGAAATACTGTATAATTTCTGTCCTTCTAAAGAATGCGTTTTATGTTTGTTGTCTTTTAATATGCACCCATGGTGTGTGATTTGTGGTCAACTTCCCAATGTTGGTGTTGGTTTCAATATTTGACTTGTGAATTCAGTAAAATTATTTATTGATTCTGTTTGTTGGTATATAGTAACAGTGTTTTTCAAGCAACTAACTACAACAAAAAGACAACTCTGTATTTGTTTGACTTTACAAAATACCCTACTGTCACCAGCCTCTTCTGCATTAGTTTTAATTCATAAATAGAGGGCCTGGAGTGTAGCTGAATCCAACACTTAGAATCTTTATCTGGTGTAATGTTATGAAAGGGGAGCATTTCGTTACCCTTGAAGTTAGGGTATAGTTTTTCTTTTCTGTTAGTGTTTACAAGCCTCTTCTCTCCTTTAAGTTAATATTACCTTGACATTTCTAAACAGTTCAATACATGTAAAGTTTCCCAAAGTAATTCTTAAGTAACACTTAATTTACAGGCATACACAACAGCTACAATTATTCAATCATGAAGCTAAAACCCAGTTAATATACTAACAATCTAATAATAGACAGAGACATGACCCGAAATAACAGCTAAAATACACAAAAAAACAGCTAAAAAACACAAAAAACAGCTAAAATACACAAAAACAGCTAAAATACACAAAAAAACCAGCTAAAATACACAAAAAACAGCTAAAATACACAAAAAACAGCTAAAATACACAAAAAACAGTTAAAATACACAAAAAACAGCTACAAATAGCCAGAGAGCCATTTTAGCAAAGGGGGGAAGTATTGACCCCCTTTACCTTCACGTTAAAGAATCAGTCACAGAATAATTTATTTTGTGTTGGTTTCTCACCAGTTTTCTTGTAGTTTGTTTCAATCACATGTATTTTACATTGTCATGATTTAAGAGTAGCTGAGGTATTGGATGATGTACAGAGAACCATTCCGGAAGTGGGGGTGAACGTTTTGTTCACCCCTTTGAACTATCAATCCCAAACAATTTACATCAATGAACCAGGCCTTTACTATATTTAACATAAAAAAGAAGCAAACACCCTGAAAAAACTAGTATAACAGCGCTTGATATATGGTCCTGTCCAGCTTTTGTACTGTTTCTTCTTTACATAGTTTAAATTGTAGCGTGGGTTAATAAGTAGCAAATTGCATTTCAATTACCCCAACAACTCTCAAGATATTTAATTTTAAAGTATAGCTCCTTCAATTTGTTGATACTTGCTCACAGTACAGGGTGTAAGTATTTTTTTTAATTTAGCTGGTAGACAAGTACATACATACCAAGTTTCATTAGAATCGGCCAAGCCGTTCTCAATATATTAAATTTTAAGGTTTTACACCCTCCATCGTCCCCTAGACAACCCTTTCCTACCCTCCAACACAATTGAAAGTTAGAGGATGTTAACAAGTATCCACATGTCAAGTTTCATTAAAATAGGTCCAGCGGTTCTTAAGATATTGATTTTTAAAGTATGACTCCTTCAATTTTTTTGATACTACCTGCAGTACAGAGTTTAGGTTTTTGTAATATGTAGCGGAAGTTAACAGGTACATACATATCAAATTTCGTTAAAATCGGCCAAACCGTTCTTGAGATATTTAATTTTGAAAATTTGCCCCTTCGTTTTTTGAGATGCAACCCGCAACATTTTAGTTAAGACTTTTCATATGGGTAGATACCCCCCTGGAATGCCTACACTACGTAGTAGGCAGTTTTCCGGGGTCAAAATGACCCTAGGACTTACCGTTTTCGAGATATTAGCGATTTTTAAGAAAATCTGACTCAAGAGAGAGAAGAAAAAGAATAAAAAAAGAAAGAAGGCGTAGTGAGGGGGAGAGGGGAAGGTGAGGGGAGTGACAGTAACAGAACACACAAGATAAATAAAACAGTGGATGGGTGAGGTGGAGAGTGGAGGGGAAGGTGAGGGGCGAGAAGAAGAAGAACACGCAAGTGCTAACAGAAGTAATCAGTAGGGGCTACAATTAATGTGACCGTAGTGCTTTTAATTTCCCGGTCATTTACTTTAGAGTCCGGTAAAAATACTTTACCGGGGGAATATTTTGTTTAGATTGTAATGTTTTCCGTCAAATATTTATTACCCCAGTGAAATAATTTTGAACGCTCACGTTTCCACACCACGGTAAGCCTTTAGGCTAGGCCGTAGGAGCGTCGGCGCGTTCTTTTTGGTTAACCAGAGCTTCCCCTGGAGGCCTAACCTCTGGGGTGAGAGGCCCCAACCATCGCCTCTCACAGTGAGAGCCACTCCATAACAAAATGCTACCTCCTTTTTATATTTTTTTGTTTTTTTTGCTTTTATACTTTTTATTTGGTTTTTATTTTTATCTTTTTTTTTGTTCCGCCTTTCCATCCGGTTTTCCCTGACAGTCAGAGGATTACAAAAAACGGTTTCACGGTTTTTTACGCCAACCTCCCCACACCCCTGGACTTACAAAGGGTTTAGCCAAGCCTGATGGGCGAGCGACTGCCGGGTCTTTTTTTTTATTAGACCCCACTCGAAAATATTTTTCGAGCGTAGTACTTCGCGGACATCAAGGCGCAGTTTTCATTTTTATTCTTACAAGTCCCACCGTACGGACCGTTCCAAGGAGTAGCCTGGGTGTTAGCCAGGCGCCTCAATGTACATAGTCCCTCATTCACACCGGGTTGTTCGAAGGAGTAGCCGGGGTGTTAGCCCGACGCCTCAATCTACTAAGCCCTTCATCGCACATTCAGGTTTACGGGGCTTTTTGTCACCCGCGCCAGTGACCTTCATACAGGTTTACGGGGCTTTTCGTCACCCACGCCAGGGACCTTCATTCACACACACACACATACAGTGGGATCTTATGCATTATTCAAGACATGCTCAACTATATTTACAAAATTGTGAGAAGTTAGGATATTGTTGTATGCAGAGTCAAAGTGCATACCATAACTCTTCATTACTTCTTTAGCTTTGTTAAGTACATTAATCCCGTTAGGAACAGGAGACTTGATGAAACAAGGTACGAAACCTTCATTTTTGGCTTTAATGAGAGATTCGTTAAATTTTCTTTTTTGTATGCGAATACATTTGTACTCACAGACTCCGTACAGCTCCAGAAGAGTTTCTTTAATAAGGACACATAAAACATGTTTAAGTCCATCGTCGTCTGACATCACAGCAACCTTCGGTGCCTGTTCAGTCAGCAACTCATTCAGTGACTGGTTTTCTTCACACATTATATCGTTTGCAGTTTTAAATTCTGAGTTAATTTTAGCTAGCGTTTGGTTGTTTTCTAGAGACCATGTAATTTCAGCCAAGAGTTGAGAGTTTTGATTTTTTAACTGATTATTTTAATGTTTGATTTTATACACTCCATACTTTCTAATGGAAGGCAGGACTTCTTCAAAAACCCAGTATTTAAATGTTTTAGCAACTGGTAGTTTAGAGGAAAAAATCAACTCGTATAAACCCGGTTCTGATATAAAAACTACTTTAGAATCATGATAATTGAGTTGGGACCCATTTTGGGTCCCAACTACTTCCGGTTGAGTTGATTTGTATATTTCACTGATATGTGCTAGAAGAGCTTTTTTAGGGTTAGAGTAGCCCAGGATTTGAGCCACTTCTTTTCCATTGAACCAAGGATTATTTTCTCTGTCAAACAGGACAGCAACGGCCTGGTTATTAAATATATAAGAAGTTATGTGAGACATTTTATATCAAGTAATGTGCAATAGTACAGATCAGAGCTACGTAAGGACACGTCTTACCTCGGCAGGAGCAGCGGCAAAAGTGACCGAGGCAGAGCGATTCACGGGAGGGGAAAGTATGACTCATTATGGGTTAGGGGGGTGTTTCGCCCCCCTTACACTTCCGGTGTTGTTTTACTCAAGTCTTTGTTTTTTAAAGCCGAAAGGTAAGGTATCGTGATCATCATTAAATTTCCTCTTGGGTCCTGTAATTTTAAACTTTTTAATTTCGCTTACTGTAACGACTTCTCGTCTCTTTGTTCTCCTGATTCTGTTTTCTTCAATTTCTAAAATTTCAGCAGCTTCACTAAGGACCATCTTTTTCAATTGTTCAAAATTTAGCGTTTCGGAGGTTTTTAAATTGAGGGTGAGGCCTTTGATTTTACACACAGATTCTTGTTTCTGTTTGTTGGTTGACCAGACAAGGTATGCATAAGTTTTAGGCCCCCCAGAAACAAACTCTACGATATAAGAGCCGGGCCCGTAGTCACCTGCCAATTCATCGGTCATTTCCCCGAGGTAATCTCCCGTAGGGACCCTGTACAGTCCTTCCCGGTATAAATAAATACACGAATCTGTATCATAATACAAGACTTGCCCGCCCAAAGCCTCCAAGTGTTCATACAGTTTAAGTCTCGCATGAGCTGTAGTATAGGCCGCAATTACAACATTTACAGTTTTTAGAGGCTCACTAGCTTCATCAACATTCTGCCAATTAACTAATAAAACCTCCTGGGTTAATTACATCAACAAACTTTACTTTTGTTCCTGGTTGAGTTAACGAATTGAACAATTCTTTAGAGTCTCTCACGATTGCAGTTTTTGTCATGTTTTCGCGTTGACCAAACTTGCCCCAAAAACTCTTTAGCATGAGTTTTGCTACCGATCTCAAACCCCCGTTTTTAGCAATTTTGTCTTTGTCCAATTGAATATCCTCACGCTCAAAGAAATCAGAAACATACTTGTCTTTATCCTCTTCTGTCTTACACCAGCTAGGATAGCCTGAGGCTTCCTGCTTTACTTTCAAGAATTTATTAATAAAATCGGTAAAAAGTCCCCCTTTCTCGTATGTAGCGACCTTATACTCCCACAACTCATACATGTCCAAAATCATATAGCCTTTTTCTACAGCTTTTCTAATTTCATCCATAGTCCATGTTCCTACCATCGCCCTTTCCTCACTATCATGAAAACATTCCCCTTGGTTTTGAGTCTCCCCGCAAGTTCTACACAACACAAACATCAATTTATTATTCATTTTTGCGGGGAGTACGGGATGATACAAGTTGTAAGGAGGTAGAATCTTACATTTTAACAAGCCCTCTACTTCAAGACCTCTCTCTCGGCACTCATTTCCAACGTAAATAGTAGGATGACCCACGGGATACTTACAATATTTATTTACATACGGGTAGAGGGAACAGACATCAACTATTGAATTGTTTCTCCCTCTTCACATTTACAATACGTTTTAGTATTACCCGTCCTGCCTCCAAAGAAGGAATCTCTAGGATTAAGTGGAAGTGTGTTTAGAATGGACAGTTGGTTCAGGTGATTTAATTTTTTGTCCTTCTTCAAACCTTTAAACTCACACTCCCACATCTCTACAACCTCATAGCTATTAAATTTTGCCATTTTGGACTTGGTTCTCTCGTAACGGAGATGCAAACTGTCTGAAGGATCCTCCGGCAGAGGTTCTTCTCTGCTGAATTGATAACATTTTGGACACCCGTGCCAGTAACACCCGTGAAACTCGTAAATTCGCTCACCATCAAACCCATCTACATTCATTCCTTTAATTTTTACTTCTTTACCCCAGCCCGCATGTTGGATCTTTACTCCACGTTTCTCCTCCTCCCATGTTAGCCACTGTAAAGCAACGGCTGACTGATTTTCTGCAAGTCGGTACCCTGATTTTGGTATAAGTCCAATAGTATTTTCTTTTAAGAAGTTACGGCGGAAGGCCAGGTTACACGCGCTGGCTATTGTTATAGCCTCGAGGAAAGGGTCTACGTTACACTCTTGAAGAAGCAAGGCTCTAAATTTAATACACGCTTGAGCTAGGATTTCTACGTCCGAAATACAGTACTCCAGGATTTATTTTTGAAAATCAAACACGTAGTCTTCAGCGACTCGTTCCTCGTACCATTCTTCAAAGGCCTTGTGTGGTTTCACGAACATAGACTCTGGGCATAAGTATTTTTTATCGGGCATAGGGCCTACATAATTTTGGTTCGCCAATGTATTGAAAAGATGCGGGAAGTAGCCCTTCTTTTTCTCGGGAGGCAGATCAAAGGCTTTAGGGAGCGCAGAGAGGGCCATGGGGAAATAGCTTAGGGAGTCAATGAATCTGACTTTGTCCATTTCCATCAAAATAGCTTTAGTTCCCCGAGGCGTTATTTTTGGGGTAAATTTAGTTTCTTCCATAATATACTGTAGAATGAATTGGAAATCAAAACCCTGCCCGTTGTGGGCAATTACACAAACATCTTTAAATTTTTTTTGAACTTGCATTACATAGTCCATAAACTGCTTTACCGGTTCTTTTTCAAATACCCTTTGCCGTTCCGAGCAAGTTTCACACTCACCCCCATTAATACATTTAAAACAGTACTGTTGTGAGACACACAGGTTAACTTGATGTACTTTTTGATTTTCGTCAGAGGGGAGAGACTCGTCTTGGCGAGTCTCCAAGTCAAAGAAAATAAACAAAAAATCACGGTCTTTTAGAGTTCTCCTATCTACCCTCACGAAACACTGATGCGCTGGGTCTTTGAACGCTTCACAGGGCTTACAGTAAACTTCTGCGCATACGTGAGCTGTCTTACGTTTTTTTGGATGAATAATTTTCTTACAGTCACGGCAGAGTTTTAAAATTTTACAAACTTGCCCTTGATGGGCTATTAAACACCGCTCGTTTTTGAAGAAACGACAGCAAAAACGGCATGTAATGCCTCCGTGTTCTAGTTTACAGGGTGGGGAGATAGTATGGCAGGACGAGCATCTGTTAGAGCATCTGTGTCTAGCTTTGTGTTCGTAAGGGACATGGCAGGCTTCACAAAAGAAATTACAAACAAACGCTGCAGTTAAGTTTGTAATTACATTATAATGACCATTGTGAAACAGAAGGTTTATTTTAAATTTAGGATTTTCAACCCGACCCTCAAAATAACATCCCGGCCTTTTCTGTCGTAGTTGTAGACGGTAATTTTGTATTTTTTAAGATGGGACTGGAATTTTTCAAGCTCGGGGATACCGGCGCCTTCCTCCGGCATTTCTACACGGGCTTTTGCTATGAGCTTATTAGCTCTGAAAGTTTGTCTTTTCCCCTTGTCTTCTCGGATTGCTTTATACTGAGGATCATTTTTTGCAAGTGCTTTACCTACTACCAAAGCCCGAGGGAGACACAAATTATCTTTGTTATTAATTACTACAATATCCCGTCTCGCTTTACACTCTTCATCAAACGTATTATACAAGCCGGGCCTTTCCCTTCCTTTACCAACAGGCACGTTAACTCTTGCTACATATACTTTAAACGTGTCTGTGGACTTGATGGATTCTGAATTTGATTGAACAATACCCCCGAAAATTTGCCAAAGGACATCACCACTAACTTCAGAGACCGGTCTAAAATCTACGTACTCTGGTTCTGCACTTTTTGAATTTATTGACTGTAATTTAAACCCTAGATAATCGGTAGGTTCAGCGTCAGATTTAGCTTTTTCAACAATCTGATTAAAACCTTTTCTTAGCCAGTCAAACTCAGAGATACCCTTGGGAGGGTTAGTGAATTTGAAAACAGTGTTAGTCCCGTAAAGTCTGAATTTTTTAACATAGGTTTCGTCTTTACTAATTAAATTTATCGGGTTTTGAGGGTCCTTTTTAGAAACGTCCATCCTTCAACAAAGAATTAAATACTGAAAACCAGTTAAACTGTGCTAACGCTTAAAAGAGAAAACACACCGACCAGAGTCAGGCTCACACGGATACAACTGAATTACGCAGAATCAATAACAATCTGTGCAAGAGAACACCTACGCAAGAGCAGCGCAAAAGAACGTCCGACCAGTGTGACGACTGAAATCAGACTGAAGAACTAGAGCTTGTTGTAAGAGCTATATAGAGAACGGAACTGTTACTTTGTCACTGGTTGGTCTACTGGAACTGTTACTTTTGGAACGGTTACTGTTGGAACCGTTGGAACGAGTACTGCTGGAACTGTTACATTGTTGGAACTGTAACCATTTGGAACCGTTACTTTGTAGCAGTTTCAATGTTATAACATGAACAAGATAGAGAAGGTAACTGTTACTATTGGAACGGTTAGTCTAGAACTGATACTTTAAAGTCACTGATCAAGTTCTCTAAAAGAACAGGTACAGAGGATCTACAAAAGAGCACGGTACGCGTGTACTACGCAAGTCAGAAAATCACTAACACACACACACTACGCGAGTAAAATCAGAACTACAAGTTACCAAAAGTCAGAAAACGACAACATAAGAAGTTACCAGTAATATACCAGTATGAAGGTAGCAAACACTAACCAAAACTGCATTAAAGAAAAGTGAGATTACTGTTACACAACACTACTATAGTCAAATCAAACAAGAAAGTGAGGTTAGATAGCCACTTACCTTTCTGGTGATGGTATATTATACACTATTATGGTACATATATGATTATACACTGTAGCGTTATATATGGTACATATAATTATATATGGTACATATAATTATGTATGGTACATTAGCTCTGCTAAGTTGGTAACACTTTGGAGGGATGAAAAGCGAGGTTAGGTTTGGCGCCAATTTTTTTTGGCGCGCAAATTTGGCGGGAAAATTTTCTTCTTACTCTTTCCTCGCTCAGCGGCTCGGAAAAGTGAGATTACTGTTAGTCAATACATACAAAAACTGGTCTAACCAAAACTGTTTTAAAGAACAAGAATAGAAGGTGAGGTTACTGAGGTGAATTTACAGTTCAAAAAGAACCAGGGCAAAAAATCAGGTTACTGGAGGTTATGTCAGTCAACACAACACTACTTTAGCCAGGCCAAACAAGAAACTGAGGTTACTGGGAAACAAGGTTATGTTAATCAACACAACACTACTCTAAACAAATTACACAATTAAATACAACGCACAACACTACTACAGTCAAATCAAACAAGAAACTGAGGTTACTGGGAAACAAGGTTATGTTAGTCAACACAACACTACTCTAAACAAATCAAACAATCAAATACAACGCAAAACACTACTCTAGCCAGGTCAAACAATAAACTAGGTTTGCTGTTATGTTATCCAATACATATAAACACAGGACTACCAAGTAAAACAAAAATGGCTAAGGCACTTAATAAAGAACAAGAATAGAAAGTGATATTACTGTCAGTCAACAAATACAAGTACGACACAGCCCTTGACACAAGGAAGTGAGGTTATGTTACACGTAGGATAGGGTAAGCAAACGCTCAAGTTTATCTTTGCAAAACGCAGCAAACGGAGCAGAGCAGGGAGTCGTCAGTTCGCAACGAAAACTGAGAGCAAAGAGAGAGGAAAGGCGCAACAAGAGAGCAGGTATTGTGGTGGGGAAACGTCTGGACCAATCAGAGCGCAGTACGCCTAATTACAGCTAATAAAATACATCTTTATTGTAATAAATCACAGAGCCCACAGGTTACAACGAGTTTGCTGACAGAGACTTGTTGCGGATGTTGTGGTTAAATATGCAGAAGGAGGTGAGATACGCAGAAGGATGTGGAGGTTAGATGTATAGAAGGGCACTGGGGTTAAAAAAATAAATATGTAGAAGGAGACGTAGTTCAAATAATTACCAGAAGGAAGTGAAGGACGCGAGGGTTAAATATTTAGAAAGACACGAGGGCTATATAATTACCATAGAAGGCTAGATGATTACCAACAGAAGGACAAGAATTAACACGTCAGCCAATCAGGTTACTTAAAGTGTTACGACTCGTCAGCTACAGTACGCTAAGAGAACAGGAGCTGGAGTTAGATACACAGAAGGAAGTGAAGGACGCGTGGGTTAAATAATTACTAAAATTGTAGATAATTAACCATAGAGAGATGCAAAAGATAAATAATCAACCGTAGAGGGTAGCAAAAGAGCCACAGAGGGAGGAAATTACACCCTAATTCCATTCCTCATAAGAGCCCATGTTATTCTATTCTCCGTAAGAGTCCATGTTATTCTATTATCCATAAGAGTCCATGTTATTCTATTCTCCATAAGATCAATGTTAGCGCTCAAGCGCGGGCCCTTACTACTTAAGTCGGTGTTTGCAAACTGAACTAGGTCAAAAGTTTGATTCGCAGTAGTCTGGCGCCCGTTACTGACCAACGTCCGACTGGGTTTCAGTATGCTGTTGACCTTTGTAAAACCGACCTTGGTTAGTCTTTGTAAAACTAAACTTCATTGATCAGTTTTTAAAATATCTGTATTTGTTTTATTTTTCGGGTTTTTATTTTTCGGGGGAAAGATTAATGAACTGTTATTAAAATCATTGCTTGTAATTCTCTTCTTCTAATGGAGGAAAGGGAATAGAGCAGTCTGTGGTCCAAGTGAGAATTGCTCACTGTTCTTATCCCCGTTTTGGCAACTTGTTCAGATGACCTTGGGACTTGGACGATTTTCGTTTGGTAAAATATTTATTTCTTACAACAATATCCCTTCCTTAACACTTGCACTCCCGGTTAATCATTATGGTTTCGTTTTCAGGTTTATTGCCTATAACTGTGAGCTTTCTTAAAAACTCACTTCCCTAATACAGAACGGGGAATAGAATAGTTTGTGGTCCAAATGAGAATCACTTACTGCTCTATTCCCCGTATTGGTAACATGTTCAGATGACCTTGGGGCTTAGACAATTTTCGTTTTCGTTTGGTAAAATATTGGAAAATGAATTTATTTTCTTACAGCAATATCCTTCCTCTAACACTTTTTGAATTGGGTATAATACTGTTCTATTTCCTGTTCTGGGAGCATGTTCAGATGATTTTGACCCGCTTAAGAGACTTCAAAAACTTCCGTTTGTATACTTACCCCCACCACTTTCCGAATTGGGTATAAATAGAGGTGCATTAGCGGTGGTATCATTTGTAGCAGGTCAAAAAATGAGGAAGACACACCTACATCATATATCGCTGCGATATTTTTAAATATTAATTTAAAGATGAATGCCTTTTAATCATTCATAAAGAAGTAGAACATAATACAACAAAATTGAACGAAATAAAGATAATTGGAAACAATAGATCAAATGCTAGCAAAACACTAAATTTCAAGACCAAGAACCATTCATAAAAAAGTAGAACATAACACCAACCAAAATGAAATTGAACAAAATGAAGAAGAATTGGAAACATTATATCAAATTTTAGCTCAACACCAAAATTCAAGACCAATTGTCATTCATTATGCGCCTGGACCATCAGTGATTGTGGAATTACACGCCCGAGCCTTGCCGGGTAAAGTAGTAACCCATTTTAAAATTCAGAATGCAAAACTACAACTGGACGAATTTGTAAATCAAGCAAAACGACTGGTAAGCAAAACTTTGAAAAATAAATTAAAAAGATTAAACTTTATCAAATTTGGACTGTTACTAGATGCTGTATTTATTAACATTCAAAACGAAACAACACCCAGAGGATTCCTAACAAAAAAACGTACCATTATGTTTGCATTAGACATTGACTCAGTCGTAACTGAATGTCTTGAAGAACGTTTGACGAAAATGCAAGAACATGAAGGTAGAGGTTCTGGAAGGAGTCTTTATAGCATTACAGGTCTGGATGTTAGAGTCCATAAACATGGGTATGGAATGAGAGGAAGTAGTTAAATTCCTCTTCCAAAAAAAGTTAGTGATACCAAATCCTGTATTAATGTGCAAAATGCAGATAACAAATGTTTCAAATATGCTATATTGGCCAAATAGGTAAAGGGTCATAAGGAAAGACCAAGTAGAGAATATGGAGAAGTTAAAAAAATTAAATTTTCAGGGGATGTTACCCTGTTGCAATTAAAGATGCATCCAAATTTTAAAAGCAAAATCCTGCAGTTTCTGTCAACATTTTTAGTTTGGATTTGACAAACAATGCGTATTCCTTGCGCGTAACACCGAATGAGTACAGAAATCATACAGAATTGTTATTGATAACTAAAGGAGATATATCACACTATGTATATATTGAACAATTTGAAGCTCTTGTTTCGCAACATATATCCAAAATGCACGGAGAGAAAACCATTTTCAAAAGATGTTTTTGTCATGTAAGCAAACAATTAAGAAGGGGACGTTCAGAATGTTTATTAGAACATCAAATGTTATGTAGTGGAAACTATGAGGTAAGAATTAAATTGCCTCCTCTTAGCAGAGCACACGTAAAATTTCATAAAGTCATTCAACAATACCGTATTCCTGTTGTTGTGTACGCAGATTTTGAATCAACTTTAGTTCCACTTGAACTCCAAGAAGAGGAAGTTACAAGAAGCAAATATAAGATGAATACACCAAACAGTTATTGTTTAATTATCAAATCCACACTATCTGAAGAACATCTCTGTAAACATGAATTATCGTCTACACTGAAGATTTATCGTGGTGAAGAAGCAGCTCGATACTTTGTTGATTAATTCTAAAACATAGCTTGAAAAGTGGAAGAAATTTATACAAACGTGTTACCGATGGCGCCTATGGAAGAAGATGAATTACAACATGCTTCGGCAACAACATGTCATTTGTACAATAACTCATTCACACTTGATAACTTAAATGTCCGTGACCGTGCCCATCTCACAGGAGCTTACAGAGGTGCAGTCTGTAACGCTTGCAACCTAAATTGCTAAATTCCACCTTTTATTCCAGTTGTTCTGCACAGTGTTATTGGTTATGACTTCCACTTTATAATACTGGAGTTAGGAAAAGATGATGGAGCAATGGATGATTTAGCTTACGATGTAACGATGGAAAAATGTATAGGCTTTTCTAAAAAGGTTGGCAAAAAAATAAAACTAAGATTTGTTGATTCTTTCAGATTTCTAGCCTTATGAAATTAACTGAAAACTTAAGAAGAAAAGATTTGATTGAAACAAGGAAAATTGTACCTAATGGATAAATGGGTTTAGCTCTTCGAAAAGCAGTCTTCCCCTATGATTACATCGATGGATTACATAGATTTGATGAATCACCACTTCCTACACCACATAAATTCAAAAACAAACTTAATGATTCGTAAATTTCACCTGAAGATTATCAACATGCGTCTCAAGTATGGAACGAGTTGGATATGAAGACCTTAGGAGATTACTCAGACTTTAATGTCAAACTTGATGTCACTCTTATTTGCGATGTGATTGAAGAATTTCGAAACACTTGTTTTGCAGCATATGGATTGGACCCTTTACATTCTTACACTTCTCTAGGATTATCTTGGCAATCTATGCTTAAGGAAACGAAATGTAAACTTCAACTTTTAACAGATATTGACATGGTTTTAATGGTTGAATCGGGAGTTAGAGGTGGATTGAATCAAAGTGTTACGAGACATGTTAAAGCCAACAAGAAATACTTTCCCGACTATGATGAAGGGAAACCATCGGTATACTTAGGATATTTTAATGCCAATAATTTGTATGGATGTGTTATGTCAAACCCACTTCGATTTGACAATTTTAAATGGGTTGATCCAGACTATTGGTGATGTGTCACAAATTCAAAAACATGGAGAAACTGGATACATTTTGGATTGAGACTTTGAATATCCCGAACACTTACACGATCTTCATTACGATTTTCCACTCCTTGCAAAAAAATAAGTTTTTCCAACTGGAAGACATCCTAATTTGACGATGACTGTAAATACCAAACAACAATACGTAGCTCACTTTTGGGTTGTTGGACAAGCTATCGCATTGGGATTACATACTACAAAGATTCATAGGGTTTTGGAATTTTTCCAATCATTCTGGCTGAAACCCTACATTGATTCGAATACTACCAGAAGAGCAGCAGCTAAATCAGCCTTCCTAAAGGATTTCTTTAAATTAATGAACAATGCAATATTTGGTAAAACATTAGAAAACAAAAGAAGACACAAAATGTTAAATTTTTACTGACCCGAGAAAACTACAGAAACTCGTACAGCAACCAAACTGTAGAACATCTGTAATTATGAATGAAAACCTCTTAGCAGTATCTATGAAGAAAAGTGTGGAGATGGATCGAACTTTGTATATTGGAATCTTTGATATATCAAAAACACATATGTACGACTTCCACTATAATAAGATGGTTGAATTCCACGGAAGAGAGAATATCTGTATTATCTGTATGGACACTGACGATTTTATATATAGTATACTAACACTGGACATGTATGAAGATTTAAGTACATTTATTTACAAGTGGTTTTTATGGCCATGAAATGTTAAAGTCTACCTCTGGATATGTTTATCTCGTTGAAATTAAACAAAAAAACGGTCAATTATTAGTGCGTTGGTTCGGTCTTGATCAAAGTAATGACTCGTGGATACCTAAGCAAGATCTTCTATAGGATTTCACAAGTATCACGTTAACCGTCGAAGAGTGCTGACATGGAGATTATTAAACTCAAGTATTCTTTTAAAATTGCGAATATAGACAAATTAACAGTGGATAGTGTGAAACATGAGGAAGGGAAACATAGAAATTTATTACCAAACAACGTAAGGTGTATAGTGAGTGGACCTTTAAACTGTGGAAAAACAAATGTAGTGTTTGATGTAATAGCTAATCCTAATGGGCTAAAGTTTGATAATCAATATATTTTTTCCAAGTCTCTGCTCCAACAAAAATATCGGTTATTAGATAAAACAATATCTGATGTACCCTTAGGTAATTTTTTTTATATTTGATGAAAGTGACACTATTTTGCAACCTAATAAGGCAAAAACTTACTCAGTCTTTAATTTTGATGATGTCTCTTGTGAAAACCATAACACTATTAGAATCCATTTCGCTATGGGGAGACATCACAATATTGAATGTATCTACATTGGTCAAAAATATAGCGAAACCCCAAAACAGTTGATTAGGGATAACGCAAATACTATCGTTATTTTGAATCAAGATGATATGAATTTAAAACATATACACAACGATCATGCTGGTGCTGATATGTCGTTTGAAAGGTTAAAAAACAAATTTTTAATAAAGCATGGGAAGTTAAATACGGATTCCTGGTGATTGATAAGGATTAACGTGTTAAAAATGGTAGATATAGATTGGGATTAGATCGAATCGTTTTAATTCAATAATAGAAATAAATATTCTTACATAACATTGCTAAATTGACCTTCATTTGGAAATGTATATAAATGGTTTCATAAACGATGATGTAGTCATCTGTAAAATGAGTGTGGACATGTTCGGAAGTTATACCGAATCCGGTGTAAGATCAAGATTTTAAAACAAAAAGCTCACACCAGTTTACTTCTTACACCGGAGGGCGACTATAACATTAGTAATAAACGTTTAAAGTACATTAATGATCCTCAAGGTAGTAGTGACGCTATAAATTTAAAAAACTTTACAATCGGAAATCTCATCAAGCTTCTATAAGGGTAACTTAAGGGACTTAAGGGAGATGTGTACGATGCAAAAACTCATAGAATTGCAAATATCGGTATTCCAGAAAATGAACAAGATTCAGTAACAAAAATATATTTAGACTCTATATCGGAAGAGATTATAACTAGACAAGGAGATTCTTTTGTACAAATAAAAATTAATTATGAATGTTTAGAGTTGAGAGATAATATTTGGAATGGTAAAAAACGTAAAATAAATAATATACTACAAGCTGAACAACCAGACGAAGTGCCTGTGATGGGGCAACCGCTAACGAAACAGGGAGATAACTTTGTACAAGGTAATAATCAATATAATTTCTGAGAATTGAAAGAAGACAAATGGAATGCTAATCACCATACAATTAGTAATCTGGAGGATGGTAAATAAAGCAGTGATGCTGTAAATGTTTCTCAAATACCAACAAACAGTAAAGGATACTGGGATTTTGAAAATAAAAGACTAGTTCATGTTAAACCCGCTGTTAAAGATAATGATTGTGTAACAAAACATCAGAGTATAACATTGAATGGTCTTAAGTTTGATGGTAAAAATAAGCAATTAAAAACATTTTACCGGGAACCTTACCAAGTACATCACTTGGCGAGGTTCCCGGTAAAATGTTTTTTAATTGTTTATTATTACCATCAAACTTAAGACCATCCAATATTATACTCTGATGTTTTGTTATACAATCATTATCATCAACAGTGGGTTTAACACGAACTAGTCTTTTATTTCCAAAACCCAAAAATCCTTTACTCTTTGTTGGTACTTGAGAAACATTTACAGCATCACCGCTTTCTCCGCCTTCCCCCAGGTTACTAATTGTATGATTTTTAGCATTCCACTTGTTTTCTTTCAATTAAAAAAATGATATTTATTATTACCTTGTACAAAGTTGTCTCCCTGTCTAGTTAGCGTTTGCCCAATCAAAGGTTACCCATCTTCGTCTGGCTGTTCAGATTGCAAGTGATGTAGCAGTTGTAGATCAAATATTAAAATATGAGGATAGTTTGTTAAAACAGGGTGACAATAAATACGAATTTTTAGAATACAAAGAAAATAAGGGATCCAAATAAAATAAGTGGGATGCTAAAAATAAAAAAAATTGAAATTTACTTTGTGGTATGGATAATAATGATACTGTATGTGTCTCACAAATACCTAAATCAAATATTGGAGAATGGAATTTTAACTATAAAAGATTGGTTAATGTTAAACATAGTGTAAGTGATAATGATTGAGTAACAAAGCTTATGTCAGACTATAACATTGGATGATCTTAAGTTCGATGGTAAAAATAAGCAAATAACGAACATCTTACCTTAAACTTTGCAAAATGACGTAGTGGTTGTCGATCAAATATTATAATATGACGGCGGTGTGTTAAAACAGGGTGATAGTAAATACGAATTTTTAAAATTAAAAGAAAACAATAAGGATGGTGAAAAGAAATTAAAAGAAAACAGTTGGGATGGAGCAAAGCATAAAATTGTAAATTTACTTGAGGGCATCGATAAGGGCGATGTTGTATGTGTCTCTCACATACCAAATCAAATCCGACGAGTGGGATTTTAACAGTAAAAGATTAAGTAATGTTCAATTTGATATGAAGGCTAATGATTGTGTTATAAGGAGCCAGGCTTTAATAATAAGACGCAATGACGATATGGCACACTTTTACGGTGCTAATAAAAGAATAACACTTTTGCCGGGTATATATTCAACAGATGTAGCAGTGATCAGTCAAGTATTAACAAAGGGTTAGAAAAACAGGATACGACAGATTATAAAGTAATTATGTTGGATAAAAACTTTTGAGATCAAGAAGAAAAAGTTATAATAAATGTACCCAAGGAAAAATATGGTAATGAAATTTGTTTAATATCACAGGCTTTGAGGTTTGATGATAAAAGTAAAAAAAATCAAACATGACAGTTATGCTTTTGATTTGATGGATAAAAAGCATTATTCTAAATTTTTAGTGGCCGATCCCAAATCTGTTAGTGGATTCAAGACTTTAGATGGAGAGGCATACCTACCAAAAAACTTTGTATATGAAAGAATGAGTGATGATGTATTAATTGATGCTGATGGCAAAACATTTACAACCGAAAGAAACGATAAAAAGGTGAAAAAGATAGAAAAATAATATTTAAGAAATTTGGTATATATATGTATATATATATATATATATATATATATATGTATATGTCAATGATGATTTAGTCATTTGTAAAATGGGTGTGGACAAGTTCGGACGCTATATCGAATTCGGTGTAAGATCAAGAACTTATGACAAAGAAGCGTACACCGACTTGCCTCTTACACCGGAGGGTGATTATAATATTAATAATAAACGTTTAAAGTATGTTAATGATCCTCAAGATAACAAATGATGCTATAAATTTACAAACATTACAGTCTGAAATAACAACGAATATAAACTATTTTGTTCGAGTTTTAAGCGCAATGTTTTTTTGATTTCGTAATGATTTGGCTGCATCTAAAATTAAAGATAGCAAGAAAAATTATTGGATTCAAACAAATATTTAAACAAATACTTTATAAATCCTAAAAGGAAAATATTACGAAATGTTAACTGAACACATAGCTTATACAACAAAAAAAAGGGATAGAGATGAATTTGCATTATGAACAAGGTTTCCGTTGAGTGAACATGGATAACCAAGAAAAGTTTATAAAAGAGATAAAATCACTAAGCGATTCTATTAGAAGTGAAAACAGAGCATTAAAACTAGGTATTAGTGAGGGAGATAAGTTTGTTGAAACGAAATTTAAACCACTTACTGACCCTTTAAGGGAAGTATCTCAAAAACATGGAAAATTTTCAGAAGAAGATTTAATTTTACCCGTTTTAAAATCCGATACTAAAACTGAAGAATTCGAAGAAGGAACCGAAGAAGAACTTGAAGAAACTGAGGATAAACCGGAAGAAATACAATATGAACAGGGAAAGGATATGAGTGAAGAGGAAGAAGAATAAGAAGAGATAAAAGAGGGTGCCCCGTCAGATATTAGCAGATTGGGTTTAGATATTCAGTTTAAAGGTGATCTTGGTAGAAAATATGTATTAAAGATGTTACAGTCTACTATACCTAATAGAAATTATCATGTATACGAAGCCAGATTGGAAGGAGAAGGTTTAATGATTGGTGATAGCAGGTTAGATGTGGTTGAGCAAGATAATATAATTATAGGTCGTAAAAAGTACCAAGAAACAAACGGATTATTTGAATTGATTTTTGAATGCAAACCTGTCAAATATACTATACGATACTTGGCAACTTTTAAAGGTATATGTCTAGATAAAAATACTCATAGAAAGAATTATAAACCAACATCCCCGATACATATAAATCAGTCTGTAAAGTATATAAACATTATTTCAGAGTTATTTCCAACAAATCTAAAAAAAACTAAAAAGAGGTTTATGTCTACTGAAGAAGTTGATCATTTTTATACCGATAGGAAAAAAAGAAGGGTAAATATAGAAACAACTGGAGAAGGATTATTAAAGAATACCTATGGTACAAATATAATTTATTATAATGATTGTAGTGAATTAGTAAATAGAGTGCGGTTGATACATGAAGCAATAGATGTGGGTCACACAGGTCTTCAGAAATAATGGGTTCCTTTAGTTGCTGAATTATTAAATAGAGGTATAATCAAACGATGGAGATATATAATAATTCAGCAACTAAAGGAACCCATTATTTCTGAAGACCTGTGTGACCCACATCTATTGCTTCATGTATCAACCGCACTCTATTTACCAATTCACTACAATCATTATAATAAATTATATTTGTACCATAGGTATTCTTTAATAATCCTTCTCCAGTTGTTTCTTTATTTACCCTTCTTTTTTCCTATCGGTATAAAAATGATCAACTTCTTCAGTAGACATAAACCTCTTTTTAGTTTTTTTTTTTAGATTTGTTGGAAATAACTCTGAAATAATGTTCCCCTGAAAGAATGGTCCTTTCTATACTTTATCATCTACTACATATATATATATATATATATATATATATATATATATATATGTGTAGTAGATGATAAAGTATAGAAAGGACCATTCTTTGTCAGTCCGTCACGTGACAAAGGTATAAATGGCAATGGACAAAAGAAGCAGTGTTAGTTCTCATCGAGATTCGATAACGAAAGGAAGGGGTGTAGCCTCTTCAACACTAAACTTGCTGGGAAAACTGATTTCAGCTTTAGTTAATAATTAAATAGATTTATTACCTAATGAACTCCATTGTCCTGGTGGTTATCAATATTATGGACCTGGAACTAAATTGAAAAAAGATTGACAACAGGAGATCCGGGAATCAATAAACTAGATCAGGCTTGTAGCCTATTCAGTGTTTAGTGATTCTGCTCACAGATCAGTGACGGATTAAATACTTGAAAAAAGAGCTTGGGAAAGAGTTATAGCGAGTGACGTTAGTCTTGGTGAAAAAGCGGCAGCATTAGCAGTGACAGCTACAATGAAAGTGAAAACAGCAATTGGAGATGGAAAAAAAAGTAGAAGATGAGAAAGGAGAATGACAACTCGAAAACAAGGAGGAAAAATTAAGAGAAAGACCAGGCGTTCTACTAAAAGAATCAAACTAACAGTATGGTCTATGATAAAAAAGGACAAGGACTTTATATAGGACTGTATCGTGCATATTAAATGCAAGAAAGCATTTATTAGTTCCTATTCATGCATTAAGTAACCAAGATCATTTTAGATAAGTTTCTTGTTTAAAGATGCCATTCTTCAGAGGAGTGTTTATGAAAGATAATTTACCATCAGTTATGTGGAAAAATGAGGGTGGTATAGTAAATCTAGATAACAGTAAGGGACCGGGCACACATTGGGTATGTTATAACAAGCTCGGTCCAACATTTTACAATTTTGACAGTTTTGGTAATTTACCACCTCCGAAATAACTTCAAAAGTATTTTCGGTCTTGCTAAACAAGTTTTATACAATTATGAGAGGCAGCAACCTGACGATACATCTATCTGTGAACATTCATGTTTGGATTTTTTAGCAGAAAGTGTCAGTCAGCTTTAAGATGTCTTTATATAGGTATCTTTGACTGGTACAACGTCAACCTGGCGGAGTACTCTATTCCCTCCATTAAGTTTACATAAAGAAAAACAATGGGAGGGAGCATTACTAGATTTGATAACTTATAATTCTATACCATATATTACTGAAGTTGTGAATGATAAACTCCACTACTATAAAGCAAAGGATACAAAGGAAAAGTTCCTCCAGCTTAACGAAGTTGCTCTATCCACGGGTTATTATTAAATGGATTATGTATGCAAGGTAATACAAGAAAAGTTGGGAGAAGATAATATTACTATAGAAGGAAATAATAATACTTTAAAAACAGAAATTAAATCAAAAGGTTATATTGATTTTAGAAAAACACATTCAGCTGGAGGATTATTAGGATTTCCTTCTACATCCCCCATATTAGAGATAAATGTGAAACATACAAGTTCAAATACTGTAAGCATACTGACATTGAATACAATTTATATAACTTGTAACATTATACAAGGATCGTACAGACACGGTGTATTTCGACACATATTGCATACATTTTACCTATATGTGCCTCCAGGATTTAAAAAAATTGAAAGACCTCAAAACCTAGTGTATTTACCTTTAAACACCAGACACATCTCAGACGTTGTTCTGAA
Organism: Allygus modestus; assembly: GCA_963675035.1. Lineage (NCBI taxonomy): Eukaryota > Metazoa > Arthropoda > Insecta > Hemiptera > Cicadellidae > Allygus > Allygus modestus. Next base: position 62,562,102 of record OY776113.1, read on the forward strand.
CGTATTATATCAAGAGGGTAATATTGTTGACTTTAGAGGTGAACCTGTCACCGGAAGTATACATATAAGTTCAATCTCGTAGATAATGGGGCTGACGTTTGAAAAGGATAGAGTGAGTAATAAAAAGCTCAGTACCATACCAGCGTCAGAAGAGTTAACAAGTGAAATCATTCAATTTTTAGAAGAGATTGGATTTAAAGTTATAAGCAATGGACATTCTGGATATAGCGAACGAACTAACTTTCGACGAGACCATGTGGGAAAAGCAGTATTACACCCAAAACCCTTACGCTTCATCGAAATTAAACAATAACGATGACATCAGGATTCCTATTCAACAAAAATATATCTACACTCTACCTTCCGAAAGCTATCTATACATCGAGTAAAAGTAACAAATAAAGCTGGAAAAGAAAGAACAACTACACCGTTAATTAATAACCTAATAGCTGATCTTTTTGATGAAACAAGGTATGAAATTTCAGGTGTTACTTTGGACTCTACAAAAAAGGTTGAAATAGCTAGTACATTGAAAGGATTATGCTCCATAACACTAAAAAAGGAAAACCTAGCAGTCGCACGATGGGTTACACCGGATTAAACCTCTATAAAACCCGATGACAGGGGATATTTTTTTCCATACCTTTAAAATTATTATTAGGTTTTTCAGAAGATTACAATAAAACATTAATCAATGTAAAACAAGAATTGGTTCTTTTAAGAGCTTTAAATGATAAATATGTAATATTACCTCCAGGAACAACGACTAAAACCACCCTTGACTTGAAGTTGTTTTTAAAAAAGATTGTTTGGAGGGTACCACACCTAAAACCTGAAAATCAACACAGGATTACCTTGTTAAGACAATTAAAGGCGGACTGCGTAATAGTTTTTGCATTTAGAAGCTGGGAGTTACACTAATATCCTATTCTACCCGAAACAGAGCGCCATACATGGAGTATAAAGACTTTAACAAACTTGGAAAAACATAGGTATGTTATTTTCAGATTACAAACAGGTAGAAGAAGTAAAATAACAGCTGATCATACATGATTTGATAAGTGTAAATTTAAAAACAGTAAACTATACCTTAACTCCAAATTTCTTTCCATGTGACAGTTCAAACATATCATTCAATAAAAACCGATATAGTATTTTATACGATATGTACTCTAGATATCGAATCTTACTACGGTAAAAAACACACCGCTACTATCACCAACGCAGTTCAATTCAAAAGCTCTTATCGTGGTTATCGATTGTTATAAACAAAATGAATCTGTAAAGTCGTCAAGTGTGGATATTAAGTTGGAAAAGGAGTTTGAATCTAACATACCTGCTAATACAACTGCATATTGCTTAATTATTCGCGATAAATTTGTAAAGTACACACCTCTTACAGGTATTGTAAAGAAGATTTTGTAGGTCTATGGAGGGGGAGGGTATAAATAGTATGCACTACAAGAGGGGTTCAGTTGTTCAGCATTCGTGGTTAAAACATCATCTATAACAGTCGAGATGGCTTCTGTAGTATAGAAGCAGAACAATGCAGAAGTGGAAGGTTTGGTGCAAAACGAAGACCCTTTCATCAAAGAGTATAAAGAGGAGTAGGTCGAGTTTCTAAAGTTTCGCAATGAAGAAGTAAAGTCAGACAACGCTTCAACATCTACGTCGACTTTAAAGAGGAAGAGAAAACCTGAAAACGACATCCCTTTAAATATACTGACAGATATTTTTCTTTGCATACTATATCCAATCTGAAGATATATTACTAAAGGCATAGCAATAGGTTTGTTTGAGGACTTGGGTTATACACCTAATGTGATTTTAAACCAAGGACCTAAAGTGTTATTTTTTTCAGATGCCGCATGGGATTATTTTCTTAAACACTTGCACCTCATCCAATGCTATTTGGCAAAGAACATGTTTGGATAAAAAACAGCTATTCGACCATTAGAATGTGACATTGTAATCGATATTTTAAAGTGTCGCGAGGAACAGCAAGTACGGTTTAGAGACCTGACAAAACACGATGATAAAAATCAACTGACACCGGAATAATTTTACGTTTTGAGTTGTGCCGCTTCACCTATAACAAGGTATATGAAAAAACTTGTATTTTCAAGCACTGTGGTAAAAGACTATTTGGTAGATGCGACGGAACAACATCCCGATGCTCAAATTCTTTACGGTCCAATAGATACATATATTTTTAACCGAATACCTTATGAGGTTAAAATGTGGAGATGTCTAAAGGAGTATGGACAAAAAGTTAATGAACAAAAAATTAAAGAAGAAGAAGAAAAAGTTGAGGAATAAGAATAAATAGTACAAATGGAAGAAACATAAAACGTTTTAACTGAAATGGCTTAAAAAACTAAAAGAAGTTCGTGGGATGGGTCTACCAGTGACGGTGCCCAAGTTAAATATACACCAACACGCTGAGAACTGTTCGGCCTGAGCTATAAAAGCTCTACCGTGGCGTGGAAACCAGTTCATTCGACATCCTAGAGATGGAGAGGTCTGGCATAATTGAACTTCAAGCTTTTCGCGGGAACAATGATGGATACATTGTTAAAGAACTAATCATCTTAGACCTGCGAACGTTTGTCATATATACTTTTTTATTCAAACCTCCAATTCATTTTAACAAATTCAACTCAAATTACAAAATAACTAATAAGTGGTTGACGATACACTTGCATCACATTGGTTGGATTGAAGGTTATACAAGTTTTAAGAAGTGGAAAGCATTATGTATCACTACTGCAGTAAATTTACAAAACCTGTTATGACCCTCCTTCTTCTTCTTTACTCTGCTACTACTTGTAATGTTCCTCTGTTACCACTTGTGATGTTACCAGAATGAAAAACCAGAATGAATAATGCCACTAGTTATGTTTCCATAACCTAACTGCAATTAAACTCTATTTTTCTGTCAAATTTAAAACTCAATTTATTTCAATTTCATTAATTTGTCAATTACAGTAATGCAGAGCGAGTGTTGCTGGGCCAAAAACACTCGTGGATCTCTGATTTAGTTGTGGGTTGCTTGAATGAAAAACTGATTGCAAGAAACTATTTTATTTAAACCTAAAAAGCATTACAACTTATACATGCCTAAATCAGAGCCAGAAAAGAGTTTTATTTATTAATCTGAAATGGATAACCTTAGAGGTTATGGCTTTAATCGATTTCTGGCCTTTTAAATTTTAATATTTTTTTATATTTTAAATAATTAAAAGCAGTTCTCAACTGACAGTATCAAGTTGTGGTAATCAGGAAATCCTAGTTAATCAAATTGTGGTTCGTAAAAACAAGCGAGTCGTCGGGAATAAATAATAATATTCTAGTCCTCCTAACTAAACCTCCTGACCTCCGACACACTCTATCCTCCTATATCATTTTACCACCAAATAAAATTACACATATGAATGATTCATGATTAGCTTATTTAAACATGCTGTGAATCCTTATTTGAGCTCTGAACTGCAGTTAATTTAATTTATAATTTTTTTTTAATCAACCAAATAGTAACACTCTGTTGTATAAGTACTAAATTTCCTAGAATTTCGGATTCTACTCAATTTCCAGCTCTCACAATTATTTTAGATTTGAGACAATATTATTAAATTTAAATATTTTTCAAAAGTATTCTTGCTTAAATATAAATTAATTTTTGTACAGCAATTACGTTTTCAAGTTAGATTACAATAAACAGTGAGTTGCGTTAAATGATCTGTGAATATGAAATTACATCAAATAAATTAACAATGATAAATGAATTCAAACTTAACAATTTTTAAACATTGATCAGTACCAATTATGACATGTGCTCTGGTGAAATATGACCAACTATGTGAAATAAATAAATATTACTTACATGACCATTGTAGAAAATTGCATACACAATACGCACACGATATAAATACACTGCAACACCATTAATGCACTAACTACTAATAATACCAGTTGTTTAATTAAGATTTATCCCCAAAAAAGACAAGAATGACAGTGTTTAAACCTGCTCTTAGCACGTGTAAATTTCGAAAAAGTTTAATAAATTAATTAATACGAATGCGAGATTGTACCGCGAATTTCGGCCTTTTCTTTAAAACAATTCGCGAAATATAGAACGTATGGAATGCACCCCGTTAACAAATCAACGAACTTTTGGAATTGGCAAAGAAACGTGGTATTAATTTAGAAAAAGGTTTAGATGATGCTACGCCGAATTTTTCCGAGCTAAGAGAACGAGTAGCCGCGGTCGGTCAGTTTTATGAGCGAGGCGGGTCACGTAACTGCATTGTTGTCAGGTCCTTCTGTGCACGGTAGTGTCTTCTAGATGTTTCTGATATGGCGGCAAGTTTGAGTTTTAACTTGTAACAAACCTTATAGAAGATGATTAGAAAAGCGCAAATGGATACAGTTTTATACTACAAAAGATGTGATAGATGTTAAAATGGATAAGTGTTTCGAATTTGAGATGGACAATATTTGTAATTTAATAAAGAATGGCAAACACGCACATTTTCATTGCGCTGTTAAGAACGCTTATCGTTTAGCTGCTTTTCTACATCCTTGTGCAATGGAGAGTGGAGGGGGAAGTGGAGGGGAGATCGGAGAGTATAAAAGCAGGAACAGCGAGGAGACCCACCATCAGGTTTATTCCAGACTCCGACGAGAGACCACGAATCAAGATGATACCACAGAAATTTATGGAGATATTGGTTGATCAGTTTAACACCCAATCAAAATCAAGTATATTACCAACAAGAACACTTCAGAGATTAAAGAAAACAAACACTACATCGTGCACGACATGAGGAAGATCGTTTTTGTGGTATACGCTATTCTAGTATCTTTAAGCGATGCTCCATACACAGTAGGAGATGAAGCAAAATTTCAAATATTCCTGCCCGAGAGATTCTTTCACCTTCTTCAATATGATGATTTGCACAATATTGAACCTAGAAACTTGTATATAGTATAACACGGAGTCAGCGGGAAGAACTCCATCAAACTATCTCTGCATTTGACCTCATCGGGAACTTCACATTGTTAGATTAAGGAATGTAATGCAAAACTTGAAATGTAAATAAATAAATAAATATAAAATATCAGTATTAACTCCAAGTACTGATATTTTATATTTTTTAAGAAAACATTTTTTGGTAATATTTACCTAGATTCAGAACTTATTTAATGCGCCGTATTTGTTATAAGATTATCACTTTCATACTGACTGTTAAAGAGTTGGTTGGGGAACGTTGTGGGGGGGGGACTGGTGTGGTGGGGAAGGGTAGGTACTTGTCCTACACGCCTACATTACGTCAGTACACTTCCGACTCTTGCCTTGATACGATTTTTTACTAACCTACAAAAACAGAGTGGTACATCTAATAGTAAAGAAGAGAATTCAATTTCCAAAATATGCACAGCTACAATCGAGATTGGACACGTTTGATGAAACATTAACAGACTCGTTTCAATACAAGTTTAGAAAGGAGTTTGCAGATGCTGGTTTCTTTTACATTGGGCAAGATGATAAGAACATTTGTTACTATTGCGGAGGAGGATTGCTGGATTGGGAAGTGGTGGATAACCCATGGGAAGAACATGCACAATGGTTTAGTAGGTGTCCTTACATGTTAATTAAAAAAAGGAAATGTGTTTGTACAAACCCGTCGGAATATATGTAAACTTAGTCCGGTAAAAACTTTTGAAACACCAATTGAAGAAAATAAGATCGAAGGAAATGAATATTTAGAATGTTTGTCGTCTGAGAAATATTTACTATTTTTACCTTATAGACACTGTTGTACATGCAGTGCTTGAGGACTGATGTATAACAATTGCATTGTATGCAGAACTCCTATAAATTTAATGATGAAAATATTCGTAACGTAGATGTGAGAAAAGTGCAGGGGGAGAGCAAATTGGAGGGGGTGTGTTTAAAAGGAAGGTGAGGAGGTGAGAAGCACACTCCACGAGAAGTCGTACACGAGGTAACATCATGGCTCTCACAATTAAATGTGTCCACTAAAATACTGTTCATCTTTCTAGAGTTCATGATTTGCAACTTCTTTCCGATGACTTGAAAGTTTTTATTGTAAACGGGTACAAAGTAACATTGGATATTTCTGCAACTAACTCTTTAGCTCAAGAACCCTGGGGATGATCCACAACTACACTTCCACCTACACTGAGAAAGAGATATAGTTTTGGAGAATATGAACCTCTCGCCTCGTACAATGTAAGCAGCTCTACGGAATCAGAGACGCCATCGTGGAAACCATCATCACTTCCACCTGCACCGAGAATGAAGTATTATTATGAAGAATGTGAACCCTACACATCTACAGAAGCAACGGGCACCACAGAATCGGTGGTTCTCTGACACTCATTGACGATGTGTACGTTATTGTAAATAAATAAAAATTAGAATTAAATCTACTATCTTGCACATGTTTTATTCTATGTATATTATTGTAAATAAAGAAAAAGAGAAATAACTAAAACTGCTATCTTGCACAGGTTTCATTCGATAGTTTTCATTTGACATCTTTATCAAATAAAAAAATGATCGAATCAAACTTGTGCAAGGTTTATTTTTTAAAACATCCTCAGGATGACCTTGAACTTGACCTACGTCACCGTGACGTCACAACGACGTCACAACGACGTCACCAACTACTTCACAACTACGTTGCCAACTAAGTCACAAATACGTTACAGCTACGTCAGAATAAGTCACGTGGTCGGAAGCTGACAATTAAATGGGCCAGAACTCCTAAAACCACACTACTATCTAATTATATAGTTTTTAAAATGTACTCTAGGTTTAGTATACGTTACAAACGATGGTGATATAAACTATAAAACTGTATCAGTTAATTAAATATAAATATCAGAGATCCAAAGATCATTTTATAGAGCATAAGGTGTTTTACCTTAGAGTGATGAACGGTTAAGTAACGTTTTAAAATCTACAACTTACAAAATTGAATATGTCCCTATGTTACTGTTCCATCAAAATGCTATTTTTGAAACTACAATTGCTAGTATATTTAGTTTATTCTTTGGATAATCAATACTAATTTAGTTTTTTTTAGTTAAAAAAGGATTTATTTAAGAGATTTCGTGTTCAGGTTCAAGTAATAATCAGGGCGAAATATTGATGTCAATGCAATATTTGTGTTTAGATTTACAAGCGTGGATGGAAAGTAACGGGACGTACAAAAGAGGGCGGATGTAAAGATGGACAGTTTCTAAACATGAAAAGATTACGCAGCCAAAAAGCTAATTTATTTTCTATTGTTATACCCTATGAAACAATTTACATGTTTTAGCTATAAAATTACGTAATAAATACATGTTCTTAATTGTTCTCATCGAGCAAACCTGAAGTATACAAACTGGTGTTACAGTTTAAACATCCAATATTTATTTGTTCCCTGCCACCTGTTACAGCTCTCGATTGGTTCAATTGTGTGATTAAACAGTAGCAGTTGGCTAACCAGTTATTAATCTAATGGAGGCTAATTGCACACTGCGATTTCATTTACAAAATAAACAAACAAAACAGAAATTGGCCAATCGGCAGTTTGACACTGGTAACCATGGCGACGAGCGCGGCCGATGACGTCGTTTCTATTTCCGGCCTCGTCTGTTGTCAGCTGATCATCGTTTTAGTATCCTGCCGTGGAATGGGCTTTTGAATTCTGTCAGGTTCTCTTCCTCAATGACAAAGCATCACCTTTTTATGAAAGTAAATACCTTCTTGATCTCTTGAATAAAATTGGTTTGATCGTTATCTTCTTCTGACAACTTTCTTTAAACTAAGACTTGTTAAAGATGTAAACAACATGTTTGAACAATTTTTGAACAGAATCTTTACAACAAAATTCTGAAGGTATTATGAGTATTTAGTTAAAATCTAATTATTGCTATAAAAATGGTATGACGTATAATATATAAGGTCTCTTTTTTGTATGATAATGTGAATCATATTTTTTTCATGTGGCCACCCACTTAAATCCAATACCGATAAGTTATTTTTGTTGATCTAGGATAGTAAAAATATTTTTTTAACCGTATGGTTTGAGATTATATCACCTAAAAAAAGGTTACTCAGTTCTGGTTTTATTACTTCTAAATACAATAGTAGCCCTTAACACTGAATATTGAAATATTATTTTAGAATACGAATACTAGACTAAACAATAATCACAAAAAAGTGAAAATACATACCACTTGTTTTCCAATGATGTTAGGATTAACATTTTATGAACAAACAGCAAAATAAACAAAGTTATATTGCTGTAATATATAAAAAAAGTTACAAACAACAGAATGGAAACAGTTAAAATACCAAAAATCACTCTTAAAACCCTAATCTCGCAATATTTGTTAAATACGAAGCTATAATACGAAGAAATATATTCCTTCTCCTTTCAGTATTTGTCAAAACATTTTATATTTTTTCAAAGGATTACTTGTAGTTCAGTTCTTTGGGTTTTTTTGTTTGCTTTGTTTCTTTAGGTCTTTTAAAAACTAAACAAGTTGAGAATTTAACATCTTCTAGGCTTGCAGTTAAATCCATTATCGACGAAGCGTCAATGTCGATGAAAACAAATTACACTAAAATAAACCATTTCGCCTTACTTGCTGATACCCAAACGTCTCCCATTTCAAAGCAACTCTACAGTTCCTTGTAAAACTATTTTAAATTAAATATAATACACTATTTATTTGCAAACAACTGTACCTGTTCGAAATTCAGAACAAACTTCACAATGTGCATTTCCAATGAAACGTCTAAAGCCTTAGTGCTTAACTGTTGTTCCATCGAGTATCGAGTCTAAAAGTTTATACGTGTATGCGCCACGTGTCTAGGTAAACTTAATGTGTCTGAAGTCAAAATAGTTACAAGCATTTAGTCTTTCAACTCTTAAAGCTATTTGAAATAAAAACATATACATTATTTTTCTTTGCAACCACCTCTACTTGTATTGAATTCAGAATAAACTTTATAATATGTACTTAATGACATTTCAAAAACTTTTGTGGTTAGCTTTAGTTTCTTCCAGGTTAAAATAGTTGAACGATTATTGAGTCATTGAGACAAATTAGTTTAAAATATTTTGTCTCACAACAAACAAAGCTGGATGTAGAGGCATGAGGCTTTATGAGTTCGGGACCAGGGTGACAAATTGTTTGTTTTAATGGGAAAACATGCAAAACAACAAAAACCCAAAGCAATTATTGCACAAAGTATTATTGCTGCACTTTAAGAAGGGTTATCTGTTGTTGATGAAACCATAATATTGAAGCGAAACAAAATTGGTTAAACATTGGTTATCTTCGCCTCAGACTGCAGCTAACGGCGTTTTAACTATCGTCATGGTTTCTCACGCGCATCTTCTAACGGTGAATGGCTTTAAGAGTTGCGTAATTTCAAAATACAATTTATTTAATTCTAATCAGTTGTAGCTCAGTAAAAAATATCACTCTTCGAAAACAAACAAATTAATCATAAATAAATTATGAAACAGCTGCAGTACTTGACAGGGCACATGGGCAGGGCATACCACTCTCACTATTGATGTTATTCCTTTCTAGTAAAATATATTGCAACTTTAATGAGACGGTAATAAAATTAACGTGCACTCGGGCAGCAAAATAGTAAAGCCCTAGCAATTGGGTTGAGAAACGTCCATTGAACCAAAACCCATCCGGGAGGGGCATAACAGGTAACACGTTTTTTAACTTGTTATCAAAACTTTCCAATTAGGTACTCGAATAAATAAATAAATTTGAAAAAGTTATCTTATTTCTTTAAATATATACACATTTTAAATAAAGTAAAATCTATGGAATTACGATTGATTGGATCCAATAGTTGGTTAGTTTTTTTAACTGAAAAAATACATTTGAGTCCAAATTAACATTATATTTGGTTTGAGCCAGCTGTTATGCCTTCTATAGCACCCATATAGTACAAGCTGGAAAAATAAAACCTTTTAGAAACAGTATAGCTTAAAATAAAAGTAAAAAAGTGCATGTAAGAGAAAATTAGCATGATTCGCTTCCACATGTACAACACATTAAAATATGTTTGTAAATTAGTCATTTTTATAACATAAACGTTTATGACGTTTTTACAGATTTAAAAACCTATAATATTTCATGATATTAGAAAAGATTAACGTAATACCAATTTACAAAATAACAACATCCTCACTCATTATAATATGGTAGTTTGTTTACTTTATGAAAGTCGTATTACGTTTTTATTCCGATATTGAATGCACTGCCGGCGACGTAATCTGTTACGTTTGATGACTTGTCTCTTTTTAAATTTGGCGTCTAGGAAAATATTTCTCGTAGATATTACCAGTTCCTGTCTTACTCCTGCCTTATTGCAGTTTTCTTGCCGAGTCAACCCAATGAAAGCCGAGTTTAAGTTAATTACCCATCATCTACCCAAAATGTCAAGTAAGACATAGTGGTTTAATAAAGTAATGAAACGCCCAGATTTGTAATTAAGTCACCAAGAACAGAAAATGTTATAACACCTTTAATGTGCCTTTTTATAAATTAAAAAAACTTCATGGTAATAAAATCCATTATAATAACCTTTACTTTCTCAAAACAGAATCAGGTAGGTACATCATTTGTACAACTTAAACAACAATACAATAAGGTAACAATACAACAAAATTATAATGTTTATTTCCGGGCTGACCATACCTCAGATAAACAACATGTATTGTGTTATATAACTATTAAACTTATTTATTGTGTAACATACTGCATTACATTTTAATAACAAAACTGTACTGGGTTTTTGTTTTCCGCTGTCCTGAAAAAATAACCTCCAAAACAGCGCCTGAGTGAGGTACAAAACCCTAACTATAAAATTGATTCATGCGGTTGTCAATACTTAAACAAATTGAAATTATTGTACTCAACTAGCTGATACCCGTGCTTCTCATAGCTGATTAAAATCCCTGCTGCAACTACATATGTTTGGGTTATTTATTATCTGATCCATTAAACCTATTGCTCATTATATTAACATTGTAACTTTAAGGGCCACTGGGGCGGAACCCTAAGGGATTGCCAAGATGGGAATAGGCCTATATGTAGCCAGATAAATTATCCACCTACATGCACATTTTCAGCTTCATTGGTTCAATAGTTTTTACGTTAAAACGGAACATAGAAGTTGGCAGACAGACAGACAGTTACCACCTATCTCTTATAAATGTGTAGGATTGGATAATTCAAAACTCTTGAGATTTTTTAAATTATTCTAAATCAACTAATACATAATAATTACATGCATAAATAGTTTTGTTAAGTAGCCTAAAGTGTACTATAATGCACTCTATATCCGTACGTACATGAATACAAATACAATCCCATACTTTATAAATAATTCAGACATAATGGCAATACACTTTAATGCTAAGAAGAGCTTAAGTTGCACTTAAAATATAATTATAGGATATGAATAATAAAGTGAAAAGTATATGCTTCATCAAGAAATGTAGGGATGTTTATTTAATTCAAACTATGCATGAATCAAGGTTTTATACGGACTGTGAGGTTATAATTTATCAACTGTCCATTAGCTGAGAAGGTTAAAATAAATTAAGAGAGCGAAGTCAACAACATTCAACATATTTATATCCATATTTAGACCCCTACTCATATTGGATCTAAATTAAACTGGGATATAACGTGTTGTGTTAAACATTGTGACTTAAAAAAATGCAGTGTAAATTGATGCAAATATGCAAGCAAAAATGGCAAAAAAATGTGGATTTGTTGTCAATTCCAGGTAGGCAAGGTTGTTTATGTTAGCATTGGATATTTAAGTAGAACCATAGTGATCTTATCCTGGATCAGTTCTGTTATATAACGTTATAACAAAATAAGAATCAAGTTTTGTTCATTTTGATAACTTTTTATTATGTTGTTATATTTACGGGCCAAATTAGGTAAACCTTTATACGTGACATGATAAATAAATAAAAAATATAATAAATCATCTTTCAAGACGAATAGGATTGAATATTCTGATATTTTTCGTCCACAAATTACATGAATTAGCTTACCTGAAAAACTTAAAGTGACACTAAGATTGTAATGTGGTTCAATTAACGGTTTTATATATATTACTTTACTATATACTGTAATCTTGTACAAAAGCGTAACTGTAAACTCTCAAAAAGGACTAAGAAGTCAATAGTTACATATAAAAAATATAATCAAATTAAATTAAGTATTATATACCTTGACATATTTGGGTATCAATACTTACTGCAGTACGCATTGTAGATTAAATAGCAAATCTGCGTACTCAGCTAATTTTCAATGCATATATATGTCTTAATACCGCATAAAGCTGCTTACGAAGTGTCTTTAATATACAATCATAAATAAGCAACATAACATTTTGATTATTCTGCATAAGAATAACATGGGAACTGAGTTCGCAGGTTTGCTGTAACAAGAAGCACAAAGAATGTAGTTTTATGAAATTTTGTTATAACTTAACTAGGTGAGTACTAAAATTACTAGTTTGTACCAAATTTCATCAAAATCGGACCATTTTCATAAGAGTTTTATACACACGCACATATACAGTTTTGAACAAACAGTGTTTTGGCTTCTGGGGACCTCAAAACGAAAAGTTATCATGGTCCCGGGCTTAATAGGTCCTAACCATGCCGACTACGGTAATTGCTTCTTCCCCATAGGGGAAATTCGCTAGTAAAAGAGAGTTTGTGAATGTAAGTAAACGCAATACTGAGATAAACTTTCCAAATATGTTTTGTTAGTTAGTTATAAAGACAGTAAAGCTAACATTTACAGTAATTAAAAGAACAAGAAAACAAAGCGAGCTGCTGTGAGAGAGACCACTTTATAAAAATACTTCGGATTATAAAGACTCAGTGCAACTAAATTATAATATTTAACATTTACCACATGTAATGTTATGATAGTAGACTTTGCACATAACTTTATCTCTATCTTTTACAACTTTTCATAAGAAAATGTCTTTGTTAGGTATTGGTTCTTAAAACATCAACTCAAGATAAAGACATCTCCCTTGTATTGAGGGTTCAAATGTGTACCTTTACCGTTAGAAGCGTCTCACTATCTTTACGTTTAGCGTCTTGGGATTCGGCTCAAGAGGTCACGGGTTCAATTCCCGGGATGTCCAAAACAGATTTAGGGGATTGGATTGCTTTCCCCTAAAAGCGTTTATTTGATACTGTCTTTAAAAATGCCATCGACGTTGAAATAACAACAACAATGAAATAAATAAAATATGGCACCAGGAACAAACCTTAGATACAACAAATACCGGAAATGCCAATGACACTGTTGTAATAAAGCAGTGATCGATTTTGTAGTCATTGCAAGCAATACTTAGTACAATATACCGCACAGTTTTACATTTATTTCATCGTGTCAGTATATTTAAGTTAGTTTTATTGACTAGTTTATTCCCTACTAACTTAAATCATAAACATGGACTCAAATATTAAATTTATTTTGATTGATACAACTCTAACTATTATTATATTGTATTATATAGATAGCGTCTTGGACTTCGGTACATGGGGTCACTTCCCAGGATGTACAAAGCAGTTCGGGTTTGGGTTTATAATTGGGGAGGGGGTACATTTAAAACTCACCCTATATACAGCGCCTTTATTGTGGTCCTAGAATTCTTTCGATCCGTGTCCTATTGGATTGTTTTTCTAATACTTTCTTCTCTGGGAGGAGGCCCTAGTTTTTTAACATTCCACAAACCGTGACAACATCTAAATTTGAGCTAATATTTAATTACGACCATAGGATACTAAATCACATAAACTTTTATATAAAAGTGGCCTGGAAGCTTGTTGGTTAAGCATGATACTTGTTTGGCTTCCAGAATTGCTAGTTCCAATAAACCAACAAAACCCTGAAATTTTTAAACTTAGAAATATAGAAACTAATTTTCTGTTTAATAATAGAAAATTATAAGTCTTTAGACACCAATATAGGAATTTTATAACTGAAGCTGCGAACAACCGTGAGAGCTGCATGGGTCAGGTTATTCTTGAGTCAGATGAATCACCTTGTCCCTCAATCAATTGGCAACAACGCTCGCAATTGTGGTTCTTTTCCCGCGCATACAATTTTACAGTTAGTTATCTCTCTTCATTGCTTTTCATTCGTGGAGCCATTGAACATAGACAAATCAAATGTTGAATGCACACATGTTTACTGTGAATTTGTGAAAAAGATGTTCATCGCTTTGTGGATTTATTTTTTCTTTTAATGCATTATTCGTTTCACGTGGTGTTTAATATTTTTTTTATTTGTTAAGCCTCTAATCAGCTTTTTTTATATTATGCCATGACGTTTTTAAACAAATGTTCTTACAAGAAATTATATATGAACTAGCACTCTTTCTTTTATCAAGTCTTGATCCAACCATTACTCTTAATATTTTTAATTTGTCTGTTTGTATTTATTATGTTAGTATTAAACATGATAAATATTTATTAAAGGGCATCAATAAAGACAATTTAAGCATAGTACCATTTTTTAATTGAATAACTTTACTTTATGCACAGTTAGCATATTGCGTAATCGTATTTTGTTATTTAATAATCAATCAAAGAAGGTTTGGCAGAATTTTAGATGATTTTATTACAAATATTTTGCAATTTTTTTTCATCGGCAGGTGAGTATACCTATGTCCTACTTATATGTATAAAATTGAGATGCGGCCTTGCATTGTATAAATTTATTTAGGATACTTTATTTTGAAGTGAACTGGGTCTGAAAATGTTGTGTTGTGTTATGTCAAGCCGATTCATACAACCGTTTTGATTCTCAGATTCATAAACGATTAAGAAAACAAACAAGTACTAAAATTACGAAATACTCAACCGAAAAACAAATCTTCATCTTTATTCACTTTTTTATTTCGTTATTCATTGCTTTATATATTGAACTTTTTTAAATTCATTGTTGGCGATGGTGAATTTATGATGTTTATGAAAATATTGCAACATTTGCCATCACCGATTAGCGAAAAAAAGTTTCTCGACGTTTCAGGGTCTGGAACATGATCCCGTCTTCAAGTGAGATGACTTCTTAGAAACAGCAAAAGGCACAATCCGGGCAAAGCTGAAAACATATCACAAAAAGCTAAAACAAAACTGTAACAGCAGTTAAAAGTAAAACTAAACCGAAAAAAAGCGTGACAGCGAGACGCACAACTGCACAAGGCGTCTGCTTCGGTCATCCTTTATGTTATAAGTTTTTGCCTGAAAACGGGGTCAGATTCCAGATCCCGAAACGTCACGAAACTTGTTTTTCTCTAATCAGTGACGGAGAATGTCTCCGAAAATTACTTTTCATTTGAAAAACATGCATGATGAACAAAAAACAATATAGTGTGAGTCCATTTATGATGTAATGTAAAGCGGCCAATTTAGTTGGTTTGATCTTAAGATGAAGTTGGTTTGAACATATGAAGTATGAAGTATACACTAACACTGTATGAAGCATTCAGTCAAGAGATGGCAAATAAAGTAAAGCAAGAAAAAGTGTATATATATATATATAAATTCATATATATCATATATATATATATATTTAATACAATTCAAATTTATATTTATTTATTTATTTATAATATTTATAAATTCAAATTTATATATTTATTATATTATCTTATATTATCGTTGATAACAATTTTATTTTTCTTGTTAGTAAGTTGTTTTTATTGTTCCAGGTGCTTTCAAAAGCTCAGGACCGAGACCGGTGAGTGTATATTTTATTGACGTTTTCCTAAATGCCTAAGCTTTTAAGCTTTGGAACTCAAACTTCAACTAAATTACTACATGTATTGGACTAATGAGCTAAGCCCATGAACAATGAGAACGGCCATATTATAATAACAAATTTTTAAACTTAGAAATATCGAAACTAATTTTCTGTTTAAACTAGTTAAAAACTAGAACTAAGTTCTCTCAAAAGAATAGAACAATAATAGTAAGCTCTAAACATTGCAGCAACTTTAAATGTTATATTCGGTGGCAACACGATTGTTACCTTTATAATACCACTAATCAATCAGAATTGAGCTGAATAGGAACTGAACTAGACAGGTACCTTTCCTTGTTAATATGCCACAATATGTTCATTTATACAGGAGCCACGATATTCAAGATTAGAAAAAATAAATAAAAAATTGTTATTACTTTTTTTTAAAGTGATTTCTGCTTTTAAAACCAATTAATATATCCTCGATTTTACGTTTTAATCTATTGAAACCAATAAAAGCTAAATTTAAATGGCTTGACGTGCTATATAAAGCTTCAAAAGTAACACTTAATGATCTATTTTGTAATTTAGTATTTTAGACGGTAAAGAATTTACATTACATAATTTACATTATATAACCATATAACCACTGCGAGTGCATTTGCTGTCAACTGAGATTGATATTTACTGTAGAAACGTAATGTTGGTGTCTTAGGCAACGTTGATTCAAGCCAACAATTTTAACTATGATTTTAGATGACAAAGTATGTGTATACTTGGTTAAAATAATATATCACAGTATAAGTCGTAATCATAACATGTAGTTTAAAAAGATTTATGAAGCAACAACTTTTACTCAAAGTTTCAAAGATAAATTTGTTTTTTCAATCTCTATTTTCCCTTTCAACAGTGCCTAATTAAATAATCATACAAAATGAATATGTTTTTCTTTAATATTTTTCATTTTCTACATTATTATCATCCTACAGTAAATGGTTTAGTAGAATATATATTACTATCTGATTAAATAATTGCAAGAATTGGCAAATATGACCTGAATTATTAGCACATGTTTCAGGATAACCACGCGATAGACGAGGATGTTCGTGAGCTGCACAGCCTCAAGCCTTACACTGACAGTAAGTTCATATAAATGCTTTATTTAGATAATCTCTGATATTTTCAAGCGATATCAGCCGGCTCTGCCCGTAGTATAACTATGATACTGTAAACAGAAAGAACGATGTTTACTCAACCGCCATGGAAGACGCATTCCCTCAGCTCTCGTCACCAGGTCCGTCACTAACTGATGACAGATTTGAGAGTCAGGGGTAAATTGTCAGGTTGCGCGGGTTGGGTGTCCAGTGAGGCTACAGGAGTAGTGGGCATTTGGGGCTGCTGGGGGCGGAAGTGACGTCATCCGGTCACGTGACCGGATGCGCTGAGTCATTAAACACGTCATCTGAGGCTGAGCCAGTGACGTAGGCGGTTTTGTGACGTAATGAGGGAAAGTTTAAAGGTCAAGGTCACGGGGAGGTAATTTTAAAAAAGTACTACCTCGCACGCGTGAAATCCGATTGTGATTCGATAGTTTTCATTCGATAAAAATATCGAATGAAAACAATCGAATGAAGCAATCGAATGATACGAGTGCGAGGTAGTACTATTTCATTTAGCTTTATTTTTACTTTTCTTTTTATTTACAATAAGTTATGTTTACAATAATTTATGTTTACAATAGTTCCCCGTTGTTTGTCATCATCGATGTTGTTGATCCGGAGTCACGACCATCACTTCGTTTTCTGATAAAAGGCGGTAGATACTTTGACCCCTGCGCAGAGTCTATGTTGTTTGTTGCGATCAGTTCTAAAGATAAACTATAACCATTTGCTAGGAGAAGTCTTAACTCTTCTTTAAAAACCTCCAGGTCCGTAGAAGTTGATAGATAAATAGAGTCATAATAAATACATCGAATCTTGAGTGACATGATAATGTTATTTTGTGAAGAGCGCGGAGAGAGCGCTCGATGTTCACCGGTCGAAAGCCGGAGGTGTACTGACTATTCGCTAGGTAGCGTTTTGGTATCAAACAAAATGGTGGGGGTAAAAGTGTGGTGGGGCGGAGCAGATGGCGGACGGCAGATGGCAGGCGGCAGGTGGCAGCTGGTGCGAGGCAGATGGTTGCTACTACATTCGCCGCCACAGTAATGCAATCCTTCGGCGTAATTCTTGTATTTTATCTTGTCGGTTCATTTGATACGTTTTACATCTACATATGCAATAGCTGAAACACTTGCACTTACGACAAGCTTTCCCGTCAACTTGATCGCCTGGTATTTTAAAACATTGTAACTCGCAACAATATGTCTTCAAATTGTTATCGAAAAATAAATTGTTCATAGGTGGCACCGACATGTTAGCTGCAGCGTGTGTTAGGCAAGACTGAGACTAACTTCACTGCTCCCTCTCTTTTATACCTCTGCATAAGTTAACCCTGAATGAAAGTTCAAGGTCATCCATTTGAATTTTAAAAAAAAGCAACACAGCAGTATATAAAATAATATACTGCTGTGTTGCTGTTTTTTATTTTAATTTTTTTTATATTTTTTTATATTTTCTTTATTAAACAAACATCTTACAATACAATAAGCTTAAGTCTAACATTGATGACTAGAAATACAAACAGAGAAATACAAACAAAGACATTATGTACAAGGACATTATGTACAAGGATGCGTGATGTGCAGAGTGAGTTCCGTCGAGTTGTTGCCGCTTACACCGTGTGATACCAAATACAACGTCCCCGGTTGAATATCTCGCAAATCTTCATTTTGTAGCAGTTGAACAAATCGTTTTGGAAGAAATACTTGAAACTTCGGCTCATCTCCTGGAGTGAAAGGTCCTTCGCTCAATGAAACTAGAATTGCTTCTCCATGTGTGGTTTCCACTTTCTTGATGTTATGAATAATGTAGTGTTTTTGTTCTTTTAGTTCTGAACACTTTTTAGTTAGCAGAAGGTCGGATTTTGAATGAGTGTTGAATTGATCAACCAGTGTTTGTAGAAACTGTTGTGATGCCATCTTCGTCAGTGGTGGTTGTGGTGTCTTCTGTGATGTTGCCTCTTCGGAGTCTCGAATAATACTCGTGCTGGAGCGGTGCTGTCTCCTCGTATTTATAGGCCCCGCTACCCCCACCACATTTCTGTTCTCCGCTACCCCCACCACATTCCTGCGTTTGTTTCAAGTAAGCAGCCAAACGATATGCGTTGTACAATGCACAGTTTGTTTGGCCGTGTTTAAGATCTTTTGCAGCGACACAAATATTACCGAGATTAATGTTAAAGTCCTTACTGATATTTATATCGAAAACATCACCGTGCGTGTACTTTTGTATCCAGTTCTTTTTTTCTAATCCTCTTGTGTATATATGTGAATATTGTATGCAAAAGTTAAACATAATACTGTGCAGATTACTGTAGCTTATAAATCCTTCATACCAATGTATGTGATGAAAGTAGTTTGTTATCCATTTGTTTGTACTCTTTGCTTTGGTGTTAAGTTTGTTAAAAGAAAAAGGAGCTTCAAACGTGAATGGGTAGGCTACAAATGTAAGCAAGTCTAAAATTACTAATTCCTTGATAATAAACCTATCATCATTATTTCGAAATGCTTGAAATTCTATTACACAAGGCTTTACACTCACTTCTTCATCCCCTCCGCTCATCATGGCACCTAGCGATCAACTAAACTGTTTTCCACACCACGGTAGGTTAAATACCAGGCCGTACAGTTGCAGGCGCGTTGGTGTATATTTAATGTGGGCACCGTCCCCAATAGGCCTACCCCACGTGTGTTCTTCTTTACTAAGTCAAACTTTAGTCTTTTTTAACTTCTTCTTCTTGTGTTTCGTTTTCTTCTTCTTCTTGTTTCTCCGTTTCTTCTTCCTGTGTTGTTTCTTCTGTAGCTTCTGTAGCGATTTCTACAAGTGGTTCAAAATCCTTTAACTTTCTCCACATGCAAACTTCATGAGGTATTCTATTAAAAATAGATGTATCCACAGGTCCGTACACGATGGTGCTATCAGGTTGTTTTTCCAAAGTATCGACCAAATATTCTTTAATAATAGCGCTTGCAAATACCAACTGTCTCATATACCTTGTAATAGGTTCTGTTGCGTAGTTTAAAACGTAGAATTCTTCACGTGACAGTAGAGTCTTATTTTCATGTTGAGTCAAGTCTCCAATTCGCACTTGTAGTTGTCCGCGATGTTTAACAATATCGATTTCATTGTCACAATCCAAAAGTCGAATATGTGTTTTCCTTCCACACAAACTGTTAGTTAAATAACATTCTATTAAATGTACATGTTTCAAAAATGACTCCCAAGCATTTTGCGAAAATAAAACCTTTTTTGTTCCATGGTGTAGTATTACTGTAGGAGAATAATCCAATGACTTCATCAATCCAACTGATACACTTTTACTGATGCATGCTGAGATGGGGTAAAAGATTCGCAAAAAAACTTCAGTTAAAATGTGAGGAGGAATATTTTCTTCAACTTTCTTCTTCCTCTTTGGTACTACCTTTGATTGGTCTGCATTATTTTCCTCCTCTCTATCTCTTTTACCAAACTTTAAAAATGCAGTTATTTCCTTGATGATTTCTGCTTCACTAGTATTATCACGTTCCAATAACGGTGCTACCTCTGCATCACCTTGTACAACAGATGGAGAACTCATTTTGTAGAAGATGTTACCCATGCGACGATAGACGATCAACTGAAGACCTGCATTGTTGCTCCGCTATTTATAGGTTAGCGACAGTGGCGGTGCCGGTGGTGGTACAACGTTTTACAATACTGTCTTTACAATACCGGTCAACGGTGTGTATGTAACAATTTTATCGTGCAAAATTAAACAATACGCAGATGTATTTGCAGGTACGTTTTCTTGAAATTCCATTTCGATTTTTATATCAACACTAGACGATTTTACAGATTCATTTTGTTTGGAGCAATCAATTACAACAATCGGAGCTTTCGATTCAAACTGTACGGGGGATAGTAGAGGTGTGTTTGTTTTGCCGTAATATGAATTTTGGAACCTAGCGTACATATCGTATAAAACACTGTACCTTTTTTTATCAAAAGAGATATTAAAGTTGTCGTAGGGAAAGAATTGTGAATTCAGGAACACTTTACAGTTTGTTAATTTACAATGGTCAAATTCACCAGCATTTTCAGTTATTATACTTTACTTCTTCGTTTGTAATCCAAATATTACATATCTCGCTTTTTCCAAATGAGTAGAAGTTTTTACAGTCCATGTATGCCGTTGTGTTGTAGGTAAAACGGGGTATTCATGAAACTCCCAGCTTCTGAATGGCATTACAATGTCTCGATCTGATTTTAACTTTCTTAATAATGTAATCCTATGTTCATCATTTAGTCGCACATGTGGTACTCTCCAAACAATCTTGTCTAATGTTAATTTCCAGTCTAAATTGGCATCAGTTGTTCCAGTAGCTGCTTTAATAATATCATTATCGTTTGATGATCTTAATAAAACTAGTTCTTGTTTTACATTTATTATTATTCTTCTGTAGTCTTCAGCAAATCCTAGGAGTAATCTTAAAGGTACGTAGAAATCAAAGTTTCCCGAAGAGTCAGGAGCGAATGTACTTTTGTCTGGTGCAACCCATCCTGCAACAGCTAACAGATTCTTCTCATTTGGTGTTAAAGACGCTAATCCTTTCAATGTACTGGAAATTCCAACCTTTTTTGTTGAATCGACTGTAACTCCTGATATTTCATATCTAATCTCATCAAACAAAAATGCCATAGGATTATTTATGAACGGAACAGTGGTTCCAGCAGTACCATCATTTTTTGTTACTTTTCCTTCAGTATATAAATAACTTTCGCAAGGAAGAGTATAAATGTCTTGTTGTTGTATAGGAATCCTAATTTCATCGTTATTGTTTAATTTGGACGAAGCGTAAGGGTTGTGCGTGTGATATTCCTTTTCCCATAAGGTCTCGTCGAATGTTGGACCCTGCGCTATATCCAGTATATCCATTGTTAATGACCTTTAATCCAATTTCTTCTAGAAAACGAATGTTGTCACTTGTTAATCCTTCTACATCTGATGAGCTACTGACCTCTTTGCTGGTTGGCTCTCTCTTTTTAAATGATAACCCCATTGTCTAAGCGGATGATTTTATATGTATTCTTACAGTAATAGCTTCTCCTCTAAAGTCAATAAGGTTTCCGTCTTGATCCACTATGTTCGGCACGATGTCTGAAATGAAACTGGTGTTTAACGGTAGGTACACAAGGTTTTGAGGCTTTTCTACTATCTTGAAACCCGGTGCAACTGATGGGTAGAATGTGTGTAATATATGACGATTCTCTCCATCTCTGTAGGATCCTTGTATAATGTTACATGTAATGTCTATGCTATTAACTTTGATGATCGTCACAGTTTTATTCCCAGAATGAGTTTTATTAGGTTCTAATACTTTTGTTTCCTTAGAAAACCCCAATAAACTACCAATTGAATGTTCTTGGCTAAAATCAATATAATACTTAGACGTAATCTCGGCTTTCATTGTATTGTTATTGCCTTTTATCGTTATATTTTCTTTTCCCATATGTGTTTGTATAACTTCATTTATATTATCAATTTCATAAGCTCCTGTTGGTAAACTAAATTCTTCCAAAGCTGAATACTTTCCTTTATCATCTTTTGTCTTGTAATAATGTATTTTGTTATTAATTCCTTCACTAACGTTTGGAATAGAGTTATATGTTGTTAAATCCAATAATGCGGCTTCCCATAGTCTTCCTTTTTGCAAACGTAGCGCTGGAAACAGAATACTGCGCAAAGTACATGAGTTACCGGTTAATGACACTGTATACGAAGACATCTTAAAGTTGACTAACACTTTTAGCTAAAAAGTCTAAACATAAATGACCGTAAATGGATGTATCATCAGGTTGTTTTCTTGTATGATTGTAAAAAACATTTTCTGCCGCATGAAAGTATTGTTGAAGTTCTTTCGGTGGTGGAAGGTCTCCAAAACTGTCAAAATAATAAATGGTTTTACCAAGTTTCTTGTAACACACCCAATGAGTGCCTAATCCTTCACTATTATCCAAATTTACAATACCAGTCTCATTTTTCCACATTTTAACCGGTAATTCATCTTTCATAAATACTCCTCTAAAAAATGGGATTTTCAAACAAGAAGCATATGTAATCAGTTCTTCATTGGTTAATTCTTTGTTTTTAATTATTAATTGCTCTTTCTTATTTAATACACACGATACGGTCTTAGGTATAATCCTCCTCCCTTTTTTATCATTGACCATATTGTTGGTTTCTTTTTAGCTTTACCACTGGTAGATCAACGTTTTCTTCTGATATCACCTCCTTGTTTCTTAGCGGGTTTTTTCCCACGCCTTCTTCTCTTTCCTCCTCCAAACGTAGTTTTTGCTTTCATTGCTGCTGTTACTGCTAAAGACGCTGCTTTTTCACCAATACTCGTGTCACTAGATTTTACTCTTTGCCAGGCTTTCTCAGCAAGTGCTCTATCTGCTATTGATCTATTTTTAGTATCACCAAATTTGGAATACGCTATATCGTGCTGTTTACAAGCCTGATCGAGCTTATTTATTCCAGGATCTCCTCTAGCAAGGCGTTTCTCTAATTTGGTTCCAGGACCACAATATTGATATCCTCCAGGTAAATGTAATTCCACAGGTAATAAATCAATCGCCTTGTTAACTATAGCTCCAACCGGTTTACTCAATAGAGAAAATGCTGTTGATGCTATTCCCCTTCCTCTCTGTAATCTCTCTCGATTATGACTGATGCGTTTAACCCTCGACATGACTATTTATAGCAAAACCTACAATCAGTAGGTGCACTCTATAAATGTTTTACAATGAATGTAATATCAGTTTTGGTTTCTTGTATTATATACTGTTTAAAATCCATTTATTATATAGAAATGGATTTATTAATTAAATGTAGGCATATTAAATAAAAGTAGTAAATATAGAAATAAGGTGTAATTGAAGATGTTCCAGATGTTTCTCCGCTGGTGATGGTATCGTTGTCTTCGGTAAAATGAATAAACTTTAAATAGTTGGCATGTTCCCTTAGAAACTTGCCACTTAATCGTTGGTAATTGAATAACACATCCCAGTCTAGTTTATCTTTAAAATTGTCAATGTAATTCTCAGAGAGATTTTGATATTTACTTATTACTTCCCAACAGTTATTAAAATTTGGTGTCATCTCTACGAGGAAGTCTTCTGAAAACTGTTGTCTTTGTAAAATATGGATCCAGTTAACTCTGTGAAAATAAATTCTTAACATAGTCATTGTAAAGAGGTAGTGTATGGAAAGTTGTTCCCAATCCATATATCTATCAATTCGTTGAACAAAACCATCTGTCAACACTCCTTGGGGAAATCTCGGCTCTTGAGATATTAAACTCCACGCAGTAATATTGGATTCCATCATCCTCTCTGTATCGTCTCTCGAATATGACTGATGCTTTATCCCTTATCATGGGTATTTTAACCTTATGCAGACAACATCCACACTCTACCATTCGGCCACTATTCCCTAAACCCTATTGACGAGTAACCCTTTCATCGTCCTACATCCCTTTTCCTTTTCCTTTCCGTATAAAAGGGGGAACACAGCAGTATTTGCTGTGTTCCCCCTTTTATACATTAGTTTAGAATGACCTTGACCTATATAAGCAGATTTATACAAAAGAATATTTAATACCATATCAGCTGTCTTCGTGAAACCATCATGTCAGACCTGAAGGAGAAGATTATTAATGAACTACACAAACCTGCAAGAATAAGGTTTCCAAGAAGAAATACTGTTATAAAAGGGATAAATGATCTATATCAAGCGGATTTAATTGAAATGCGACCGCATAGCAGAATAAACAAAGCATTTAAATATATACTCACAATTATTAATTGTTTTACAAAAGTTGCAGACGCATTGCCTCTAAAGGACAAGACTGGTAAAAGCGTAACAGAAGCCATGGAAATAGCCATAAAAAGAGATAAAAACAAAATTAAACATTTACAAACTGATGATGGAACAGAATACTTTAATACAAACTTTGCACAGTTAATGAATAAATATAAAATAAATCATTATTCTACAAATTCAGAGAAAAAAGCAGCTATTGTAGAAAGATTCAATAGAACCTTAAAAGGAGCACTGTATAAACAATTTTCAAAAAGAGGTTCTTACGTATGGTATGATGTTTTACCACAATTAATAAATGATTATAACAACAGGTTTCATAGAACTATTGGTATGAAACCTAACAAAGTAAATAGAAGAAATGCAAAGGATGTATTAAAACGCATAAAGAAAAATACAAAGCCTAAAGTAGAAAAAATGCAGCCAAGAAAATTTAATGTAAGTGATAAAGTACGGATTAGTAAATATAAGGGAGTGTTTACCAAGAAATACCTTCCCAATTGGACGAATGAAGTTTTTACAGTGTATAAAGTGCAACCGACTGTACCTGAAACGTATATCTTAAAAGATAACAAAGGAGATTTGTTGCAAGGTGCATTTTATGGACATGAAATGTTAAAGTCAACAGTAGGTGATGTATATCTTGTTGAAAAAGTGTTACAATGAAAAAAGGACGCAGTTAAAGTGCGGTGGTTAGGGTTTAACAAAACTGAGGATTCATGGATACCTATAAAGGACTTGGTGTAATGCAAGCAGCTCATTTCATCGTTAACCTTTGAGCAGGATGGAGATTATTCACTATAAAGATCGATTCAATATTAATAACATAGATGATTTAACTGTGGATAACGTTAAAATCAACAATGGTAAACACGGTAGTTTACTTCCAAACACTGTTCGATGTATAGTAAGTGGCCCCTCAAACTGTGGAAAGACCAATGTCGTCTTTAATTTGATCACTAATCCACAGGGATTAAGGTTTAATAACCTATATATTTTTTCAAAGTCTCTACATCAACCAAAGTATAAATTGCTGGATAAAATCCTATCTGATGTGTCTGATGTTAATTTTTACCAATTTAACGCTAGTGATAGCATTATGCAACCAAACGAAGCGAAACCGTATTCTGTATTTATATTTGACGATGTATCTTGTGAAAATCAGGATACTATTAGAAACTACTTTGCCATGGGAAGACATAATAACATAGACAGCATATATATAGGACAAACTTATAGCAAAATCCCAAAACAACTTATCAGAGATAATGCAAATATTATAATTGTATTCAAACAAGATGATACTAACCTAAAACATATATATAACGATCATGTGAATGCGGATATGTCATTTGAAAAGTTTAAAGAGCTTTGCGGAAAAGCATGGGCGGAAAAGTATGGATTTTTGGTTATTATGAAAGATCATGCTATAAAAGATGGTCGTTATAGAATAGGTTTTGATAAATTCGTTTTAATACACTGATTAGCGGTATTACTGTACAAGTCGTCAAGGTGTGAAGATGGTTAACCAGGAAAAGCTATTAAAGGAAATAAAATCACTTAGTGATTCTATTAGACAAAAAAACCGAGCTTTAAAATCAGGTATAAATGAAAGAGAGCAATTTTTAGAAACAACATTCAAACCTGTTACTGAACCTTTAAAGCGATTAGCACAAAATATGGAAAAACCTTCAATTCGCTTCGAAGGAGACAAAATGCTACCAATTTCCAAATATGAAGAAGAATTTCCCAATGATGAAAGTTTTGGCCAGTTACAAACATCTGAAGAAAGCGACGAGTATGAAGAAAGCGGAGATATAGAGGATTTAAAGGAAAAGGACATCGCAGAAGATACAAGTACAGAAGATACAAGTGTAGAAGATACAAGAGCAGAAGAAGAGGATATTAACCCATCCAACTTAAGCAAATTAGGCACGGATATTATGTTTAAAGGAACACTTGGAAGAACATATACGTTAAAAATGTTACACGCCGCACATGCTAATCGAAATTATCATACCTATGGAGCTAGAATAGAGGATAAAGGATTAATGATTGGAGATAGCAAGTTAGATATAAACGAAAATGATGATATAGTTATTGGAGATAAGAAATATAAAGGTACAAAAGGTTTGTTTGAACTTATCTTTAAAAATAATCCTGGTAAATATACTAAAAGGGATTTACAATTGTTTAAACATATATTAGAGTATACAAATGCACATAGAAAAAAGTATTCCAAAGACCTACCTATTCATAGAAATCGGTCAATAAAATATACAAGTATTATATCTAGTATTTTCCCCTCAAATTAAAAAAAAAGCTCAAATTAAAAGAAGAGCTTTATCTTCTGCTGAATTAAATGTTTTGCATAAAAAGAGAAAAACAACTGACCCTACCACATCTGGAAGGGGATTATTGAAAAACTTGTATACAACTAATATAATATATTACAACGATATAAATAAGTTAGTTGATCGAATGAGGTTATTACATGAAGCTATGGAAGCCGGGCACACTGGTTTAGAAAACGAATGGGTAGCTTTGGTTGATGAACTGCGAAAACAAGGAATAATTGTTCAGTAGACGTATATATATATATATATATATATATATATATATATACATATATATATATATATATATAATAAGAACCTAAACGATAGCGATTCAGTTACATCATGAGTGTGGACAAGTTTGGACGGTATTCCGAGTTTGGAGTAAAATCTGGATATAGTGAAAAAAGAGCTGGGTTTCCGTTAACACCTGACGGCAACTATAATTTTGAAGGAAAAGTAATTCAAAATGTTGGTGATCCGCTTATGTCGTCTGATGCAGTTACGGTACAGTACATGAAAAAAAGAACCCCAACTGTACACGAAGATCATTGGGGGTTTTCCGGTAAAAGGTTAAGCGATATACAATATCCCATTTATGATGGTGAAGCAGTAAATTTAGCTACTCTAAAATTGTTAACGATTTACAAAAGAAATAAAACTGATACAAGCTATGATTTAAAAAAATTAAAATTATCAAATGTAGGTGATTGTGAGCAGGATGGAGACGCTGTAAATAAGAAAATGTTTGATATTGTACACAAGAAATGGACTACGGAATATGAAAAACATTTGGAAAGGTTTGGTGCAGCTCTATTCCATTATATCCATCGGGCTTCAGGAAGAGATGCAGCTTCAGATGTTGACAGTCACAATTATTTAGACTGGAAAAATATACACAATCCAGAGAAACCTAATCAACGAGATAAACCGTCTGAGCCTTCTAAAGTCAAGACATTAGGAAAGGAGGATAAAGTGAATGTGATTAATGAACCAACAGAAAACAATGAAGATTACATAAGAGAAAAAAGAATTTAAAATACCCATGATAAGGGATAAGGCATCAGTCATATTCGAGAGACGATACAGAGAGGATGATGGAATCCAATATTACTGCGTGGAGTTTAATATCTCAAGAGCCGAGATTTCCCCAAGGAGTATTGACAGATGGTTTTGTTCAACGGTTTGATAGATATATGGATTGGGAACAACTTTCCATACACTACCTCTTGTCAGTGAGGCTACAGGGAAGACTGATGCTAGTCACAGAATAGAGAGTCAGGGGGAGTTGTCACGTTGAGCGTGTTGGGTGTTTAGTGAGGCTACAGGGAAGGCTGATGCTAGTCAGAGATTAGAGGTTCAGGTTGAGTTGTCAGGTTGCGCGGGTTGGGTGTCCAGTGAGGCTACAAGGAAGGCTGATGCTAGTCACAGATTAAAAAGTCAGGGGGAGTTGTCACGTTTTGCGGATTGGGTGTCCAGTGAGGCCACAGGGAAAGCTGATGCTAGTCACAGACTAGAGAGTCAGGGGGAGTTGTCAGGTTTTGTGGGTTGGGTGTCAAGTGAGGCCACAGGGAAGGCTGATGCAAGTCACATATTAAGGAGTCAGGGGTGAGTTGTCACGTTGCGCGTTTTGGGTGTCCAGTGAGGCCACAAGGAAGGTTGATGCTAGTCACAGATTAGAGAGTCAGGGGCAGTTGTCAGGTTGCGCGGGTTTGGTGTCCAGTGAGGCCACAGGGAAGGCTGATGCTAGTCATAGATTAGAGAGTCAGGGGGAGTTGTCAGGTTGCGCGGGTTGGGTGTCCAGTGAGGCCACAGGGAAGGCTGATGCTAGTCACAGATTAGAGAGTCAGGGGGTGTTGTCAGGTTGCGCGTGTTGGGTGTCCAGTGAGGCCACAGGGAAGCCTGATGCTAGTCACAGATTAGAGAGTCAGGGGGAGTTGTCTGGCTGCGCGAGTTGTGTGTCCAGTGAGGCTACAGGGAAATCTGAAGCTAGTCACAGATTAGAGAGTCAGGGGGAGTTGTCAGGTTGTGCGGTTTGGGTGTCCAGTGAGGCCACAGGGAAATTTAATGCTAGTCACAGATTAGAGAGTCAGGGGGAGTTGTCAGGTTGCGCGGGTTGGGTGTCCATTGAGGCCACAGGGAAAGCTGATGCTAGTCACAGATTAGAGAGTCAGGGGGAGTTGTCAGGTTGCGCGGGTTGGGTGTCCAGCTAGGCTAGAAGGAAGGCAGATGCTAATCACAGATTATAGAGTAAGGGGGATTTATCAGATTGCGCGGGTTTGGTGTCCAGTGAGGCCACAGGGAAGGCTGACGCTAGTCACAGATTAGAGAGTCAGGGGGAGTTGTCACGTTGCGCGGGTTGGGTGTCCAGTGAGGCCACAGAGAAGGCTGATGCTAGTCACAGATTAGAGAGTCAGGGGGAGTTGTCAGGTTGCGCGGGTTGGGTGTCCATTGATGCCACAGGGAAGGCTGATGGTAGTCACAGAATAGAGAGTCAGGGGGATTTCTCAGGTTGCGCGGGTTGGGTGTCCATTGAGGCCACAGGGAAAGCTGATGCTAGTCACAGATTAGAGAGTCAGGGGGAGTTGTCAGGTTGCGCGGGTTGGGTGTCCAGCTAGGCTAGAAGGAAGGCAGATGCTAATCACAGATTATAGAGTAAGGGGGATTTATCAGATTGCGCGGGTTTGGTGTCCAGTGAGGCCACAGGGAAGGCTGACGCTAGTCACAGATTAGAGAGTCAGGGGGAGTTGTCACGTTGCGCGGGTTGGGTGTCCAGTGAGGCCACAGAGAAGGCTGATGCTAGTCACAGATTAGAGAGTCAGGGGGAGTTGTCAGGTTGCGCGGGTTGGGTGTCCATTGATGCCACAGGGAAGGCTGATGGTAGTCACAGAATAGAGAGTCAGGGGGATTTCTCAGGTTGCGCGGGTTGGGTGTCCAGTGAGGCCACAGGGAAGGCTGATGCTAGTCACAGATTAGAGAGTCAGGGGTGAGTTGTCACGTTGCGCGGGTTGGGTTTCCAGTGAGGCCACAGAGAAGGCTGATGCTAGTCACAGATTAGAGAGTCAGGGGGAGTTGTCAGGTTGCGCGGGTTGGGTGTCCATTGAGGCCACAGGGAAGGCTGATGCTAGTCACAGATTAGAGAGTCAGGGGGAGTTGTCAGGTTGCTCGGCTTGGGTGTCCAGTGAGGCTACAGGGAAGGCTGATGCTAGTCACAAATTAGAGAGTCAGGGGGAGTTGATAGGTTGCGCGGGTTTGGTGTCCAGTAAGGCCACAGGGAAGGCTGATGCTAGTCACAGATTAGAAGGTCAGGGGCAGTTGTCAGGTTGCGCGGGTTGGGTGTCCAGTGAGGCCACAGGGAAGGCTGATGCTAGTCACAAATTAGAGAGTCAGAGGGAGTTGTCACGTTGCGCGGGTTGGGTAGCTAGTGAGGCCACAGGGAAGGCTGATGCTAGTCACAAATTAGAGAGTCAGGGGGAGTTGTCAGGTTGCGCAGGTTTGGTGTCCAGTGAGGCTACAGGGAAGGCTGATGCTAGTCACAAATTAGAGAGTCAGAGGGAATTGTCACGTTTTGCGGATTGGGTGTCCAGTGAGGCCACAGGGAAAGCTGATGCTAGTCACAGACTAGAGAGTCAGGGGGAGTTGTCAGGTTTTGTGGGTTGGGTGTCAAGTGAGGCCACAGGGAAGGCTGATGCAAGTCACATATTAAGGAGTCAGGGGTGAGTTGTCACGTTGCGCGTTTTGGGTGTCCAGTGAGGCCACAAGGAAGGTTGATGCTAGTCACAGATTAGAGAGTCAGGGGCAGTTGTCAGGTTGCGCGGGTTTGGTGTCCAGTGAGGCCACAGGGAAGGCTGATGCTAGTCATAGATTAGAGAGTCAGGGGGAGTTTTCAGGTTGCGCGGGTTGGGTGTCCAGTGAGGCCACAGGGAAGGCTGATGCTACTCACAGATTAGAGAGTCAGGGGGTGTTGTCAGGTTGCACGTGTTGGGTGTCCAGTGAGGCCACAGGGAAGCCTGATGCTAGTCACAGATTAGAGAGTCAGGGGGAGTTGTCTGGCTGCGCGAGTTGTGTGTCCAGTGAGGCTACAGGGAAATCTGAAGCTAGTCACAGATTAGAGAGTCAGGGGGAGTTGTCAGGTTGTGCGGTTTGGGTGTCCAGTGAGGCCACAGGGAAATTTAATGCTGGTCACAGATTAGAGAGTCAGGGGGAGTTGTCAGGTTGCGCGGGTTGGGTGTCCATTGAGGCCACAGGGAAAGCTGATGCTAGTCACAGATTAGAGAGTCAGGGGGAGTTGTCAGGTTGCGCGGGTTGGGTGTCCAGCTAGGCTAGAAGGAAGGCAGATGCTAATCACAGATTATAGAGTAAGGGGGATTTATCAGATTGCGCGGGTTTGGTGTCCAGTGAGGCCACAGGGAAGGCTGACGCTAGTCACAGATTAGAGAGTCAGGGGGAGTTGTCACGTTGCGCGGGTTGGGTGTCCAGTGAGGCCACAGAGAAGGCTGATGCTAGTCACAGATTAGAGAGTCAGGGGGAGTTGTCAGGTTGCGCGGGTTGGGTGTCCATTGATGCCACAGGGAAGGCTGATGGTAGTCACAGAATAGAGAGTCAGGGGGATTTCTCAGGTTGCGCGGGTTGGGTGTCCAGTGAGGCCACAGGGAAGGCTGATGCTAGTCACAGATTAGAGAGTCAGGGGTGAGTTGTCACGTTGCGCGGGTTGGGTTTCCAGTGAGGCCACAGAGAAGGCTGATGCTAGTCACAGATTAGAGAGTCAGGGGGAGTTGTCAGGTTGCGCGGGTTGGGTGTCCATTGAGGCCACAGGGAAGGCTGATGCTAGTCACAGATTAGAGAGTCAGGGGGAGTTGTCATGTTGCGCAAGTGTGGTGTCCAGTTAGGCTAGAGGGAAGGCTGATGCTAGTCACAGATTAGAGAGTCAGGGGTGAGTTGTCACGTTGCGCGGGTTGGGTGTCCAGTGAGGCCACAGGGAAGGCTGATGCTAGTCACAGATTAGAGAGTCAGGGGGAGTTGTCAGGTTGCGCGGGTTGGGTGTCCAGTTAGGCCAGAGGAAAGGCTGATGTTAGTCACAGATTAGAGAGTCAGGGGTAGTTGTCAGGTTGCGCGGGTTTGGTGTCCAGTGAGGCCACAGGGAAGGCTGATGCTTGTTACAGATTAGAGAGTCAGGGGGAGTTGTCAAGTTGCGCGGGTTTGGTGTCCAGTGAGGCCACAGGGAAGGCTGATGCTAGTCACAGATTAGAGAGTCAGGGGGAGTTTTCAGGTTGCGCGTGTTTGGTGTCCAGTGAGGCGACAGGGAAGGCTGATGCTAGTCACAGATTAGAGAGTCAGGGATGAGTTGTCACGTTGCGCGGGTTGGGTGCCCAGTGAGGCTAAAGGGAAGGCTGATGCTAGTCACAGATTAGAGAGTCAGGGGGAGTTGTCAGTTTGCGCGGGTTGGGTGTCCAGTGAGGCCACAGGGAGGCTGATGCTAGTCACAGATTAGAGAGTCAGGGGGAGATTTCAGGTTGCGCGGATTGGGTGTCCAGTGAGGCTACAGAGAAGGCAGATGCTAGTCACAGATTAGAACGTAAGGGGGAATTATCAGATTTCGCGGCTTGGGTGTCCAGTGAGGCCACAGGGATGGCTGATGCTAGTCACAGATTAGTGAGTCAGGGGGAGTTGTCAGGTTGCGCGTGATGGATGTCCAGTGACGCTACAGGGAAGGCCGATGCTAGTCACAGATTAGACAGTCAGGGGGAGTTGTCAGGTTGCGTGGGTTGGGTGCCCAGTGAGGCTACAAGGAAAGCTGATGCTAGTCAAAAATTAGAGAGTCAGGGGTGAGTTGTCACGTTGCGCGGGTTGGGTGTCCAGTGAGGCCACAGGGAAGGCTGATGCTAGTCACAAATTAGAGAGTCAGGGATGAGTTGTCACGTTGCGCGGGTTGGGTGTCCATTGACTACAGGGAAGGCTGATGCTAGTCACAGATTAGAGAATCAGGGGGAGTTGGCAGGTTGCGCGGGTTGGGTGTCCAGTGAGGCCATAGGGAAGGCTGATGCTAGTCACAGATTAGTGAGTCAGGGGGAGTTGTCAGGTTTGCGTGTGATGGGTGTCCAGTGAGGCTACAGGGAAGGCTGATGCTAGTCACAGATTAGAGAGTCAGGGGGATTTGTCAGGTTGCGCGGGTTGGGTGTCCAGTGAGGCTACAGGGAAGGCTGATGCTAGTTACAAATTAGAGAGTCAGGGGGAGTTGTCAGGTTGCGCGGGTTTAGTGTCCAGTGAGGCCACAGGGAAGGCTGATGCTAGTCACAGATTAGAGAGTCAGGGGGAGTTGTCAGGTTGCGCAGGTTGGGTGTCCAGTGAGGCCACAGGGAAGGCCGATGCTAGTCACAGATTAGAGAGTCAGGGGGAGTTGTCAGGTTGCGCGGGTTGGGTGTCCAGTGAGGCCACAGGGAAGGCTGTTGCTAGTCACAGATTAGAGAGTCAGGGGGAGTTGTCAGGTTGCGCGTGTTGCGTGTCCAGTGAGGCCACAGGGAAGGCTGATGCTAGTCACAGATTAGAGAGTCAGGGGGAGTTGTCAGGTTGCGCGGGTTTTGTGTCCAGTAAGGCTACAGGGAAATCTGATGCTAGTCACAGATTAGAGAGTCAGGGGGAGTTGTAAGGTTGTGAGGTTTGGGTATCCAGTGAGGCCACAGGGAAAGCTGATGGTCGTCACAGATTAGAGAGTCAAGGGGAGTTGTCAGGTTGCGAGGGTTGGGTTTCCAGTGAGGCCAAAGGGAAGGCTGATGCTAGTCACAGATTAGAGAGTCAGGGGTGAGTTGTCACGTTGCATGGGTTGGGTGTCCAGTGAGGCCACAGGGAAGGCTGATTCTAGTCACAGATTAGAGAGTCAGGGGGAGTTGTCAGATTGCGCGGTTTGGGTGTCCAGTGAGGCCACAGGGAAGGCTGGTGCTAGTCACAGATTAGAGAGTCAGGGGAAGTTGTCAGGTCGCACGGGTTGGGTGTCCAGTGAGGCCACAGGGAATGCTGATGCTAGTCACAGATTAGAGAGTCATGGGGAGATGTCACGTTGCACGGGTTGGGTGTCCAGTGAGGCTACAGGGAAGGCTGATGCTAGTCACAGATTAGAAAGTCAGGGGGAGTTGGCAGGGTGACCGGGTTGGGCGTCCAGTGAGGCCACAGGGAAGGCTGATGCTAGTCACAGATTAGAGAGTCAGGGGGAGTTTTCAGGTTGCGCGTGTTTGGTGTCCAGTGAGGCGACAGGGAAGGCTGATGCTAGTCACAGATTAGAGAGTCAGGGATGAGTTGTCACGTTGCGCGGGTTGGGTGCCCAGTGAGGCTACAGGGAAGGCTGATGCTAGTCACAGATTAGAGAGTCATGGGGAGATGTCATGTTGCACGGGTTGGGTGTCCAGTGAGGCTACAGGGAAGGCTGATGCTAGTCACAGATTAGAAAATCAGGGGGAGTTGGCAGGTTGAGCGGGTTGGGCGTCCAGTGAGGCCACAGGGAAGGCTGATGCTAGTCACAGATTAGAGAGTCAGGGGGAGTTGTCAGTTTGCGCGGGTTGGGTGTCCAGTGAGGTCACAGGGAGGCTGATGCTAGTAACAGATTAGAGAGTCAGGGGGACTTTTCAGGTTTCGCGGGTTGGGTGTCCAGTGAGGCCACCGGGAAGGCTGATGCTAGTCACAGATTAGAGAGTCAGGGGGCGAAGTCAGGTTGCGCGGATTGGGTGTCCAGTGAGGCTACAGAGAAGGCAGATGCTAGTCACAGATTAGAACGTAAGGGGGAATTATCAGATTTCGCGGCTTGGGTTTCCAGTGAGGCCACAGGGATGGCCGATGCTAGTCACAGATTAGAGAGTCAGGGGGAGTTGTCAGGTTGCGCGGGTTGGGTGTCCAGTGAGGCCACAGGGAAGGCTGATGCTAGTCACAGATTATTGAGTCAGGGGGAGTTGTCAGGTTACGCGTGATGGGTGTCCAGTGACGCTACAGGGAAGGCCGATTCTAGTCACAGATTAGAGAGTCAGGGGGAGTTGTCAGGTTGCGTGGGTTGGGTGCCCAGTGAGGCTAAAGGGAAGGCTGATGCTAGTCAAAGATTAGAGAGTCAGGGGTGAGTTGTCACGTTGCGCGGGTTGGGTGTCCAGTGAGGCCACAGGGAAGGCTGATGCTAATCACAGATTAGAGAGTCAGGGATGAGTTGTCACGTTGCGCGGGTTGGGTGTCCATTGACTACAGGGAAGGCTGATGCTAGTCACAGATTAGAGAATCAGGGGGAGTTGGCAGATTGCGCGGGTTGGGTGTCCAGTGAGGCCACAGGGAAGGCTGATGCTAGTCACAGATTAGTGAGTCAGGGGGAGTTGTCAGGTTGCGCGTGATGGGTGTCCAGTGAGGCTACAGGGATTGCTGATGCTAGTCACAGATTAGAGAATCAGGGGGAGTTGTCAGGCTGCGCAGGTTGATTGTCCAGTGAGGCTACAGGGAAGGCTGATGCTAGTAACAGATTAGAGAGTCAGGGGGAGTTGTCAGGTTGCGCGGGTTGGGTGTCCAGTGAGGCCACAGGGAATGCTGATGCTAGTCACAGATTAGAGAGTCACGGGGAGATGTCACGTTGCACGGGTTGGGTGTCCAGTGAGGCTACAGGGAAGGCTGATGCTAGTCACAGATTAGAAAGTCAGGGGGAGTTGGCAGGTTGAGCGGGTTGGGCGTCCAGTGAGGCCACAGGGAAGGCTGATGCTAGTCACAGATTAGAGAGTCAGGGGGAGTTTTCAGGTTGCGCGTGTTTGGTGTCCAGTGAGGCGACAGGGAAGGCTGATGCTAGTCACAGATTAGAGAGTCAGGGATGAGTTGTCACGTTGCGCGGGTTGGGTGCCCAGTGAGGCTACAGGGAAGGCTGATGCTAGTCACAGATTAGAGAGTCATGGGGAGATGTCATGTTGCACGGGTT
The DNA here is from genome assembly GCA_963675035.1 of Allygus modestus. NCBI lineage: Eukaryota > Metazoa > Arthropoda > Insecta > Hemiptera > Cicadellidae > Allygus > Allygus modestus. The sequence goes on from OY776113.1 coordinate 62,598,237, forward strand.
GGGTGTCCAGTGAGGCTACAGGGAAGGCTGATGCTAGTCACAGATTAGAAAATCAGGGGGAGTTGGCAGGTTGAGCGGGTTGGGCGTCCAGTGAGGCCACAGGGAAGGCTGATGCTAGTCACAGATTAGAGAGTCAGTGGGAGTTGTCAGTTTGCGCGGGTTGGGTGTCCAGTGAGGCCACAGGGAGGCTGATGCTAGTCACAGATTAGAGAGTCAGGGGGACTTTTCAGGTTGCGCGGGTTGGGTGTCCAGTAAGGCCACCGGGAAGGCTGATGCTAGTCACAGATTAGAGAGTCAGGGGGCGAAGTCAGGTTGCGCGGATTGGGTGTCCAGTGAGGCTACAGAGAAGGCAGATGCTAGTCACAGATTAGAACGTAAGGGGGAATTATCAGATTTCGCGGCTTGGGTGTCCAGTGAGGCCACAGGGATGGCTGATGCTAGTCACAGATTAGTGAGTCAGGGGGAGTTGTCAGGTTGCGCGTGATTGGTGTCCAGTGACGCTACAGGGAAGGCCGATTCTAGTCACAGATTAGAGAGTCAGGGGGAGTTGTCAGGTTGCGTGGGTTGGGTGCCCAGTGAGGCTAAAGGGAAGGCTGATGCTAGTCAAAGATTAGAGAGTCAGGGGTGAGTTGTCACGTTGCGCGGGTTGGGTGTCCAGTGAGGCCAAAGGGAAGGCTGATGCTAGTCACAGATTAGAGAGTCAGGGATGAGTTGTCACGTTGTGCGGGTTGGGTGTCCATTGACTACAGGGAAGGCTGATGCTAGTCACAGATTAGAGAATCAGGGGGAGTTGGCAGATTGCGTGGGTTGGGTGTCCAGTGAGGCCACAGGGAAGGCTGATGCTAGTCACAGATTAGTGAGTCAGTGGGAGTTGTCAGGTTGCGCGTGATGGGTGTCCAGTGAGGCTACAGGGATTGCTGATGCTAGTCACAGATTAGAGAGTCAGGGGGAGTTGTCAGGCTGCGCAGGTTGATTGTCCAGTGAGGCTACAGGGAAGGCTGATGCTAGTAACAGATTAGAGAGTCAGGGGGAGTTGTCAGGTTTCGCGGGTTGGGTGTACAGTGAGGCCACAGGGAAGGCTGATGCTAGTCACAGATTAGTGAGTCAGGGGGAGTTGTCAGGTTGCGCGAGATGGGTGTCCAGTGAGGCTACAGGGAAGGCTGATGCTATTCACAGATTAGAGAGTCAGGGGGATTTGTCAGGTTGCGCGGGTTGGGTGTCCAGTGAGGCTACAGGGAAGGCTGATGCTAGTTACAAATTAGAGAGTCAGGGGGAGTTGTCAGGTTGCGTTGGTTTGGTGTCCAGTGAGGCCACAGGGAAGGCTGATGCTAGTCACAGATTAGAGAGTCATGGGGAGTTGTCAGGTGTCGCAGGTTGGGTGTCCAGTAAGGCCACAGGGAAGGCCGATGCTAGTCGCAGATTAGAGAGTCAGGGGGAGTTGTCAGGTTGCGCGGGTTGGGTGTCCAGTGAGGCCACAGGGAAGGCTGATGCTAGTCACAGATTAGAGAGTCAGGGGGAGTTGTCAGGTTGCGCGTGTTGCGTGTCCAGTGAGGCCACAGGGAAGGCTGATGCTAGTCACAGATTAGAGAGTCAGGGGGAGTTGTCAGGTTGCGCGGGTTTTGTGTCCAGTGAGGCTACAGGGAAATCTGATGCTAGTCACAGATTAGAGAGTCAGGGGGAGTTGTCAGGTTGTGAGGTTTGGGTATCCAGTGAGGCCACAGGGAAAGCTGATGGTCGTCACAGATTAGAGAGTCAAGGGGAGTTGTCAGGTTGCGCGGGTTGGGTGTCCAGTGAGGCCAAAGAGAAGGCTGATGCTAGTCACAGATTAGAGAGTCAGGGGTGAGTTGTCACGTTGCATGGGTTGGGTGTCCAGTGAGGCCACAGGGAAGGCTGATTCTAGTCACAGATTAGAGAGTCAGGGGGAGTTGTCAGATTGCGCGGTTTGGGTGTCCAGTGAGGCCACAGGGAAGGCTGGTGCTAGTCACAGGATAGAGAGTCAGGGGGAGTTGTCAGGTCGCACGGGTTGGGTGTCAAGTGAGGCCACAGGGAATGCTGATGCTAGTCACAGTTTAGAGAGTCATGGGGAGATGTCACGTTGCACGGGTTGGGTGTCCAGTGAGGCTACTGGGAAGGCTGATGCTAGTCACAGATTAGAAAGTCAGGGGGAGTTGTCAGGTTGCGCAGGTTGATTGTCCAGTGAGGCTACAGGGAAGGCTGATGCTAGTCACAAATTAGAGAGTCAGGTGGAGTTGTCAGGTTGCGCGGGTTCGGTGTCCAGTGAGGCCACAGGGAATGCAGATGCAAGTCACAGATTAGAGAGGCAGGGGGAGTTGTCAGGTTGCGCGGGTTGGGTGTCCAGTGAGGCCACAGGGAAGGCTGATGCTAGTCACAGATTAGAGAGTCAGGGGGAGTTGTCAGGTTGCGTGGGTTGGGTGTACAGTGAGGCCACAGGGAAGGCTGATGTTAGTCACAGATTAGTAAGTCAGGGGGAGTTGTCAGGTTGCGCGTGATGGGTGTCCAGTGAGGCTACAGGGAAGGTTGATGCTAGTCACAGATTAGAGAGTCAGGGGGAGTTGTCAGGTTGCGCGGGTTGGGTGTCCAGTGAGGCTACAGGGAAGGCTGATGCTAGTTATAAATTAGAGAGTCAGGTGGAGTTGTCAGGTTGCGCGGGTTTGGTGTCCAGTGAGGCCACAGGGAAGGCTGATGCTAGTCTCAGATTAGAGAGTCAGGGGGAGTGTTCAGTTTGCGCGTGTTGCTTGTCCAGTGAGGCCACAGGGAAGGCTGATGCTAGTCACAGATTAGAGAGTCAGGGGGAGTTGTCAGGTTGCGTGGGTTGGGTGTCCAGTGAGGCCACAGGGAAGGCTGATGCTAGTGACAGATTATAGAGTCAGGGGTAGTTGTCAGGTTGCGCGGGTTGTGTGTCCAGTGAGGCTACAGGGAAGGCTGATGCTAGTCACAGATTAGAGAGTCAGGGGGAGTTGTTAGGTTCTGTGGTTTGGGTGTCCAGTGAGGCCACAGGGAAAGCTGATGCTAGTCACAGATTAGAGAGTCAAGGGGAGTTGTCAGGTTGCGCGGGTTGGGTGTCCAGTGAGGCCACAGGGAAGGCTGATGTTAGTCATAGATTAGAGAGTCAGGGGTTAGTTGTCAGGTTGCTCGGGTTGGTTGTCCAGTGAGGCCACAGGGAAGGCTGATGCTAGTCACAGATTAGAGAGTCAGGGGGAGTTGTCAGGTTGCGCGGGTTGGGTGTCCAGTGAGGCCACAGGGAAGGCTGATGATATTCACAGATTAGAGATTCAGGGGGAGTTGTTAGGTTGCGCGTGTTGGGTGTCCAGTGAGGCCACAGGGAAGGCTGATGCTAGTCACAGATTATAGAGTCAGGGGGAGTTGTCAGGTTGCGCGGGTTGTGTGTCCAGTGAGGCTACTGGGAAATCTGATGCTAGTCACAGATTAGAGAGTCAGGGGGAGTTGTCAGGTTGTGAGGTTTGGGTATCCAGTGAGGCCACAGGGAAAGCTGATGCTAGTCACAGATTAGAGAGTCAAGGGGAGTTGTCAGGTTGCGCGGGTTGGGTGTCCAGTGAGGCCACAGGGAAGGCTGATGCTATTCACAGATTAGAGAGTCAGGGGTGAGTTGTCACGTTGCGCGGGTTGGGTGTCCAGTAAGGCCACAGGGAAGGCTGATGCTAGTCACAGATTAGAGAGTCAGGGGGAGTTGTCAGATTGCGCGGTTTGGGTGTCCAGTGAGGCCACAGGGAAGGCTGATGCTAGTCACAGATTAGAGAGTCAGGGGGAGTTGTCAGGTCGCGCGGGTTGGGTGTCCAGTGAGGCCACAGGGAATGCTGATGCTAGTCACAGATTAGAGAGTCACGGGGAGATGTCACGTTGCATGGGTTGGGTGTCCAGTGAGGCTAGAGGGATGGCAGATGCTAATCACAGATTAGAGAGTAAGGGGGATTTATCATATTGCGCGGGTTGGGTGTCCAGTGAGGCCACAGGGGAGGCTGATGCTAGTCACAGATTAGTAAGTCAGGGGGAGTTGTCAGGTTGCGCGTGATGGGTGTCCAGTGAGGCTACAGGGAAGGCTGATGCTAGTCACAGATTAGAGAGTCAGAGGGTGTAGTCAGGTTGTGCGGGTTGGGTGTATTTATTAATGTGTTTAGCTCAACAAAACAAACATTTTGGTGTTTTAATCGTTGTTCTACGTCCTACCGTTGCAGAGATATTTAAAGTGCTAAACACAGTACGTTGTCCAATGTTATCCTTATGGAGAATAAATAAAATTCTATATCTCGATTATTTATGAATGTATATTGATGAAACTTTGTGTGTGGCTTCAACTAGTTGTGGTATATTAATATTAGCACAAAAAACAAGTTTTTTTTATAGTCCCCGTAGCAGCAAACCTGCATACTCGGCCCCCATGTTATTCATATGGAGAATAAGTTAAGTTGTATATCTCCCTTAATTATGAACCTACATTAAGAGAACTTGGTATGTAGCTTCACCTGGTTCAGTTATATTGATAATTGCAAAAAAACACATTACTTACTTCCTCGTTGCAGCAAACCTGCCTCCTCAACCCTAATGTTATTCTTATGGAGAATAAATAAAATTCTATATATCACTTATTTATGGATGTATTTTTGTGAAACTTGGTAAATAGCTCTATCTAGTAGTGAGTCACATATATATGCATTGGAAATTCGCCGAGTACGCAGGTTTTCTGCGACGGGGGTATTTAATATTGAGATATGTTTATTCATGGTCATAGCGCAGCATAAAAAATTCTATTCTCATGAGGCTGATCTACTAGTAGTTTATCTGGGCATTTAATTTGTTTATATAGATTATTTTTTGACGCAAAGGGCTTGGTATCTTCCACTGCGAAACCTGCTCTGCATTCAATCAAAGTATTATTACAGCGGGGGGGAACTATAATATTTATGTGAAGGATATAAAGTTTTAATAAATTAGTTGAGAACATTAAGGAAATACAGTATATTTTAGCGAATTTACCTTATAGGGAAGAAGCTATTACCGTAGGTAGCATGGTGAGACTTAAGCCCGAGACCATGATAACATTTTGTTTTGAGGTCCCTAGATGTCAAAAACAATATTAGTTCAAATTTATATATATGTATATATATATATATATATATATATATATGTGTGTGTGTGTGTGTGTGTGTTCGTTACCGTGATAACTTTTGAAAGAAGCTCCCGATTTTGATGAAATTTAGCACAAATGTCGAGAGTAACATTTATGACTTTAAGTTCGAAAACCAGATCGATCGGTCTATGGGAAGAGGGTTTAATGGGGGTTTAAAACTTTCCAAAAATCTGTTTTTTGAACTTTTTACCCTAAAATTAAAAAAAAACACTAGACTTTGGTTATAGCCATTTTATAGAGCTTAAAAAACAAACAATTTAGTATCGTGAATCATTAAGCTAGGTTTAGTGGTTGTGGAGAAAAGTCAAAAAATGTGTCCATAAAATTTCCTATGTTAATCTTATGGGAATACGGTTTTTAGATTTTCCGCAGATAATTTCACTAAAAACTCCACATTTCTTTCTACCAATCAGTTTAGCTCTACAAAACAATTATTTTGGCGTTTTAATTGTTGTTTTACGTCCAACCGTTGCAGTGATATTCAAAGTGCTAAACACAGAACGTTGTCCAATGTTATCCTTATGGAGAATAAATAAAATGTTATATTTCGATTATTTATGTATTTATATAGATGAAACTTGGTATGTGGCTTCATATAGTTGTGGTATATTGATATTAACACAAAAAAGTTGTTTATTGATATTTCCCGGTAACAGCAACCTGCATACTCGGCCGCCATGTTATTCATATGGAGAATTAGTAAAGTTTTATATCTCCCTTAGTTGTGAACCTAAATTAATAAAACTTGGTACTTCACCTGGTTGAGTTACATTGATAATTGCAAAAAAACATATTTCTTATCTTCCTTGTTGCAGCAAACCTGCTTACTCAATTATAATGTTATTCTTATAGATAATAAATAAAATGCTATATATCACTTATTAATTAATGTATTTTTATGAAACTTGGTAAGTGGCTCTAGGTAGTAGTGATACCCATATATATATGCATTGGAAATTCGCTGAGTACGCAGGTTTGCTGCGATGGGAGTATTTTTCTTCACTGTTTGTACCCGACACCGTTGTGCTCCTACACCTACACCGGTATGCCAAAACAGATGTTTGCCGCTACACCAATATGCCGCTACGTTATGCTGCTTCCCTCCCCGAGTAGCTAGGGCGAGTGGGAAGGGACTAGTAGTGTCAACCCTAATTCTCAGGCGAGACGCTCGTTACTAACTTGTCAACGAGTTTACATTAATTAACTCAACCTCCACCAACCGTTGACTCCGTGCAGAGGTTGATAACCTAACTTTAGGTTTGCTATACTTTAATATAAAAGCTTGAGATTTAGAATGGTTATGTATACGATCACCTGTCTTCACTGACGATAGCAAAAAATAAATAATAACACTAATTTACTTTGCTCGAAGGTTAGTTACATGTTGATAAGTTACCAGGCGAGGGTTACTTTGATAGTTGACCGGTGGTTTTTGATCAGCTCTTCTGATTATTTTCTTATAGACATAAGCTCCATAAGCCCAGTGATACAAGTTTCAATTTTTTTGAAGCTTTTAGTTTTCGTAGTGTTAAGGATTTTCCTATTTATTTCTTGAGGTCTAAAACCCACTATTTTAAAGGTTTAAGCAACATTCTTTCTCGGGATTTTGAGACCCCGTTTTGCATAAATGACATTGCTTGTTTAAGAATATAGGACATTTATCTTACTAATCGTTAAGAAGATCCACAGAAGATGAATTAGTGTCATATTTATTATACAATTTTCATGAAAAACGGTAAAATCATACAATAAACAACATCAACAATAAACAGAACATAATAAAATAAAGAGTTAATTTAAACATTAATTAAAATTTGTTGCTTCTACCCCCGGTTAAAAACTACTAGATTAATTCTTTGAAAACAATAGCTCGTTGCTAGCGTGAGAATTCATATTCTGGGTTTGTAATTCGCCTGATTATAATTTACAAGTAACATTTAAATGAAGATTAAAATCTTCCACTAGTCAAAGGTTATTATTTAACAATATGTACTTAGCAGAACTTTTTATACAATTAAAAAATTCTCTTTATATGTAAAAGATACAGTTATTCAAATGTAAACAAAATTTTATTCGAATTTTGGCTAAGTTATTAGGATCTGTGGACCAGTAACATTAAATAACAAACTAAATCCGATACTCGCAATAAATATGCAACACAGCTTATGTAGTCCTATATGGGGAGAAATCGAAGCGTCATAATAGACTCTAATAATTTCACATTAGAACGGTTAAGGGACAAGTTACACCGATGAACGAAATTGTACTGCCTCAAATATCTCGCCAATTCCAAATTATATAACCATGGAAATTTCAAATTTCAAGAAAAGTGCTGAATATGTGTATTTAATGACCTCGAGTATATAATTAACTCCTGTTATTAATATGAAAGTTTAAACATGATACAATAAAATAGCCACAATACTATAACATACATTTACATTTATGCTGATGTACTTCCAATCAAGACGGTATATATACATAAAATATGGTACGAGGCAATCAATTTTGACCGGTTACGCCGGTTATCAGGCCCAACCAGAGGTCAGTATCAATATATCAATATACTCTATCGTGAATTATAAAATTACACAGGATTGTTACTTATTGAAAGGAGATATAATATTATATTGGGTTCCATTCTCCAGAATCTCCAGTTTTTCAATTTGAAATTTAGAAGTAATAAATAATTGTTTAAAATCCGCAGTACGTTGTACATTTTTATGCAGAACGGGAAACGCCCGGAATAATCAGCCTAATTAAAGTAAAGCTTACAACGTACGGCAACATAGAACCAATTAAGATATGTACGCTATTTCGTGTGTTTTGAATGTAAATAATAATAATTAAAAGTGATACAAATTAGTTGACTTTTGGTGTTACGTTTAGTATTTATCTAAGCAAAATAATTATATTTGAGGAAAGCTACATGATTTTATTTGAGAAAACATAATGTGTAAGTAAAAACTGGCTATCCTTATTTTCGTGGGTATATCTATCTAAACCAGTCTATGTTAAAGGTTTGATATTCTAAAATACTCGTCATATAAACATTATTTATTTATGTTACAAATTGGGTGAGGGGGTTGATGATACGTGTAACTTTTTAAAACAGATCTCGTTGTTGCTATTATTCTCTATAGATATCCTCTGGCTCTTAAATAAAAAATAAAAACTACTTATTTACTTTTACAACCATTTATTCGGTGTTGTTTTATTAGTTTTGTACTAATTAGTAAAAAAATCAATTCTGATAAAACCCCATATTTTGTATTTATAATATATTTGCATTTATGTTTTTTGAATATTTTAGAGTTACTACCGCTAATTACAGACTCTAAAAAATTAGTTAATACAATAATTCCAATAACCATGACTAAAATTATGTTTAAATAATTAATAGGAAATAGTATATTAATACGCTAAATTGATCTTTGTAAACATGACACCTCCGTTATTCGACTTTTACGACTGAGGTTTTTTAAAAAAAAGCTAATTGATCCGTAGTTGTGCAAAGTGGTTTTAATTTTCTTTTCTATTCTGAAGGGCACATCCCTCGAAGTTAAATTCCGTAAGGATAACTTGGAGATCAATTTGATTTAATTTACATTCTAATACAGTTGTTTATGCAATACACAGTTTTACAGTACCTAACATAAGTTATGAACTGAATATATATACTCAACGCACTGGAATAATAACGCCATATTAATAGATTACCCTTCTAATAATGTATAACATGGAAAACATGGAACAAGTTTGCTCGATTTCGTGCAACATGTTCAATATTATTGGAGAAAAACCCTTAGCTGAAGTGATGCTGTAATTTTGTAATCCTGAAAACATTTATTGCCCACAAACCTGACTCACACAAAGTGTTCGACGTAATCGAATTATTGTTATATTTTAGTTAAGTTGAAATATTAAATACAATGTCTATGGAAATAATATGCCATTGTCGGGAGAGTGAATTGTTACTGAGTATTTTTAATAATTTGTCCTAACACAGATAATTATCTTAGTATTTAATATTCGAACCTTACTCCTTCTGAAATAGTATTGTTTAGTTATTCAATTTGTAAGTGGCTTATCCCAATATACAGTCGAACTGCTGAGGCAACTCATTGAAAGAAAATATTAAGATTTAGTATAGTAATCAAAATTGACTATAGCAGCAGGCAAATGTATTAAAAAGCTTTAAACATAGAATTATAAACATAATGCAAATTATACTTAATCATTTACAAACTGAAACGTGTTCGATGAAAATATTGCTTTCACTTTCAAGGTAGGCCATATCAGTTCCGACTGGGCACTAAGATAGCCCAGATAATCAAGATGATTTATATACTACGTAAAATAAATTTGTGTTCGTGAGATAAAATAATTTCGTTATTTTACCTAGGCTTTGACTTTTTGAAATCGTATAATTATTTTACTAAATAATTTTAAAACACAATACTCATTATAAGTGTTTTTGTCAGTCGTCATCTGAAAGTAATAACATACATAATAAAAGTGTTAAGGGTAGAGATTGATTTTATTACTACCTACTCCACAATTTATAAGAAATAATTCCACCATAAGGCAAACTCCATTGTGGCAGCATTGTACATTTAAAGTATTCAAGCCATTTACAATCGTATAAATAACCATGAACATAATTTTGTTTATAACCTAAATGTTTTAGTTAAGTAAGTTAAATGTTTATCTAGGCACAACGAAAAGAGAGGCAAAAACACATTTTTAGGGAATTATTGAAGTGCGTAAGACTTTTTAAAGGGATAAAGTCAAATACATGCAGATCTCTTGAAAATTGATAACTGTGGAAAAAATAAATTACCAAAATAACAATTTAAGAGGAGTAATTTTAGTTTAATGTTTAGTGTTTATTTTATTTCTGAATAATCTAATTATATAGTCAACCCGATGGCTGGTTCTTCTTGATTCAGATCTCGACTCGGAACTAGTTCTTTTTTGTGGCATGCGAAACGTTTGGAAGGCATTGTTATAATTTATTCAGAAGGAAAGTTCACTAATCTCAATTCCCTTACTCGTGGAGGGGTAGGGGGATAGTCCTCTCCGTTATTTCTTAATATTTTATCTTAAGGAAATAGATTACTTTGAACATTGAATATGCATCAATGCATCTAATTATTACATTTACAGTTTAGTTATTCTATTATAGTATTAGTTTTATAATAAATAAAAAACATGAGTATCCTTTTAGATCAATTATTTAATGTAATGGCACTTTTTTCGGACTATAAAGCCATCACAACAGTACATACTTAAGTTAAACACTGTGATTTTGGCTTGATAGTCCGAAACAAGTGTCAGTACATTAAATAATTAATCAAAAACGGTTCTTTATTTACTAAACTTTATATGTACGATTTAAGTGAGTAAAGTTTAAGAGTAAATGTAAATATATTTGAAGAGTTGTAAGACATTTTTTTATATTTTCATCCCGTAATTATAACAGCATAAAAACTAAATGTTTTTAAATTTATATGTTATGTTCAAAATATCGTTTATTATTCGTTATTGTTAAAAAATCTTCAAGTATTGCTCATAAGTATACAGATTAAACTGTTATTTAAAATTAATAGTTTCAGTCTTTATTAGATAATGGCAATAGTTATAGTTGTAGTTATGAAACCATTCATTATTCTTGTAAACAAAGCAAACAACACAGTTCAGAAACAAGAGCCCTAGAAGTCGACCACTGTTTGAACAAACCTCGCCACCCCTGGTAGTTATTTAGTAAGTCGGTTTACCTCGCAAGGTCCCGCAGTTCTCCGTTCAACAACTAACAATTCATTCCGTGGTAGAATTTGTAACGGTAACTAGTCATGATGTTTATACCGAGATATTTCTGTAAATTACCTAGACTTGGAGAAACAGTTATTAGTACTGCATTCTATGATGAGCCAGGGGAATCTTTTAGACTAATAAACCTATGATTAATAATTTGTGCAAATGTCCTCATGACCTTGTAACTAACATTGACACTTTATAGACTAATTGGACAAAGCTAGATGGGGTTTTATCATGTATTCGTAAATTGTATACTTGCAGGAGTCAAAAACGAACTGATATGCAATATAATAGTGTTTTGTCACGATAACACCTTCAAGTTTGGTATCGAGAATTTCAATTTCGTTCTTGGCATTTAAAAGTTAGCGCTTCAGATATAGGTATAATTTTATTGTTTAGTATGTTAAAATATGTAAGCTTCGGATAATTGTATAGGCAAGTTTCATTCCAATAGGTAAATCAAGTGGAACTGCTTATTTTTGTGTGATACCTTATAATTAGAAGTTAGTTATAAACAAATATATTAAAAGATACAGTAGATCAAGTACAGTAAAGATACATTGCACAAAGGTTTTCAGTGCGCACAAAGAGTTTTCAGTGTGCACAACGAGGTTTTATTACTGTTCATAATAGAAAAGTTATTGAAAATGGAAACCATTTCAGAGAACTATGTCAGCTGAATAAAAATAACACAACGTGATGTTGCCTCAAAGAAAACTGACATGTATTGTTTTATATTACAAGGCGGCCATTAATTAGCAAGACTAAATTTTTTTATATGGAATCGTTTATAAAGTTGAGCTCACTAAGCAATATAAAGTTTGTGTTTTTTTTATAACAATTATTCTCTAACTGATAAGAATAATATTGAATAATCTATACTATTAAAATAATGAGGGTCGTCATGAACGTAACCGATTGAGCTGAAATTTTCTATGAAGGAAGGTTGTATATATGATCTCCAGATAGGCAGATTCAAGGATTAAAAATTTATAAAAACAGTTAGGCCCTCGGGTATTTAAAGCTGCAATGTTATTCTTACGAATATTTGTTTTAATGGTAACAGTATGTAACATTTTCAAAACATCTGGGTTTCTCTAACTATGAGATTCGCGTGCGAAGAACAGGACACCAGCTAGAATCCCTTAGTAATAGCGTTACATGCAAAACAATTAGGGTGGTAAGTTGTGAACAAACAATCTTTAATGCCATGTAACCTGAAAATCCTCAAAATTAACCTTGAATTAAAGGAATGTATATCTCGTTCCCCTTTGAAATTTGAGGACACCTTTTCAAGATATCTACAATTTATGTATAGTATCCTAATATTTTAACTATTTAATCTTTGTTTTCATGAAGACGTAAAACGAAACGAAAACGGAACGCAGGAAATTAAAGTTGAACCTTTCTTTTACAAACAAATTTTTTGTTGTTGATTTTTTTGAGTTAGCTTTCTTAATAGCACCTCTAAGATTACACTTTTTCATGACTATAATCATAGTTTGCAACAATATCAGTAATTAAATGTGCTTTGTTTAAGATCTGATATCCATGCAGAAGAGCAACTCCCGCGTGTTCAGCGAGGTGAACGGCCACCGCGAAGCCCATCTCGAGAACAAACAACAAGGTAGCCTAACACAACATCACCTGCGAGGTTTTCCTAGTGTAAAACCTATTGTTTATGTTTTACCAAGGAAATATGCCCTATTTACACGAGTGACTTTACTTTTGGTCAGAATTTGTTTATGAGGAGTAAATGTATGTGCTAAAGTAATGCACTTTTCCAATGCTAAACATGACTTATAACGATGTCAGAACAAATAAGCATAGCTGATAATCTAATGCACTTTACAGTATTAATCTGTGTTATTCGTATTATAATAATAATATTTTAACTTAACTGCTTGTTATGATCTATACAGTATAAAACAGTATAAAGTGTATAAATGACATTAATTATGTTTTGGGCTAATGCAGTATAATAATATTCATGCACAATAAGTTCACGGATGTAAATTTAGACTTACTTAGCTAAGGTGCATTAGTAAAGATGAAAATGTTAATACATTAGGTTAGAACGATTCTTATGAAATAAGATGAGATAATAAGATTTGCTCTTTCTCAAGTTTGTTCATCATAACAATTATATGGATACGTTTTCTGTTTTGTTGGAAGAACATGTTAATATAATAAGAAGACATTAATGCATATAAAAGCTGCCATGGGTAAAAATATTTAATGCCTTCACGATAGAAAGCTTTTTAAAATCAAAACCCAATGTCTGTTTAAAACATTTATTATGCACTTTAACTAAATTCAAGTGCATTTTACATTTCCTGCTACCTTATCTACTTCGGGGCGAATTATAATGGGTCAAAAATATGTTCAAAACTGACCATAAATGTCGGGAACATAGGGACTGCAAAGATTGCCGCCCACCGAGCCAGTGAATATACACCAAGTGATTTGAAAGTATGCTTTGAATCACACCCAGTTCGTTCGACCTAACCTAGAGAAAACTAACTTTGGGGGAGACGGGGTGATTTGACAATCGTAGATCAATCTTAAAATAGCGACACGTTTTCGAAATTACCGTACAGTAAAGTCACAATTTTCTAAACTTAAAAGTATTGTTACGGAACGGGATTATTAATTCCTTTCAATGACATCGGAGTTGGTTACCCTTGAAAGTAATTGGAACATTTGTGAACCCTCTATTGCTATAAGTCTCCTAAATCACCTTTCCAATTTTCAGTTTTATATTAACATGTAGTCAAATTTTAGTATTTTCATTGTCAATTAAACAACCTAAACAACAATAATGAAATTGGAATTTTGTGCACTAAAATAAACCGAAATCGACTGCTTATAGTACAAAATATTGGTTATTGTCCAGTGACCCAGAACGGAGAGAAGGTGGAGGCTGTGGAAGTCGTAGCTGATGCCAAGCAAGAGCCAGGGGCTACGCCAGCTACCCATGTCCACGCTGAGGTAGAGGTACCGTCTCGAGGCATCCACCGCATATTCGACACGGGCTCCGCCACCGCTGACAAGCGCAAGTTCATGGCTCCCAGGCTCGACCAGGACGATAACATGGTAAGTGACGTGGGCGGCGATGACTCTCTGCTGAGAACGAGCGAGTGAAGAGAGTTTCTCCAACTAAGAGAAAGAGAAAGGTCTACTCACCTCTGAAACCTGTCCATGTGTTATTTGTTACCTAGAGTTTAAAGTGGGTTCTGAACCACCGGGTCATGGTTCCATAAAATAGCTAAACGCCATTGGTGAATGGTGGGGATTGAACCCGGAACCTTGCGGACCAAAGTATCGCACTCTAACCCTCAACACTAGGCCTTTTACCCAGGAACCCACTTGTTATAGTGTCAATTAATAAGCCCAGTATGGATGTTCTTGTTTGCAATCACAATTATATTCCACTTTATTATGTGTAGTGTGTTGGATGTTGTAGTCATGACTTCCACTTGTCTATTCTTTGAACCGTTGAATATACAGAGTTATTATACACTAAATACTTTAACTGCCACTATCCTTCCTATAACATTTCTTTCATAAAAGGAAACAAATATTAATACATTGTCTTGTATAATCAAATTGATGCAGTTTAATAATGTAATTTATTTTATTTTTTTGTTTTTTATCTAATTGCAAAGGGTGGGAGAACGAAAATACTCTGTACATTAAAAAGTGTAAAAATAAGCAATTGAATTTTACTTATCAAATATTTGTAACCTTGCATCCAGTACTATTTTTTTAAGTCAGTAAAATTACTTGATTAAATTATTATATAAGATTACAACTATAATACACTAAACAAACGTCTAGGAAAGCTGCTATAAAATTATCTCAATATAAAATTTTGAGAATGTACTTTCAAAGTTCACCTAATATAGTTATAGTCATAAAACTTAGTAACTGTTAACCTCTGAAGTAAATGGCTTAGTCCAATTAAACAACTTCAGTCTTTTACAAAACAACTTAGCTCTAAACTTTTTTATTTACAAGTTTTCAGTAGAAAGCGCAAACGAGATAGTTTCTATGTTATTTATTTTTTTACTATATTTAAAATGTTTGTTGTCAGAGTTTCTTTGTCATGCGTAATAAATTGTCAATAGAGTTTTAGAAACGGTATGTTATATAGAGTGATTTAATTTACTTTACTAAAATAATACCCCCGTCGCAGCAAACCTGCGTACTCAGCGAATTTCCAATGTGTATATATGGGTCTCACTACTACCTAGAGCCACTTACCAAGTTTTACAAAAATACATCCATTAATAAGTGATATACAGGGTGCCCGTAAGTAAGTACAACAACTTTGGAAATTGGTTATATGGGTCAAAATAAAAACAAAATTAAGAATAACATTTTGTTCAAAATCGCCTTCGCATAACCATTTTGAATTGTCTGAACCTTAACATTTTTGAAAATCCTCTAGTTTTTAAGATTTTCCGGTGTTTTCATTGATATTCGGGCATGTTACACTTACATAGTGGGTAAAACCAGCACAAATTTGTTTTGATTAGTTGGACATGTCCTGTAGACACCACATGTATTATTATTATGGTATGTTATGACGGTGTATCCATCCACAACATTTAAAAATCGTTTTTTAGAGGTCATACTAAAAAGTGTTTCAAAGTTATTCAATTATTTGAATAACTTAAATTATACCCGGAGTCTGATTATACCACTAATATAATTATTTACCTGGTTTCGGTTTTATTTCCACGTAGTATTATATTTATAGTAGTAGTATTTCGGTTACATCTCCTAAAGTTAGGAACTCCAGATTTGGCATGCATGTGCTTTGCACTTTCTAACCAAAGAGAAAATTCCTAAGCCTTACTTTTCCAGTTTTACTACCTCAATAACTTAATAATGGCGGATAGAAACAATCAAAATCTAGTGTTGTTTAAACAGTTCCAACGGCCATACAGATGTTCTCATATTTAAATTTCTGAACATTGGTCTGTTTTCTTAGTATGAGTAGTAGTCTTATGGGGGTTCTGGGCCCCTTGATTTGATGCCACTTCAAAATGAGGCCAAACATCGACCTGGGGGCGAAGCCCCCACAGGGGTCTGGGGGCGGAGCCCCCAGCGAGCGAAGCGAGTCTATAATATATACAGCCGCATGTGTAACTCACTCACTCACTCACTCACTCACTGACTGAGGTATACGAATTCTAGACCACATCTAGACGAGCTAGAAACCTGAAATTTTGCACGCAGATAGCTTATAGCTTGAAACCTCCAGGAAAATCACCATAATAACAATTTCAATTTTATTTTAACCCCCCTAAAAAATATTTAAAATCCCCCAAAATAGGGTTATTTTAAAATTCCAGTTTTTGAGCTCTAGCGGCCGAACGGATCATCCTATCAAAAAACAGACACCACCACGACCTACTGATTTTGTAAGATCTACAACTTTGTTTCTGTTACATTTTGTCGTATCTCACTCCCTTCACCCTTAGGTAGCGCTAGATTGTTAAATTATTAGCAATTTTCAACCAAAATCCCGTGGTTTTTAATTTATCTTCGCACTAAGATAGTACTTAGAGCCCTAATATTTGGCATATATTATCTCTACCATACAATAAGTATGAGGCAGAAGTCATATGACCAATTACAATTGTTTGAACCCTTTAAAAAGTTAGAAATTCTTCAGTTTTTGAGATTTCCGGTCTTTTTATTTATATTTTGGTATTTTAAACTCACATAGGGGGTAAAACCAGTACCAATTTGGTTTAATTAATTGTACATGTCCTATATTACTACACATATTATAATTATGGTATATTATGACCGTGTATCCTCAAAACAAAATAAAAAATCGTTATTGAAATACTATTTTCAAAAATCAGTTTAAGATATTTAATTATTTCAATAATTTAAATTATACCATGGGAATTATTCGGCAAAAACTTTCCTTTTACCAATCTACATATATATTAACAAGAGTCATTACATCATTTTTAATGATTTCAACCCATACAAAAATTAAATTCTTTATTTCGTTGAAATTTATGAATTTTGGAGTTTTGTTTACTCTAGGACCACTTATAGTGTAAACCCCCTTATAAGTTAGAATAAACTAGCTATGCATAGCTTGTAGGCAACCCACAAATGTCATTGTTCAGGTAGTTAAATACAGCTATATATATCTTTAAACTCTAAAAGACCTAAATTAGTGGATATTTTTTATATTTAAAGTGGGGGGTTAACAGCATTCACACGTTTGCATATATCCTCTAATCATCTTAAACATTCCCAAAACCTTCCTTTTTTTATGTGACAATCCCCTCAAATTAAAATGGCTGCTGATTTATATATGTTCTTAATATGAGTGGTAATAATATGCCAGTTCTAGTTCACTTGATAAGACACCACTTTTAACCTGAGGATAAATAAACAGATAAGGGCGAAGCCTCCCACAGGGGTCTGGGATCGGAAACTACTATTTTAATTGTTAATCCATTGAAATTTAAATAGTTTACTATTTGTATGTTTTCTTAATATGAGTAGTAGTAATATGTTGGTTCTGCGACACTTGATATGACACCACTTGATCATACGGCCTTCACTTGAGCTAGGAACCCAGGCCGGTGCCATGGGTACCACCCACCCAACAGCGACTTGGGGGTGAAGTCCCCAGCGAGCGAAGCGAGTCTAATATATATACAGCCGCATGTGTAACTGATCGACTGACTGACTGATTCACTGAGCTATACAAATTCTAGGGACTTATAGACGAGTTAAAACCCTGAAATTTGGCATGCAGGTAGGTTATACCTTGTAACCCCCAGGAAAAATCGGAAAAACTAACAATTTTATACTTTAGCACCCACCCAAAAAATATTTAAAATCCCCCAAAAAGGCTAGTTTTGAGCTCTAGCGGGTGATCGGATGATTTTATAAAAAAGCAGACACCACCATGACCTGCTCATTTTGCGAGATCTACAACTTTGTTCATATGACTTTGTGTCGTATGACAAAGTGTAGCTCCCTTTACACTTAGATAGCGCTAGATTTTTGAAATTTCTGTAAATTTCAACGGTTTTTTCGTGGGTTTTAATTTCCTATCACTTTAATTTAGTAATAACAGGATTTACAGTTAGCACACAGTATCTTTACATATATCTGTTCACGAAACAGTGGTTAAACTAACCGGATTTAATATTTAAACACCTCAACAAAATTAAAAACCCTAATTGTTTCATAAATGACAAGCTGCATTATCGACTTACTCAAGGAATTCTAGATGAGTTAGAAACGTGGAATTAGGCATACATGTAGATTGTCTATTCAAACCTCCAGGAAAATTGCAACAAGTTATAATATTTAATCATAACCAAATAAAATAATTTAAAAATTGAGTCAATTTTGATCATGTCCAAAATAGCGCCATTTTATTTTAGTTTGAGTGGCCGAAGGGATGGTCCTATTGATAAACGGTATACTTTTACTTGCCAAGGAATTAGACGATCTAAAACTATGGTCCTGTGACATTTTGTTGTATCTCATCTCTTTCACCCTTAGGTAACGCTAGATTTTTCAAATTTCAACATTCTTTCGAGGTTTTGTGGTTGTTTACCATTTTTTATCACGTTAATATAATTGACAGAAGCATATGACCCTTTTTTATTTCTTAAACCTATAGGAACATAAAAAACTCTTAATATCTTTAGATTAGACTGCTTTCAAAATATAAGTAGGAAGGAAATGCCGGTTGTGGACCAATTGTTAGTAATTGCAATGCACATGACACCATAAGTAAACACAATATAATATTTCTTGAGCTAGGAACGTGAGATTTGGCATGCATGTGCCTTGCACCTTTCAACCTCTGGGTGAATTCTCAAACCCTACTATTGAAATTGTTAACCCCCTCATATTAAAATATCTGCTGATTTGTCTGTTTCTTAATATTAGTAGTAGTAATTTGTCGGTTCTGCGCCACTTGATTTGGCACTTCTACTTGAGCTAGGAATTTGAGATTTGGCATATTAGGCAGCAACCTGGGGGCGAAACGCCCCACAGGGGTCTGGGGGTGGAGCTCCCAGTGAGCGAAGCGAGTCTAATATATATACAGCCGCATGTTTAACTGACTGACTGACTGACTGACCTATTCACTGAGGTGTACGAATTCTAAACATCTTCTAGATGAGCTAGAAACCTGAGATTTTGCATGCAGGTAGCATATAGCTTTTAGCCCCCAGTAAAATCGCAGAAACTGCAAATTTTTTATTTAAAAACCCCTAAAAAGTTTTTAAAGCCCCCTCCCCCCCAAAAAAGGGGCATTTTAGAATTCCAGTTCTTGAGCTCTAGCAGCCGAACGGTTGGTCCTATCGAGAAACGGAAAGCACCACGACATGTTGCTTTTGGACGGTCTACAACTTTGTTCCTATAGGTCTTTGCCATATCTCGTCTCCATCACCCTTAAGTAGCGCTAGATTTTTCAAATTTCAGGCAATTTCAACGGTTTTTTTAGAGGCTTGATATTCAGCACATGATATGTTTACACATCTCTTTTTATGAAGCAGTGGTTAAACTAATATATTTTATAATTTAATCCTTCAAAAAAATGTAAAACTAGATTGTTTTATAATTAACAAACATCTTTTCTGACGTACTCTGGTAATGTCTTTTAAAATAGCTCTATCGGCAAAACGAATGATCCTATCGAATAAATCTGAGACGACTTTGTGGCACGGATTTTAGACGATCTACAACTTTGGTCCTATGACGTTTTGTCGTATCTCAATTTCCTTCACCCTTAGGTAGCGATAGATTTTTCAAA
The DNA here is from genome assembly GCA_963675035.1 of Allygus modestus. Lineage (NCBI taxonomy): Eukaryota > Metazoa > Arthropoda > Insecta > Hemiptera > Cicadellidae > Allygus > Allygus modestus. The sequence goes on from OY776113.1 coordinate 62,618,042, forward strand.
TTTAGTCATATTTTCGAGATTTTTGGTGGTTTTTAATTTTTCAACACGTTAATGCACTCGATGGAGAACTATTCTTGGGCACGCAGTATGGCTACATCACACTTAGTAAATAGCAGCAGAAATATAGCCAGTTTTTATTACTTAAACCTGTCGGAAAATCAAAAACTCTGAAAATCTATAGATTTGACCGTTTTATAAGTATAAGTGGTAAGGAAATTCCGGTCCTGGAAAAACTGTTATTAATTAGAATGCACGTATCACCATTTATACTTTAACTAGGATCGTGAGATATAGCATGCATGTCCGTTGCACCTTTTCTTCCCAAATCTTACTTCTTTTAGTTTGAACTATCTCAAATAAATAAATAAATGTGAATACAAAAATCTAACTGTAGTATTTTTGTATTTTAGCTCTAGCGGCCGAACGGGTTATCCTATCGAAAAACGAAGACCACCACGTGCCACGGACTTTAGACGAACTAAAACTTTGGTCCTGTGACATTTTGCCGTGTCTCACCCCCTTCACCCTTAGGTAGCGGTAGATTTTTTTTAAATTTAAACTTTTTCCAAGATTTGCTCGTGGTTTGTAATGGGTCTTCGCTCTAATATAGAACTTAGAGGCCTAATATTTATCACACAATATTCCTCCATTAAAATTAGTACCAAGCAACACTCCCACACCCAGATTAACTATCTTAAACACCCAAAAAAAATCAAAGTCTTTGAGCTTTATAGACTTTTTCGTGTTTTTCGGGTATATTTTTTATGTTGAGCTATGTCGAGGGTAAAATCTCTTATAAATCATGTCATATTTGTTGCAGAAGGCTTGTAGTTACCCAAAGGTACACAATATTTCTAATCTAAGTAATTTCAAATCAAAGACTTTGAACTTTAGTAAAATTATTTGCGGTTTTTTGGGTATATTTTTTATGTTGCGCTCCGCCAAGGGTAAACCCCCTTTTGCTATATTTGTTTCAGAGGCTTGTAGTTGGCCAATTACATAGCATTGCAGGTTGTTAATGGTGATCGTATTCCTTATAAGGTTCAAAATACGCCTTATAAAGGCTACATTTTTAATCAGTTAAGGGTATTAATTTTTTTCAAGCATTTAGGTAATACATGGAGGCTTAAAATTTAACATACTACTTATCCATGCCAAGTCGTATTCAGTAATAGGCATATGACCGGATTTTATAGATTAAACCCTTAAAAATAATCAAAGCCTTGGAATAGTTGTAGAATTTAGGTCTTAAATAGAATTAGGACCAATTTACATTAGACTGTGGCCAAACAGCGACCTGGGGACGAAGTCCCCCACAGGGGTCTGGTGGCGGAGCCCCCAGCGAGCGAAGCGAGTCTATATATACAGCCGCCTGTGTAAATGACTCACTCACTCACTCACTCACTGAGGTATACGAATTTTAGACCACTTTTAGACGAGCTAGAAACCTGAAATTTTGCATGCAGGTAGCTTATAAATTGTATCCCCGGAAAAATTGCCAAAACTGACAAATTTTTATTTTACCCCCTTAAAAAAATATTTCAAACCCCCCAAAAAGAGGCTTATTTTAAAATTACAGTTTTTGAGCTTTAGCGGCCGAACGGATTGATCTATCGAAAACGGACCCCAGCACGACCTACGGATGTTTCAAGATCTACAACTTTGTACCTATGACTTTTTGTCTCCCTTCACCCTTAGGTAGCGCTAGATTTTTCAAATATCAGGCAATTTCGACGGTTATTTTCGTGGTTTTTAATTTCCTATCACTTTAATTTAGTATTTAAAGGCTTGATATTTTGCACTCAATATGTTTATAGATTACCCTTTACGAAACAGTCGATAAACTAACATGTTTTCATAACTAAACACCCCAAAAAATTAAAACCCTAATTGTTCCATAAATGACGAACTGCATTATCGAATTACTCAGGTAAATCTAGATAAGCTATACACGTGGAGTTATGCCTACATGTAGCTCGTCCATTAAAAGCCCCTGGAAAATTGCAAAAAGGTATAATTTGTAATCAGAATTACATACAAAAAATAAAAAATTGAGGAAATTTTGAAAATGTCCAAAATAGAGCCTTTTCATTTTAGCTCTAGAAAATTAAAAAAAATATTGAAAAGCTATATTCAAGAATCTGTCAAATATATTTATATTTTTAATAATTTAAATTATACACGGAGCCTTTTTATTCGTAAAAATGTTAACTAAATTTAAGCATGTCTAAAATAGTGACTTTGTTATTTTAGCTTTAGCGGCCAAATGATGGTCCTATCGAAAAACGGGACACCTTTCCTTGCCAAGGATTTTGAACGATCTAAAACTTTTGTAATATGATTTTGGCCCATCTCACCCCTTAGGTTTTAATTCCTCGTATTCTTAGTGTGAGTAGTAGTAATATGTTGGTTTTTGACAACTTCATATGAGACTACTTCTATACTAGAGTTAGGAATATGAGATTTAGCATGCATGTGCCTTATACCCTCAAAAATCCCCAAAACCTACTTTTGAAATTATCAATGCCCCTAAATTTACATAACTGCTTATTTGTCTGCATTCATACGATTAGTAGTAGTATGATGTTGGTTCTGGGCCACGTGATATGACACCACTTTCACTTGAGCTAGGTATCCAGGTCGCTGCCTTGAGTACTACCCACCCTTCAGCAACCTCGGGGTGAAGCGAGTATATATATATATATATATATACACAAATATATAAAATTGAACGAATAGTGTTTTTGGCATCTGGGGACCTCAAAACAAAAGTTTATCATGGTCTCGGGTTTAAGTCTTACCATCCCACCTGCGGTAATAGCTTCTTCGCTATAAGGGAAATTTGCTAATACAACACAGTTCGGTAAAAACGAAGTAAATTAAACTGTTCTAACTCTTCTCATAATGTTATTCTTTTTTGGCTGCGTCTCGTTTATGCATTCAATAATCTTTAAATTATAAATAAATAATTTAATCAAACTTATGTAAGTTCCTTAGTAAAATAAGTCTCAGTAATATATAAAATTATATTGAGTAAATATTCCGATTTGTTTGACTAAATGTAGAGTACTAATTGGAAAATAGCGCGATCGAATAGCGTTGATGCCTGAAATTCATCAACCATAACTACAACCCCTTCGTGTGATGGTGTGGTGAAGTCGCTTGTGCTGTGGTAGCTGCTCCAGCGATCGTCTCGGGTGGCTAATTATTCGCCAATCAAGCAGCGGGTTCGCCACGATACACGCTGGAGTTGAGAGCTTCATTATACCGGATTTGCCAGGTTGATCATTCCCTTATGATCCCGGATTAGAGATAATATTGCGTCGCTGCTTGCACAGTAGGTTCTTGATTTGCTTTCTATTTAAGGAAGTCGGTTTAAATTGTCTTCGTCTGTTAACCTCTACGGTGTAACACAACCGGAGGCTTTTAAATTAAACCAGGTTGTTTTCCAAAATGATCAAACTCAGATACATTTAATGTCAAATAAATGGGTAAGCAAATACTTCAATTAGCTTTGTTTTGCATGTCACCCAGTAAAAGACGAACAACCTTTTTTAGCAGATTTGGCATTGAAGAAATAATCGATAGAACCTTCGATTACAAAAACGTTTCCACAGAGAGTATCTTTATATAAGTTATCTGTAAAGAAAAAACTTCAAATATTGGTTGCTTGGGCCAAAATAAGAAAAGAGGTTCCTATTTAACATGGGTCATAAAATGCTTCGTTTTCCGTCTGTCCGCCATTTCAATTGGCCATCAAACCAATTTGCAAAAAAAAATGAATTGTTAAAGTTTGGTTCGATGGTCCATCGAACCAACAACAAATAAATTAAACATTTAAGTGAAGGTTCTATTATACATTATATCGATGGACCATCAACCCGTTCTTAATTAATAAATGTTAGAGGGCCGATGGTCCATCGATATGATGTGTAATAGAACCTATATTTTAAAAGTTTTTTATTTACTCGACCTCATACTTGAATTAAATCTCTTGACGATAAATTCTCAGACAACATTTTAGAGTTTTGAAGGCACATGTTTGGTAGTAAAAACTCTAATTTTCTAATGTTTCCACTTTCAGTTTTTTTTTAGAAAACGGTAAGAGATGAAAAAAAATGTTTAATACAAAAAATGTAGAAATTTGAATTTCAAACTAACGATTTCCCGTCAAATTTAAGATCCGATCATCCGTTTAGCCGCTATTCATCCGATAAGGAGTAATTATGTGTGTTTTGGCCCATTTATATGTAAAGCACACTACTTTAGGCTAATACCCCATGTTTGTAACAGCTGATTTATTTAGAGGTCATTGTTGTAGTTTTATTTAATATCAATATAATTGTCCGAAAAACAGTTTTTTTGCAATGTTGTACCTACAATTTTAGAAACACTACATTTTGGTTATGACTATTGTGTAGAGCTTAAAAAAACAAATAATTTACTATTTTAAATCATTAACCGAGGTTAAGTGGTTGCGGAGGATATCCAAAAACATAGTCATAAAATGTCATACGTTAATCTTAAGGGAAAACGGCGTTTAGTGTTTCCTTAGTTAGTTTTACTGAAAGCTGCACATTCGTTTTACCAATAACTTCAGCTCTAAAAAAACAATTGTTTTGGTGTTTAAATTGTGAATCGTCTAACCGTTGCCGTAATATCCAAAGTGCTAAACACAGTACGTTGTCCACTGTTATTATTTATTGAGACTAAAAAAAGTTGAAATCTCGATTATTTATGAATGTACAGTGGAACCTGGATAACTCGAACCTCAATAAGTCTAATTCCCTGATAACTCGAATTTTTGTCATTCCCCTTGAACTTGCCTACCTAATGCTATGTTATTTTACCTCTATAAGTGGAAGGGTTAACAGGAAACACCTCGATAACTCGAATTTTCGCAGTAATATTAGCCTGACATCGCACCTCTGTAAGTCAAAGTTTTAGCTGTAGAACCTCTATAACTCGAATATGTGCAATTTACGTACCTCTGTAAGTCAAAGTATTGACTAGAGAACCTCTATAAGTCGAAGTTTTTCATTCACCAAACCCCCAGTGACTTTGCAGCCGGAAATTTCAACCCTCCCACTAAATCTCTTTCCCGGGTGCTCCTGGTGTCAGTAAAACAACCGACAAATTTATGTTGATAAGCAACTCGTATATCAAACACACTCAACCTCACGCACAGGTTTCACCTATGTGAAGATTTCAAATAAATAAGGAACAGTCTAATATTGTTGTAAATTATATATATTTTTTTAATAAAATTGTTTTGATTTGATTAGATTTGTGTTCCGAGTCGTTAGTTAGTGTGAGTTTAGAGTTTCTGGATGTAGTACGTGAAACGTAGTTTTTAGGTTGTTTTTACGAAGTGTTTGCAGTTTGGTAAAACGTTTTGGCAAAACTCCACCCTATGAGGAGAAGTTCAAGACTATTTGAGGCTATTGACACAGGAAATAAAAACAGTGATATTGGAAAGCAGTTTTGAACACCAGTGAACACTGTCGACAATTTTAAAACAAAAGAAGTGTCGTACTGCTTCACCCTAATTCCAACAATTCTCTGCAATTTTATTTTTTATCATGTTTTGTTCCCTTTTAGTTTTGCAAATTATTTTAATAGCCTACAGTACATTAATGTTCAGCTAAATGAAATTGATGCATAGTTGGTCAGAACTGCCTTCCGTAAGAGAAAGGGATTTGTTTGGGGCAGGTGATAAGAAGTGAGCAAAAAAGTCTAGAAAATAGACAGGAAGTGGTCGAACGGGCAAAACATCACCAAAATAACAAACTGTGAGTAATTATTTGTTTACTTTCCTCCTCTACAATATTTTCACTGAAGGAAGTATTTCGTCCTCTACTACGTTAACCAAAGAAGCTTTACAATATATTTCCGAGCTTATTTTAGACTTTTAAAATTGTTCAAATCTATTTTAATTTTAATAATAATTATTATACGGTATGATTATTTTTTATTCATTGCTCGAACTTATGTAAGGATTATACCCTTCCATGATCCATCTTTTGTGTTACCATGACCCTTAATAATTCGAAGTCTGTGGAAAATCACCTTGATAAGTCAAACCTCGATATTTCGAAATATTCGATAACTCGAATTTTTGCCGTTCCCCCTGAGGTTCGAGTTATCGAGGTTCCATTGTATACTGATGAAACTTGGTATGTGGCTTCAAGTAGTTGTGGTATATTGATATTTGTACCTAAAGAGGTTTTTGGTTTATTGTCAAAACCTGCATACTCGGCCCTCATTGCCCCCGCATATTATTGTTTTGGAGAATAAGTAAAGTTGGATATCTCCCTTAATAATGAACATAAATTAATAAAACTTGGTATTAAACTTCACCTGTTTGAGTTAAATTGATAAATGCATAACAAAAATTGTATTATTTTCCTTGTTGCAGCTAACCTCTAGTCAGCCCTAATGTTATTCTTATGGAGAATGAATGAAATGCTATATATCACTTATTTATGAATATATTTTTATGAAACTTGGTAAGTGATTTTATGTTCTTATGAGAAACATATACATGCATTGGAAATTCGCTGAGTATGCAGGTTTGCTGCGATGGGGGTATTGGATACAAGTCCTCTTAAACATATACATCTAAAACACATAGTTAAATATTTAATTTGATCAGCTGTGTGATTAGATTTGACTAAAATCAAGTGAACAAGTAAACCTGTTAGGAAAAGGTAGTATATTTAAATAGTACTCTATTTTTAAATTTTAGAATCTGAAAGATAAACACTGGGAATTTTAAGGCTGACAATATCAAACGCTTTAGATTACTTGATTAATATTTTTGTAATTTATTTCTTCTTTTAATAAAGATAGTAAATAAAAACTATATATCACTTATTTATTTATGATTTTGTATTAAACTTCGTAAGTGGTATGTGGTAGTACCAAATACATAAATGCATTGCAAATTTGCTGAGTATGCAGGTTAGCTGTGACGGGGGTATTTTATAATATGACTGGACTATTTCCGCCCGCGAGTTGCTGCCAACTCGCGTTAGTCCCTGGGTGGATCTACAGCGCATCCTGTGCGACCAAGATGACAGAGATACCAGGAATCGCATTCCTTGGCCTCTAGGCCCTACTTTCAAATAAGGAACCAATAAGAATGTGGTCAGAGCTGAAATCTCGTAGCATTTTACCGTTATTCGTGTCTTTCATGCGTTTTTAAACGTAGCTCTTGTATTAATTGAGATACGGTTTCAGAACTAACAGCCATTAGTGTTGTACATATGTTTATGAATATAACGACGTTTTAACCAGTGTTATGTATTATATCGTTACCAAGATATAGTCATGTGTACGCCCCTGCCCCATGTTGTCGACCACCTGGGAAACTGAAGACATGCATTTACGCTACCAATATATAGCAATAAACAGCAATAAATATTGAATTATAAAAGCAACCCCCCCCCCTAGATCCTGGACTATTTAGGGGGTGGGGGACTTACTCAAAAATTTTTTTTTCATCGTAGTATGGTGTGTGAGTAGTTTTGAGGAGTCTTTTTCACAATCAATTGGAGTACTAACTTATTAATATAGCCATTTCCTCATAAAAATAACATATAAAAGTTTAAGCCAGTTAGACTGAGTCCTAAGGTCGGGGTTATGAAAAAAAGTATTTCAAATTGTATTCATGCATAACGTTGGAAAGAATATAACCTGACAACTTTGCCAGGTGGCGGAGCCACAATTTCCAAGTTCCTAGCTCATCTAGGAGTGGTTTAGAATTCGTATACCTCAGTCAGTCAGTGAGTGAGGTACATATCCGGCTGTACATATGTTAGACTCACTTCGCTAACTGGGGGCTCTGCCCCCAGACCCATGTGGGGGGCTCCGCCCCCATGTTGCTGTTTGGCCACAGTTTAATGTAAATTGGTCCTAATTCTATTTAACACCTTAATTCTACAACTATTCCAAGGCTTTGATTATTTTTAAGAGTTTACATATACATATATTTATTTATATATACATATATATAAATTTGAACGAATAGTGTTTTTTACATCTGGGGACCTGAAAATAAAAAGTTAACATGGTTTCGGGCTTAACTCTTACCATGTCACGTACAGTAATAGCTTCTTCCCTATAGGGGAAATTCGCTAAAAGACCACATTTTGAATTTTTTTCACAATTATTTATTTTTTGAGATAGTTAAAACTACAATTAGAAGGATTTGGGAAGAAAAGGTGCAACGCACTGCATGCCATATCTCACGATCCTAGTTAAAGTATAAATGGTGATACGTGCATTCTAATTAATAACAATTGTTCCAGCACCGGAATTTCCTTACTACTTAACGGACAAATCTATAGATTTTCAGAGGTTTTGACTTTCCGACAGGTTTAAGTAATAACAATTGGTCATATTTCTGCTCCTAATTACTTAGTGTGATGTAGACATTCTGCGTGCCCAATATTAGGCTTCCATCAGGTATATTAACGTGATGAGAAATAAAAAAACACCAAAAAATCTCAAAATTTGAAAAAAATCAAGAGCTATCTAAGGGCTATCTAAGGATGAAGGAGACGAGATACGACAAAAAATCATAGGTCCAAAGTTGTAGATATTGCAAAATCCGTCGCACGTGGTGGTGTCCGTTTTTTGATAGGACCATCCTTTCGGCCGCTAGAGCTCAAAAACTGGAATTTTAAAAGAAGCCTTTTTTGGGGGAATTTAAATAATTTTTTTAGGGGAGTTAAAATGAAAAATTGTTAAATTTGGCCATTTTTCTGGGGATTAAAGGATAAAAGCTACCTGCGTGCAAAGTTTCAGGTTTCTAGCTCGTCTAGAAGTGGTCTAGAATTCGTATACCTCAGTAAGTGAGTGAGTTACACATGCGGTATTATATACTTGCTTCGCTCGCTGGGGGCTCTGCCTCCAGCCCCTGTGGAGGGCTTCACCCTCAGGTCACTATCGGGTGGGTATGACCCGTTGTTTACATGGGTACCTAGCTCAAGTGAAAGTGGTTTCATATTAAGTGGCCCAGTACCGACATTATACTACTACTTACACAACAAAATAGACAAATCAGCAGTTATTTAAATATGAGTGATAAACAATTGAAATAGTAGAGTTTGGGAATGTTTAAGGAGATTTGAGGGTTCAAGGCACGTGCATGCTATATCTCATGTACCCAAACAAATAATCTGCAACCCTCTCCCCTCTTAGACCTACCCTACCGCCCCACTTCCCCAACCCCTAGATCCCTAGACCATTGTGGGAGGCTTCGCCCCTAGATCGATCGTGTTTAAATCATCAAATCTGTTCACGTAATAAATAATGCAAAACTACCGCAAAACCTCGAAAAAATTTTGAAATTTGAAAAATCTACCGGTATCTAAGGGTGAAGGAGACGAGATACAAAAAAAATCATGGGACCAAAGTTGTAGAGATTGCAAAATCCGTCGCACGTGGTGGTGTTCGTTTTTTGATATGATCATCCTTTCGGCCGCTAGAGCTCAAAAACTGGAATTTTAAAATAAGCCTTTTTTGGGGAATTTAAATAATTTTTTTAGGGGGGTTAAAATGAAAAATTGTTAAATTTGGCCATTTTTCGGGGGGTTTACACGGTAAAAACTACCTGCGTGCAAAATTTCATGTTTCTAGCTCGTCTAGAAGTGGTCTAGAATTCGTAAACCGCAGTGAGTGAGTGAGTTACACATGCGGCTGTATGTATTATGGACTCGCTTTGCTCGCTGGGGGCTCCGCCCCCAGACCCCTGTGGGGGGCTTCGCCCCCAGGTCGCTGGTGGCCACAGTTTAATGTAAATTCTGTTTCTGAATACTACTTGTCATGGAGACGTAGTATGTTAAATGGTAAGCCTCCATGTTTTACCTAAGTGCTTAAAACAAATTAATACCCTTAACTGATGTATAATGTAGCCTTTTGTAAGGCGTCGTTTGAACCAGATAAGGAATACGACTACCGTTAACAACCTGAAATGCTATGACTTTGGGTAACTAGAAGCCTTCTGCAACAAATATGGCATGATTTATAAGGGATTTTACCCTTAACAGAGCCAACATAAAAAATACACCCGAAAAACACGAAAAGTCTACAAGAGCACATAAAACTTTGATTTTTTTGGGTGTTTAAGTTACTTGATCTGGGCGTGGGAGTATTGCCTGGTACTAATTGTTACGTAGGAATACTGTTTGATAAGTATTAAGCCTCTAAGTTCTATATTAGAGCGACAAACCATTAAAAACCACGAACAAATCTATGAAAAAAGTTTAAATTTAAAAAATCTAGCGCTATCTAAGGGTGAAGGGGGTGAGATACGGCAAAATGTCATAAGACAAAAGTTGTAGTTCGTCTAAAATCCGTGACTCGTGGTGGTCTTCGTTTTTCAATAGGACAACCCGTTCGGCCGCTAGAGCTTAAATAAAACATACTACATTTTGATTTTTATATTCACAATTATTTATTTTGTTAAGATAGTTCAAACTAAAAATAGTAGGATTTGGGAAGAAAAGGTGCAAGGCACATGCATACCAAATCTCACGTCTCTAGCTCAAGTATTATTGGTGTCACATTTATGTCCAATAATATAAATTGGCCAGAACCCCCAATACACCACTACTTATACTAAGAAAACGGTCATATCTAAAGATATTTAGAGTTTTTCATTTTTCGGCAGGTTTAATTAATAAAACTTGTCATATTTCTTCTGCTATTTACTAAGTGTAATGTAGACATACTGCGTGCCTAATATTAGGCCTCCATCAAGTATATTAACGTGATAGGCAATAAAAAACGGCCAAAATATTTCGAAAATATACCGAAATTTGAAACATTTAGCGCTACCTAAGGGTGAAGGAAACAAGATACGACAAAAAGTCATAGGCCCAAAGTTGTAGATCGTCTAAAATCCGTGTGTCGTGGTGGTCTCCGTTTCTCGATAGGACCGGCCACTACAGCCACAAAAAATGCACTATTTTGGAGATGTTCAAAATTTCCTCCATTTTGAATTTTTTTGAGGAGGTTAAAATAAAAAATTATACCTTTTTGCAATTTTTCTGGGGGTTTCAATGGACAAGCTACATGTAGGCCTAATTCCATGTCTCTAGCTTATCTAGAATTACCTGAGTAAGTCGATAATGCAGTTTGACAATTATGGAATAATTAGGGGTTTTAATATGTTGGGGATGTTTAATTATTAAAACATGTTAGTTTATCGAGTGTTTCGTGAAGGGTAATGTGTCAACAGTAGTAAGGCCGGCCACTTTGGGTCCAACATGGGCTCTTATGGGGAATAGATTAACATGGGGTCTTATGGAGAATAGAATAACATTGGTCTTATGGGAGAATAGAATAACATGGGCTCTTATGAGGAATGGAATTAGGGTGTAATTGCATCCCTCTGTGGTTCTTTTGCTACCCTCTGCCGTTGATTATTTATCTTTTTCATCCCCCTGTGGTTAATTATATACCATTTTTGGTAATTGTTTAACCCTCGCGTCCTTCACTTCCTTCTGTGTATCTAACTACAGATCCTGTCTCTCAGCGTACTGTAGCTGGCGGGTGTAACGTGAACATTTTTAAGTAACCTGATTGGCTGGCATGTTAATTCGTGTCCTTCTGTTGTTAATCATCTAGCCTTCTGTGGTAATTATTTAGCCCTCGTATCCTTCTGCTGTTAATCATCTAGCATTCTGTGGTAATTATTTGAACTACGTTTCCTTCTACATATTTATTTTGTTTAACCCCAGTGCCCTTCTATACATCTAACCTCCACATCCTTCTGCGTATCTAATCTCACTTCCTTCTGCGTATCTAACCACAACATCCGCAACAAGTCTCTGTCAGCAAACTAGTTGTGACCAGTTAAAATACTGCTATGTGATTGGTCGGAATTAGTCGTCCTGCCCTCTGATTGGTCCATACACCCGCAACAAACAACACTATTGCATCAGCCACCTTCCCACCACCCCCAATTACCGCTATTTTCCTCTCACTTTGCTCTCAGCTTTCATTACGATCAGACGTGTCCCTGTGTTGCTCTGTTTGCTGCGTTTTGCAAAGATAATCTTGAGCGTTTGCCTACCCTATCCTACTTGTAACATAACCTCACTTCCTTGTGTCAAGGGTTGTGTCGTGCTTGTATTTGTTGACTGACAGTAATACAACTTTCTATTCTTGTTCTTTATTAAGTACCTTAGCCATTTTGTTTTACTTGGTAGTCCTGTGTTTATATGTATTGGATAACATAACAGCAAACCTAGTTTCTTGCGTCAAAAGTAGTTTTGTGCGTTGTATTTGATTGTTTGGCTTGACTAAAGTAGTGTTGTGCTGACTAACATAACCTTATTTCCCAGTAACCTCAGTTTCTTGTGTCGAGAGTAGTGTTTTGCGTTGTATTTAATTGTTTGATTTGTTGAGAGTAGTGTTGTGTTGACTAACATAACCTCACACCCAGTAACCTCAGTTTCTTGTTTGATTTGACTGTAGTAGTGTTGTGCGTTGTATGTGCTGAGTAAGAGTAACATAACAGTAATATCACGGTATCATGCACTTGTCTTGTTCATGCCTGACTTATCTATGTTAAGAGTGTTGTATGACTTGCTAGTGTACAGTAACATCAGAGTTAACTACATGTTTCAAGAGTAGTGTCGTGTGATTTTTAGCGTTATCTGAAATGCTAAAGTAACCTCACTTTTTCTAACCTCACTCTTTACACTCCAACTTTACTGTATTATATTCCGTTTCATGGTGTACTTAATTTTATTTCTGTGTTGTGTTTATTGTCTTGGCTAGAGTAGTGTTGTTTTGTGTTTAATTGTTTGATTTGATAGTTTACAGTAAAGAAAGTAAACAAACCCTCACTTCCTTGTGGTTAAAGTAGTGTTGTGTTGACTGACATAACCTCACTCTCAGTAACCTTATTTTTTTGCCCTGGTTCTTTTTGAACTGTAAATTCACCTCAGTAACCTCACCTTCTATTCTTGTTCTTTAAAACAGTTTTGGTTAGAACAGTTTTTGTATGTGTTGACTAACAGTAACCTCACTTTTCCGACCCGCTGAGCGAGGAAAGAGTAAGAAGAAAATTTTCCCACCAAATTTTCCCGCCAAATTTGTGCGCCAAAAGAAAAAATTGGCACCAAACCTAACCTCACTTTCTTGTGTCAAGAGTAGTGTTGTGTTTTATGTGCTGAGTAACAGTAGTCTCACTTTCTATTCTCGTTCTTTTGGTTAGAGTAGTGTTTGAAACCTTCATTGGTGTTAACTATCGATAACTTGTAGTTCTGATTTGACTTGCGTAGTGTTAGTGTTTTTCTGACGTGCGTAGTGATACAGGGGTACTGTGCTCTCCTACATACTATATATCTCTTACAACAAGCTCTAGTTATTCAGTCTGATTTCAGTCGTCACACTGTTCGGACGTTCTTTTGCACTGCTCTTGCGTAGTTGTTCGTGTTTTAAACCTTCATTGGAGTTAACTTTCGATAACTTGTAGTTCTGGTTTGACTTGCGTAGTGTGTGTGTATGTTAGTGTTTTTCTGACTTGCGTAGTGATACAGGGGTACTGTGCTCCCCTACATACTATATAGCTCTTACAAAAAGCTCTGGTTCTTCAGTCTGATTTCAGTCGTCACACTGGTCGGACGTTCTTTTGCGCTGCTCTTGCGTAGGTGTTCTCTTGCACAGCTTATTATTGATTCTGCGTAATTCAGTTGTATCCGTGTGAGTTTGACTCTGGTCGGTGTGTTTTCTCTTTTAAGCGTTAGCACAGTTTAGCTTGTTTTCAGTATTAAATTCTTTGTTGAAAGATGGACGTTTCTAAAAAGAACCCTCAAAATCCGATAAATTTAATTAGTAAAAATCAAACCTATGTTAAAAAATTCAGACTTTACGGGACTAGTACTGTTTTTAAATTTACTAACCCTCCCAATGGTATCTCTGAGTTTGATTGGATTCGTAAAGGTCTCAATCAAATTGTTGAAAAAGCTAAAGCCGATGCTGTACCTACCGATTATCTAGGGTTTAAATTACAGTCAATAAATTTAAAAAGTGATGAACCGGGGTATGTAGATTTTAGACCGGTCTCTGAAGTTAGCGGTGATGTACTTTGGCAAGTTTTCGGAGGTATTCTTCAATCAAATTCCGAATCTATTAAGTCTACCGACACATTTAAAGTAGACGTGTCACGAGTTAACGTTCCAGTAGGTTCTGGGAGGGTAAGGCCTGGCTTTTACAATACGTTTGACGAGGAATCTAAAGCTAGAAAAGGGATTGTAGTAATTAATAACAAAGATAATTTATGTTTGGCTAGAGCGTTGGTAGTAGGCAAAGCGTATGCAAAAAATGATCCTCAGATCTACGCTATTCGAAAAGACAAGGGGAAAAGACAAACTTTCAGAGCTAATAAGCTCATAGCAAAAGCCCGTGTAGAAATGCCGGAGGAAGGCGCCGGTATCCCCGAGCTTGAAAAATTCCAATCCCATCTTAAAAAATACAAAATTACCGTCTACAACTACGACAGAAAAGGCCGGGATGTCTATTTTGAAGGAGGTAATGAAGACGCTAAATTTAAAATAAACCTTCTGTTTCACAACGGTCATTATAATGTAATTACAAACTTAACTGCCGCGTTTGTATGCCATTATTTCTGTGAAGCATGTCATATTCCCTACAATAACAAGGGTGAGCACCGATGCTCAAACAGATGCTTGTCCTGCCATACTATCTCCCCACCCTGTAAACTAGAACACGGAGGCATTACATGCCGTTTTTGCTGTCGCTTCTTCAAAAACGAGCGGTGTTTAATAGCCCATCAGGGGCAAGTTTGTAAAACTTTAAAACTCTGCCGTGACTGTAAGAAAATTATTCATCCAAAAAAATGTAAGACAGCTCACGTATGCGGAGAAGTTTATTGTAAACCCTGTGAAGCGTTCAAAGACCCCGCACATCAGTTTTTCATGAGGGTAGATAGGAGAACTCCCAAAGACCGTGATTTTTTGTTTATTTTCTTTGACTTGGAGACTCGCCAAGACGAGTCTCTCTCCTCTGACGAGAATCAAAAAGTACATCAAGTTAACTTGCGTGTCTCACAACAGTACTGTTTTAAATGTATTAATGGGGGTGAGTGTGAAACTTGCTCGGAACGGCAAAGGGTATTTGAAAAGGAACCGGTAAAACAGTTTATGGACTATGTGATGCAAGTTCGAAAAAGATTTAAAGATGTTTGTGTAATTGCCCACAACGGGCAGGGTTTTGATTTCCAATTCATTCTACATCATAGAAGATACTAAATTTACCCCAAAAATAACGCCTCGGGGAACTAAAGCTATTTTGATGGAAATGGACAACGTCAGATTCATTGACTCCCTAAGCTATTTCCCCATGGCCCTCTCTGCGCTCCCTAAAGCCTTCGATCTGCCTCCCGAGAAAAAGAAGGGCTACTTCCCGCATCTTTTTAATACATTGGCAAACCAAGATTATGTAGGCCCTATGCCCGACAAAAAATACTATTTCCCAGAGTCTATGTTTGAGAAACCACACAAGGCCTTTGAAGAATGGTACGAGGAACGAGTCGCTGAAGACTACGTGTTTGATTTTAAAAAGGAAATCCTGGAGTACTGTATTTCAGACGTAGAAATCCTAGCTCAAGCGTGTATTAAGTTTAGAGCCTTGCTTCTTAAAGAGTGTAACGTAGATCCTTTTCTCGAGGCTATCACAATAGCCAGCGCATGTAACTTGGCCTTCCGCCGTAACTTCTTAAAAGAAAATACTATTGGACTTATACCAAAATCAGGGTACCGATTTGCAGACAAGCAATCAGCCGTTGCTTTACAGTGGCTAACATGGGAGGAGGAGAAACGTGGAGTAAAGATTCAACATGCGGGCCGGGGTAAAGAAGTTAAAATTAAAGGAATGAAAGTAGATGGGTCTGATGGTGAGAGAATTTATGAGTTTCACGGGTGTTATTGGCACGGGTGCCCAAAATGTTTTCCTTACAATCGAGAAGAACCTCTGAAGGAGGATCCTTCAGACAGTTTGCATCTCCGTTACGAGAGAACCAAGTCCAAAATGGCAAGATTTAATAGCTATGAGGTTGTAGAGATGTGGGAGTGTGAGTTTAAAGGTTTGAAGAAGGATAAAAAATTAAATCACCTGAACCAACTGTCCATTCTGAACACACTTCCACTTAATCCTAGAGATTCCTTCTTTGGAGGCAGGACGGGCAATACTAAAACGTATTGTAAATGTGAAGAGGGAGAAACAATTCAATACGTTGATGTCTGTTCCCTCTACCCGTATGTAAATAAATATTGTAAGTATCCCGTGGGTCACCCTACTGTTTACGTTGGAAATGAGTGCCGAGAGAGAGGCCTTGAAGTAGAGGGCTTGTTAAAATGTAAGATTCTACCTCCTTACAACTTGTATCATCCCGTACTCCCCGCAAAAATGAATAATAAATTGATGTTTGTTTTGTGTAGAACTTGCGGGGAAACTCAGAACCAAGGGGAATGTTTTCATGATAGTGAGGAAAGGGCGATGGTAGGAACATGGACTATGGATGAAATCAGAAAATCTGTAGAGAAAGGATACGTTGTGCTTGATATGTATGAGTTGTGGGAGTATGAGGTCGCTACATACGAGAAAGGGGGACTTTTTACCGATTTTATTAATAAATTCTTGAAAGTAAAGCAGGAAGCCTCAGGCTATCCTAGCTGGTGTAAAACAGAGGAGGATAAAGACAAGTATGTTTCTGATTTCTTTGAGCGTGAGGGTATTCAACTGGACACGGGCAAAATTGCTAAAAACGGGGGTTTGAGATCGGTAGCCAAACTCATGCTAAACAGTTTTTGGGGCAAGTTTGGTCAACGCGAAAACATGACAAACACTTCAATTGTGAGAGACTCTAAAGAATTGTTCAATTCGTTAACTCAACCAGGAACAAAAGTAAAGTTTGTTGAAATAATTAACCAGGAGGTTTTATTAGTTAATTGGCAGAATGTTGATGAAGCTAGTGAGCCTCTAAAAACTGTAAATGTTGTAATTGCGGCCTACACTACAGCTCATTCGAGACTTAAACTGTATGAACACTTGGAGGCTTTGGGCGGTCAAGTCTTGTATTATGATACAGACTCGTGTATTTATTTATACCGGGAAGGATTGTACAGGGTCCCTACGGGAGATTACCTCGGTGAAATGACCGATGAATTGGCAGGTGACTACGGGCCCGGCTCTTATATCGTAGAGTTTGTTTCTGGGGGACCTAAAACTTATGCATACCTTGTCTGGTCAACCGACAAACAGAAACTAGAATCTGTGTGTAAAATCAAAGGCCTCACCCTCAATTTAAAAACCTCCGAAACGCTAAACTTTGTGCAATTGAAAAAGATGGTCCTTATTGAAGCTGCTGAAATACTAGAAATTGAAGAAAACAGAATCAGGAGAACAAAGAGACGAGAAGTCGTTACAGTAAGTGAAATTAAAAAGTTTAAAATTACAGGACCCAAGAGAAAATTTAATGATGATCACGATACCCTGCCTTTCGGCTTTAAAAAACAAAGAGTTGCTTAACGGAGCTGTCACTCACACGGGTACTGTGTGCATATACCTCTAAACATCAGCTCTATCAAATCATTCTGTTCTGAGACGCGGTAGTGAACGGACGTGCCTGTACTGTTACTATTTGTTTCTCCTTGTAGAATGCCTGTTGAACATATTACACCCACTAACCAGGAGGTGTCTCTTTTCCTTTTACACAAGTAGGTTAAATGAAGATACAGAATATGGCATTATATGCTTGAAGTATGAGTTCTTACTTGACGGTTCAATAAATACACGGGAATGACCTTTGGTGTTTTCGGAGTATATAGTAGATAAAATAACGGAGGACTCCTCATCAATCACCTACATTGAAGTATTAATAATGCACGGTGATATTTCGGGAAATATATCGTTCATGCCCTTACCTGATTTAACGCCGAAGTTTTTTGATGATTACTTTAAAAATGTATTTTGTAGTGTTACGGAACTGCCTGTTTTTTTAAATCTTGAAGTATTACTTAGCCATCTTCCATAATGCTACCCTCGATAAAGGTAGCACCTTTCCCTACGGAGCAGCGTTACTCTTGTATATACCAAATGTCACTAGTACAGTTACATCATTCTGCTCCAAGTCGCAGTACTGATCAGACGTTCTTTTGCGCTCCTTTTTCCTGTACTATTGAGTAAATTGTGACATGGCTGCTAAGTTCTATACATTCAATAACAAACCCGTATTGGTTCTGTTTGATAATGAAGGAAAGCCATGGTTTAAAGCTAAAGACGTAGCTACTGCTCTAAAGCATGTTAATTGCTGGAGTGCAGTTCGGAAACATGTAGATGACAGTGATAAATTAACTGTTGGAAGTTTTTCTGACGCCCAAAAACAGGGCGTTGGGCCTATTGAGAAAACAACGGTTTTCATAAATGAAGCCGGATTATGTTCTTTGATGTTAAAATCAACTACTCCTGAGGCAAGACTGTTAGTAAGAAGTCTGTTGCCGGAGAAGTTTTACCTTACTTACACAAATATGAAGGATGAAAGTTAACTTTAAATGTAATATTTTCTTTAAAATCACAAGTTCCCACTGTATGTGTGTGTGTGTGTGTGTGTGTGTGAATGAAGGTCCCTGGCGTGGGTGACGAAAAGCCCCGTAAACCTGTATGAAGGTCACTGGTGCGGGTGACAAAAAGCCCCGTAAACCTGAAAGGGGGGTCTAGTAGATTGAGGCACCGGGCTAACACCCCGGCTACTCCTTCGAACAACCCGGTGTGAATGAAGGATCTTGTACACTGAGGCGCCTGGCTAACAACCAGGCTACTCCTTGGAACGGTCCGTACGGTGGGACTTGTAAGAATAAAAAAATGAAAACTGCGCCTTGATGTCCGCGAAGTACTACGCTCAAAAAATATTTTCGAGTGGGGTCTAATAAAAAAAAGACCCGGCAGTCGCTCACCCATCAGGCAGGGCTAAACCCTTTGTAAGTCCAGGGGTGTGGGGAGTTTGGCGTAAAAAACCGTGAAACCGTTTGTTGTAATCCTCCGACTGTCAGGGAAAACCGGATGGAAAGGCGCAACAAAAAAAGATAAAAATAAAAACCAAATAAAAAGTATAAAATTAACAAAAAACAAAAAAATATAAAAAGGAGGTAGCATTTTGTTATGGAGTGGCTACCACTGGGAGAGGCGATGGTTGGGGCCTCTCACCCCAGAGGTTAGGCCTCCAGGGGAAGCTCTGGGTAACCAAAAAGAACGCGCCGACGCTCCTACGGCCTAGCCTAAAGGCTTACCGTGGTGTGGAAACGTGAGCATTCAAAATTATTTCACTGGGGTTAGAAGTGTTTAACCGATAAATTTTAAAAAGATCCCCGTTAAAGTGAAATGTAACACATTATAATGTAGCTTCAGCGGAGGCAGGAGTAAATGACCGGAAAAATTTAAGAAGTTTCGGCCAATTTATGGCACTGCCCCCTTAAAAACACCTTCAAGCTGAATTTGAGGTATTTGACGGAGAAGTTACAGCGTAAAAATACGACAGATCCGCCGTTTTACAGGACTTAAATGCAAATAACCAATCAAGTTTAAAGACTCGGAGCTAAATACTGTATAATTTCTGTCCTTCTAAAGAATGCATTTTATGCATGTTGTCTTTTAATATGCACCCATGGTGTGTAATTTTTTGCCAACTCTCTGATATTGGTGTTGGTTACAATCCTTTTACTAGTAAATTCAGTAAAATTATATATTGATTCAGTTTGTTACAGAGTTTTACAAGCAATCAACTACAACAAAAAGACAACTCTGTATTTGTTTGACTTTACAAAATACCCTACTGTCACCAGCCTCTTCTGCATTAGTTTTAATTCTTAAACAGTGGGTCCTGAGGGTCCAACACTTAGAATCATGATAATTGAGTTGGGACCCATTTTGGGTCCCAACTACTTCCGGTGTAGGGTTATCAAAGGGATTCGTTCCCCCTTGGAGTGGGGGTATAGTTTTATTGTCTGTCCATTTCTGCTAGTTTTTACAAGCCTCTTCTCTCCTTTTAGTTAATATAACCTTGAGATTTCTAAACAGTTCAATACATGTAAAGTTTCCCAAAGTAATTCTTAAGTAACACTTAATTTACAGGCATACACAACAGCTACAATTATTCAATCATGAAGCTAAAACCCAGTTAATATACTAACAATCTAATGAAAGACAGAGACATAACCCAAAATAACAGCTAAAATACACCAAAAAAACAGCTAAAATACACAAAAAACAGCTAAAATACACAAAACACAGCTAAAATACACAAAAAACAGCTAAAATACACAAAAAACCGCTACAAATAGCCAGAGAGCCATTTTAGCAAGGGGGAAGTATTGACCCCCTTTACCTTCACCTTAAAGAATCAGTCAAAGAATAATTTATTTTGTGTTGGTTTCTCACCAGTTTTCTTGTAGTTTGTGTCAATCACATGTATTTTACATTATCATGATTTAAGAGTGGCTGAGGTATATGATAATGTAGAGAAAACCATACCGGAAGTGGGGGTGAACGTTTTGTTCACCCCTTTGACCTATCAATCCCAAATAGTTTAAATCAATGAACCATGGCTTTACTATATTTAACATAAAAAAGAAGCAAACACCCTGAAAAAACTAGTACAACAGAGCTTGTAGACTGTCCAATTTTGTGATGTTTTTTCTTTACATAGTTTAAATTGTAGCGTGGGTTAATAAGTGGCGAACTGCATTTCAATTGTCCCAAAAACTCTCAATATATTTAATTTTAAAGTATAGCTCCTTCAATTGTTTTGATACTTTCCCACAATACAGAGTTTAAGTTTTGGTAAATCTTAGCGGAGGTTAACAGGTACCTATATACCGAGTTTCATTAGAAAATCGGCCAAGCCGTTCTCAATATATTAAATTTTAAAGTTTTACACCCTCCATCATCCCTTAAACAACCCTTTTCTACCCTCAAACAAAATTGAAAGTTAGAGGATGTTAACAAGTATCCACATGTCAAGTTTCAATTATATCGTCTCACCCGTTTTTAAGATATTGATTTTTAAAGTATAGCTCCTTCAATTGTTTTGATACTACCTGCAGTACAGAGTTTAGGTTTCGGTAAATTTTAGCGGAGGTTAACAGGTACATACATACCAAATTTCATTAAAATCGGCCAAGCCGTTCTTGAGATATTTAATTTTGAAAACTTGCCCCTTCATTTTTGGGATGCAACCCGCAACATTTTGGTTAAGATTTTTCATATGGGTAGATACCCCCCTGGAGTGCCTACACTACGTGGTAGGCAGTTTTCCGGGGTCAAAATGACCCTAGGACTTACCGTTTTCGAGATATTAGCGATTTTTAAGATAATCAGACTCAATAAAGAGAAGAAAAAGAATAAAAAAGAAAGAAGGCGTGGTGAGGGGTAGAGGGGAAGGTAAGGGGAGTGACAGTAACAAAACACAAAAGATAAATAAAACAGTGGATGGGTGAGAGGGAGAGGGGAGGGAGAAAAGATGCAGAAGATGCAAGTGCTAACAGAAGTGATCAGTAGGGTTGGCAGGGAGTGGGTCCTAACATGGGAATAGTTTTTGAAGTAAATGTAAGTGTCCATGGTCTTTTATATATGTACATGGTCACGTTAGCGTGATGTGAGTTGGCAACAGTTGCCTTTTTTTCTTAAGTTGTCAACATATTTATTTTTTGCAGTCCGTTGTATTATAAATGTCTGTGACTTTACTGTTTTGGATGTCCATGACTTTCTTACTTAACTGTCCATGAGTGTGACGTAATGACTCCATTATTCATAAATCAATGACTTTATTTTCTTTGGTCACTCTTTTTGGTTTACCCGTCTTTGACGTAACGAGAATCTGGCGGGAAGAAAAGTGAGGTTAGGTAATCTGGCGGGAAGAAAAGTGAGGTTATGTTTGGCGCCAATTTTTTTTGGCGCGCAAATTTGGCGGGAAAATTTGGCGGGAACGCCACCATGGGCGCCGCCATCTTGAATCACGTGACCGGCTCTCGACCAATCAGAAGCCAGATTTTAGGCCCATAAGACCCCATGTTAGGACCCATGCGCCGCCAACCCTACTGATCACTTCTGTTAGCACTTGCATCTTCTGCATCTTTTCTCCCTCCCCTCTCCCTCTCACCCATCCACTGTTTTATTTATCTTTTGTGTTTTGTTACTGTCACTCCCCTCACCTTCCTCTCTACCCCTCACCACGCCTTCTTTCTTTTTTATTCTTTTTCTTCTCTTTATTGAGTCTGATTATCTTAAAAATCGCTAATATCTCGAAAACGGTAAGTCCTAGGGTCATTTTGACCCCGGAAAACTGCCTACCACGTAGTGTAGGCACTCCAGGGGGGTATCTACCCATATGAAAAATCTTAACCAAAATGTTGCGGGTTGCATCCCAAAAATGAAGGGGCAAGTTTTCAAAATTAAATATCTCAAGAACGGCTTGGCCGATTTTAATGAAATTTGGTATGTATGTACCTGTTAACCTCCGCTAAAATTTACCAAAACCTAAACTCTGTACTGCAGGTAGTATCAAAACAATTGAAGGAGCTATACTTTAAAAATCAATATCTTAAGAACGGGTGAGACGATATAATTGAAACTTGACATGTGGATACTTGTTAACATCCTCTAACTTTCAATTTTGTTTGAGGGTAGAAAAGGGTTGTTTAAGGGATGATGGAGGGTGTAAAACTTTAAAATTTAATATATTGAGAAAGGCTTGGCCGATTCTAATGAAACTCGGTATATAGGTACCTGTTAACCTCCGCTAAGATTTACCAAAACTTAAACTCTGTATTGTGGGAAAGTATCAAAACAATTGAAGGAGCTATACTTTAAAATTAAATATATTGAGAGTTTTTGGGACAATTGAAATGCAGTTCGCTACTTATTAACCCACGCTACAATTTAAACTATGTAAAGAAAAAACATCACAAAATTGGACAGTCTACAAGCTCTGTTGTACTAGTTTTTTCAGGGTGTTTGCTTCTTTTTTATGTTAAATATAGTAAAGCCATGGTTCATTGATTTAAACTATTTGGGATTGATAGGTCAAAGGGGTGAACAAAACGTTCACCCCCACTTCCGGTATGGTTTTCTCTACATTATCATATACCTCAGCCACTCTTAAATCATGATAACGTAAAATACATGTGATTGACACAAACTACAAGAAAACTGGTGAGAAATCAACACAAAATAAATTATTCTTTGACTGATTCTTTAAGGTGAAGGTAAAGGGGGTCAATACTTCCCCCTTGCTAAAATGGCTCTCTGGCTATTTGTAGCGCTTTTTGTGTATTTTATCTTTTTTTGTGTATTTTAGCTGTTTTTTGTGTATTTTAGCTGTTTTTTGTGTATTTTAGCTGTTTTTTTGGTGTATTTTAGCTGTTATTTTGGGTTATGTCTCTGTCTTTCATTAGATTGTTAGTATATTAACTGGGTTTTAGCTTCATGATTGAATAATTGTAGCTGTTGTGTATGCCTGTAAATTAAGTGTTACTTAAGAATTACTTTGGGAAACTTTACATGTATTGAACTGTTTAGAAATCTCAAGGTTATATTAACTAAAAGGAGAGAAGAGGCTTGTAAAAACTAGCAGAAATAGACAGACAATAAAACTATACCCCCACTCCAAGGGGGAACGAATCCCTTTGATAACCCTACACCGGAAGTAGTTGGGACCCAAAATGGGTCCCAACTCAATTATCATGATTCTAAGTGTTGGACCCTCAGGACCCACTGTTTAAGAATTAAAACTAATGCAGAAGAGGCTGGTGACAGTAGGGTATTTTGTAAAGTCAAACAAATACAGAGTTGTCTTTTTGTTGTAGTTGATTGCTTGTAAAACTCTGTAACAAACTGAATCAATATATAATTTTACTGAATTTACTAGTAAAAGGATTGTAACCAACACCAATATCAGAGAGTTGGCAAAAAATTACACACCATGGGTGCATATTAAAAGACAACATGCATAAAATGCATTCTTTAGAAGGACAGAAATTATACAGTATTTAGCTCCGAGTCTTTAAACTTGATTGGTTATTTGCATTTAAGTCCTGTAAAACGGCGGATCTGTCGTATTTTTACGCTGTAACTTCTCCGTCAAATACCTCAAATTCAGCTTGAAGGTGTTTTTAAGGGGGCAGTGCCATAAATTGGCCGAAACTTCTTAAATTTTTCCGGTCATTTACTCCTGCCTCCGCTGAAGCTACATTATAATGTGTTACATTTCACTTTAACGGGGATCTTTTTAAAATTTATCGGTTAAACACTTCTAACCCCAGTGAAATAATTTTGAATGCTCACGTTTCCACACCACGGTAAGCCTTTAGGCTAGGCCGTAGGAGCGTCGGCGCGTTCTTTTTGGTTACCCAGAGCTTCCCCTAGAGGCCTAACCTCTGGGGTGAGAGGCCCCAACCATCGCCTCTCACAGTGGTAGCCACTCCATAACAAAATGCTACCTCCTTTTTATATTTTTTTGTTTTTTTTGCTTTTATACTTTTTATTTGGTTTTTATTTTTATCTTTTTTTTGTTACGCCTTTCCATCCGGTTTTCCCTGACAGTCGGAGGATTACAACAAACGGTTTCACGGTTTTTTACGCCAACCTCCCCACACCCCTGGACTTACAAAGGGTTTAGCCCTGCCTGATGGCTGAGCGACTGCCGGGTCTTTTTTTTATTAGACCCCACTCGAAAATATTTTTTGAGCGTAGTACTTCGCGGACATCAAGGCGCAGTTTTCATTTTTTTATTCTTACAAGTCCCACCGTACGGACCGTTCCAAGGAGTAGCCTGGTTGTTAGCCAGGCGCCTCAGTGTACAAGATCCTTCATTCACACCGGGTTGTTCGAAGGAGTAGCCGGGGTGTTAGCCCGGTGCCTCAATCTACTAGACCCCCCTTTCAGGTTTACGGGGCTTTTTGTCACCCGCACCAGTGACCTTCATACAGGTTTACGGGGCTTTTCGTCACCCACGCCAGGGACCTTCATTCACACACACACACACACACACACATACAGTGGGAACTTGTGATTTTAAAGAAAATATTACATTTAAAGTTAACTTTCATCCTTCATATTTGTGTAAGTAAGGTAAAACTTCTCCGGCAACAGACTTCTTACTAACAGTCTTGCCTCAGGAGTAGTTGATTTTAACATCAAAGAACATAATCCGGCTTCATTTATGAAAACCGTTGTTTTCTCAATAGGCCCAACGCCCTGTTTTTGGGCGTCAGAAAAACTTCCAACAGTTAATTTATCACTGTCATCTACATGTTTCCGAACTGCACTCCAGCAATTAACATGCTTTAGAGCAGTAGCTACGTCTTTAGCTTTAAACCATGGCTTTCCTTCATTATCAAACAGAACCAATACGGGTTTGTTATTGAATGTATAGAACTTAGCAGCCATGTCACAATTTACTCAATAGTACAGGAAAAAGGAGCGCAAAAGAACGTCTGATCAGTACCGCGACTTGGAGCAGAATGATGTAACTGTACTAGTGACATTTGGTATATACAAGAGTAACGCTGCTCCGTAGGGAAAGGTGCTACCTTTATCGAGGGTAGCATTATGGAAGATGGCTAAGTAATACTTCAAGATTTAAAAAAACAGGCAGTTCCGTAACACTACAAAATACATTTTTAAAGTAATCATCAAAAAACTTCGGCGTTAAATCAGGTAAGGGCATGAACGATATATTTCCCGAAATATCACCGTGCATTATTAATACTTCAATGTAGGTGATTGATGAGGAGTCCTCCGTTATTTTATCTACTATATACTCCGAAAACATCAAAGGTCATTCCCGTGCATTTATTGAACCGTCAAGTAAGAACTCATACTTCAAGCATATAATGCCATATTCTGTATCTTCATTTAACCTACTTGTGTAAAAGGAAAAGAGACACCTCCTGGTTAGTGGGTGTAATATGTTCAACAGGCATTCTACAAGGAGAGACAAATAGTAACAGTACAGGCACGTCCGTTCACTACCGCGTCTCAGAACAGAATGATTTGATAGAGCTGATGTTTAGAGGTATATGCACACAGTACCCGTGTGAGTGACAGCTCCGTTAAGCATCTCTTTGTTTTTTAAAGCCGAAAGGCAGGGTATCGTGATCATCATTAAATTTTCTCTTGGGTCCTGTAGTTTTAAACATTTTAATTTCACTTACTGTAACGACTTCTCGTCTCTTTGTTCTCCTTATTCTGTTTTCTTCAATTTCTAGTATTTCAGCAGCTTCACTAAGGACCACCTTTTTCAATTGCTCAAAGTTTAGCGTTTCGGAGGTTTTTAAATTGAGGGTGAGGCCTTTGATTTTACACACAGATTCTAGTTTCTGTTTGTTGGTTGACCAAACAAGGTATGCATAAGTTTTAGGTCCCCCAGAAACAAACTCTACGATATAAGAGCCGGGCCCGTAGTCACCTGCCAATTCATCGGTCATTTCACCGAGGTAATCTCCCGTAGGAACCCTGTACAATCCTTCCCGGTATAAATAAATACACGAATCCGTATCATAATACAAGGCTTGACCGCCCAAAGCCTCCAAGTGTTCATACAGTTTAAGTCTCGCATGAGCTGTAGTGTAGGCCGCAATTACAACATTTACAGTTTTTAGAGGCTCACTAGCTTCATCAACATTCTGCCAATTAACTAATAAAACATCCTGGTTAATTATTTCAACAAACTTTACTTTTGTTCCTGGTTGAGTTAACGAATTGAACAATTCTTTAGAGTCTCTCACAATTGAAGTGTTTGTCATGTTTTCGCGTTGACCAAACTTGCCCCAAAAACTGTTTAGCATGAGTTTGGCTACCGATCTCAAACCCCCGTTTTTAGCAATTTTGCCCGTGTCCAGTTGAATACCCTCACGCTCAAAGAAATCAGAAACATACTTGTCTTTATCCTCCTCTGTTTTACACCAGCTAGGATAGCCTGAGGCTTCCTGCTTTACTTTCAAGAATTTATTAATAAAATCGGTAAAAAGTCCCCCTTTCTCGTATGTAGCGACCTCATACTCCCACAACTCATACATATCAAGCACAACGTATCCTTTCTCTACAGATTTTCTGATTTCATCCATAGTCCATGTTCCTACCATCGCCCTTTCCTCACTATCATGAAAACATTCCCCTTGGTTTTGAGTTTCCCCGCAAGTTCTACACAAAACAAACATCAATTTATTATTCATTTTTGCGGGGAGTACGGGATGATACAAGTTGTAAGGAGGTAGAATCTTACATTTTAACAAGCCCTCTACTTCAAGGCCTCTCTCTCGGCACTCATTTCCAACGTAAACAGTAGGGTGACCCACGGGATACTTACAATATTTATTTACATACGGGTAGAGGGAACAGACATCAACGTATTGAATTGTTTCTCCCTCTTCACATTTACAATTCGTTTTAGTATTGCCCGTCCTGCCTCCAAAGAAGGAATCTCTAGGATTAAGTGGAAGTGTGTTTAGAATGGACAGTTGGTTCAGGTGATTTAATTTTTTATCCTTCTTCAAACCTTTAAACTCACACTCCCACATCTCTACAACCTCATAGCTATTAAATCTTGCCATTTTGGACTTGGTTCTCTCGTAACGGAGATGCAAACTGTCTGAAGGATCCTCCTTCAGAGGTTCTTCTCGATTGTAAGGAAAACATTTTGGGCACCCGTGCCAATAACACCCGTGAAACTCATAAATTCTCTCACCATCAGACCCATCTACTTTCATTCCTTTAATTTTAACTTCTTTACCCCGGCCCGCATGTTGAATCTTTACTCCACGTTTCTCCTCCTCCCATGTTAGCCACTGTAAAGCAACGGCTGACTGCTTGTCTGCAAATCGGTACCCTGATTTTGGTATAAGTCCAATAGTATTTTCTTTTAAGAAGTTACGGCGGAAGGCCAAGTTACATGCGCTGGCTATTGTGATAGCCTCGAGAAAAGGATCTACGTTACACTCTTTAAGAAGCAAGGCTCTAAACTTAATACACGCTTGAGCTAGGATTTCTACGTCTGAAATACAGTACTCCAGGATTTCCTTTTTAAAATCAAACACGTAGTCTTCAGCGACTCGTTCCTCGTACCATTCTTCAAAGGCCTTGTGTGGTTTCTCAAACATAGACTCTGGGAAATAGTATTTTTTGTCGGGCATAGGGCCTACATAATCTTGGTTTGCCAATGTATTAAAAAGATGCGGGAAGTAGCCCTTCTTTTTCTCGGGAGGCAGATCGAAGGCTTTAGGGAGCGCAGAGAGGGCCATGGGGAAATAGCTTAGGGAGTCAATGAATCTGACGTTGTCCATTTCCATCAAAATAGCTTTAGTTCCCCGAGGCGTTATTTTTGGGGTAAATTTAGTATCTTCTATGATGTAGAATGAATTGGAAATCAAAACCCTGCCCGTTGTGGGCAATTACACAAACATCTTTAAATCTTTTTCGAACTTGCATCACATAGTCCATAAACTGTTTTACCGGTTCCTTTTCAAATACCCTTTGCCGTTCCGAGCAAGTTTCACACTCACCCCCATTAATACATTTAAAACAGTACTGTTGTGAGACACGCAAGTTAACTTGATGTACTTTTTGATTCTCGTCAGAGGAGAGAGACTCGTCTTGGCGAGTCTCCAAGTCAAAGAAAATAAACAAAAAATCACGGTCTTTGGGAGTTCTCCTATCTACCCTCATGAAACACTGATGTGCGGGGTCTTTGAACGCTTCACAGGGTTTACAATAAACTTCTCCGCATACGTGAGCTGTCTTACATTTTTTTGGATGAATAATTTTCTTACAGTCACGGCAGAGTTTTAAAGTTTTACAAACTTGCCCCTGATGGGCTATTAAACACCGCTCGTTTTTGAAGAAGCGACAGCAAAAACGGCATGTAATGCCTCCGTGTTCTAGTTTACAGGGTGGGGAGATAGTATGGCAGGACAAGCATCTGTTTGAGCATCGGTGCTCACCCTTGTTATTGTAGGGAATATGACATGCTTCACAGAAATAATGGCATACAAACGCGGCAGTTAAGTTTGTAATTACATTATAATGACCGTTGTGAAACAGAAGGTTTATTTTAAATTTAGCGTCTTCATTACCTCCTTCAAAATAGACATCCCGGCCTTTTCTGTCGTAGTTGTAGACGGTAATTTTGTATTTTTTAAGATGGGATTGGAATTTTTCAAGCTCGGGGATACCGGCGCCTTCCTCCGGCATTTCTACACGGGCTTTTGCTATGAGCTTATTAGCTCTGAAAGTTTGTCTTTTCCCCTTATCTTTTCGAATAGCGTAGATCTGAGGATCATTTTTTGCATACGCTTTGCCTACTACCAACGCTCTAGCCAAACATAAATTATCTTTGTTATTAATTACTACAATCCCTTTTCTAGCTTTAGATTCCTCGTCAAACGTATTGTAAAAGCCAGGCCTTACCCTCCCAGAACCTACTGGAACGTTAACTCGTGACACGTCTACTTTAAATGTGTCGGTAGACTTAATAGATTCGGAATTTGATTGAAGAATACCTCCAAAAACTTGCCAAAGTACATCACCGCTAACTTCAGAGACCGGTCTAAAATCTACATACCCCGGTTCAGCACTTTTTAAATTTATTGACTGTAATTTAAACCCTAGATAATCGGTAGGTACAGCATCGGCTTTAGCTTTTTCAACAATTTGATTGAGACCTTTACGAATCCAATCAAACTCAGAGATACCATTGGGAGGGTTAGTAAATTTAAAAACAGTACTAGTCCCGTAAAGTCTGAATTTTTTTAACATAGGTTTGATTTTTACTAATTAAATTTATCGGATTTTGAGGGTTCTTTTTAGAAACGTCCATTTTCAACAAAGAATTTAATACTGAAAACAAGCTAAACTGTGCTAACGCTTAAAAGAGAAAACACACCGACCAGAGTCAAACTCACACGGATACAACTGAATTACGCAGAATCAATAATAAGCTGTGCAAGAGAACACCTACGCAAGAGCAGCGCAAAAGAACGTCCGACCAGTGTGACGACTGAAATCAGACTGAAGAACCAGAGCTTGTTGTAAGAGCTATATAGTATGTAGGGGAGCACAGTACCCCTGTATCACTACGCAAGTCAGAAAAACACTAACATACACACACACTACGCAAGTCAAACCAGAACTACAAGTTATCGAAAGTTAACTCCAATGAAGGTTTAAAACACGAACAACTACGCAAGAGCAGTGCAAAAGAACGTCCGAACAGTGTGACAACTGAAATCAGACTGAAGAACTAGAGCTTGTTGTAAGAGATATATAGTATGTAGGAGAGCACAGTACCCCTGTATCACTACGCACGTCAGAAAAACACTAACACTACGCAAGTCAAATCAGAACTACAAGTTATCGATAGTTAACTCCAATGAAGGTTTCAAACACTACTCTAACCAAAAGAACGAGAATAGAAAGTGAGACTACTGTTACTCAGCACATAAAACACAACACTACTCTTGACACAAGAAAGTGAGGTTAGGTTTGGTGCCAATTTTTTCTTTTGGCGGGAAAATTTGGTGGGAAAATTTTCTTCTTACTCTTTCCTCGCTCAGCGGGTCGGAAAAGTGAGGTTACTGTTAGTCAACACATACAAAAACTGTTCTAACCAAAACTGTTTTAAAGAACAAGAATAGAAGGTGAGGTTACTGAGGTGAATTTACAGTTCAAAAAGAACCAGGGCAAAAAAATAAGGTTACTGAGAGTGAGGTTATGTCAGTCAACACAACACTACTTTAGCCACAAGGAAGTGAGGGTTTGTTTACTTTCTTTACTGTAAACTATCAAATCAAACAATTAAACACAAAACAACACTACTCTAGCCAAGACAATAAACACAACACAGAAATAAAATTAAGTACACCATGAAACGGAATATAATACAGTAAAGTTGGAGTGTAAAGAGTGAGGTTAGAAAAAGTGAGGTTACTTTAGCATTTCAGATAACGCTAAAAATCACACGACACTACTCTTGAAACATGTAGTTAACTCTGATGTTACTGTACACTAGCAAGTCATACAACACTCTTAACATAGATAAGTCAGGCATGAACAAGACAAGTGCATGATACCGTGATATTACTGTTATGTTACTCTTACTCAGCACATACAACGCACAACACTACTACAGTCAAATCAAACAAGAAACTGAGGTTACTGGGTGTGAGGTTATGTTAGTCAACACAACACTACTCTAAACAAATCAAACAATTAAATACAACGCAAAACACTACTCTCGACACAAGAAACTGAGGTTACTGGGAAATAAGGTTATGTTAGTCAGCACAACACTACTTTAGTCAAGCCAAACAATCAAATACAACGCACAAAACTACTTTTGACGCAAGAAACTAGGTTTGCTGTTATGTTATCCAATACATATAAACACAGGACTACCAAGTAAAACAAAATGGCTAAGGTACTTAATAAAGAACAAGAATAGAAAGTTGTATTACTGTCAGTCAACAAATACAAGCACGACACAACCCTTGACACAAGGAAGTGAGGTTATGTTACAAGTAGGATAGGGTAGGCAAACGCTCAAGATTATCTTTGCAAAACGCAGCAAACAGAGCAACACAGGGACACGTCTGATCGTAATGAAAGCTGAGAGCAAAGTGAGAGGAAAATAGCGGTAATTGGGGGTGGTGGGAAGGTGGCTGAAGCAATAGTGTTGTTTGTTGCGGGTGTATGGACCAATCAGAGGGCAGGACGACTAATTCCGACCAATCACATAGCAGTATTTTAACTGGTCACAACTAGTTTGCTGACAGAGACTTGTTGCGGATGTTGTGGTTAGATACGCAGAAGGAAGTGAGATTAGATACGCAGAAGGATGTGGAGGTTAGATGTATAGAAGGACACTGGGGTTAAAAAAAATAAATATGTAGAAGGAAACGTAGTTCAAATAATTACCACAGAATGCTAGATGATTAACAGCAGAAGGATACGAGGGCTAAATAATTACCACAGAAGGCTAGATGATTAACAACAGAAGGACACGAATTAACATGCCACCCAATCAGGTTACTTAAAAATGTTCACGTTATACCCGCCAGCTACAGTACGCTGAGAGACAGGATCTGTAGTTAGATACACAGAAGGAAGTGAAGGACGCGAGGGTTAAACAATTACCAAAAATGGTATATAATTAACCACAGGGGGATGAAAAAGATAAATAATCAACGACAGAGGGTAGCAAAATAACCACAGAGGGATGCAATTACACCCTAATTCCATTCCTCATAAGAGCCCATGTTATTCTATTCTCCCATAAGACCAATGTTATTCTATTCTCCATAAGACCCCATGTTAATCTATTCCCCATAAGAGCCCATGTTGGACCCAAAGTGGCCAGCCTTACTACTGTCAACATATTGAGTGCAAAATATTAAATACCTTTATATACTAAATGAAAATAATAGGAAATTAAAAACCAGGAAAATAACACTGAAATTGCCTGAAATTTGAAAAATCTAGCGCTACCTAGGGGTGAAGGGAGCAAGATACGACAAAATGTCATAGGAACAAAGTTGTAGATATTGTAAAATCCGTGGCACGTGGTGGTGTCTGTTTTTCGATAGGTCAATCCGTTCGGCCGCTAGAGCTCAAAAACTGTAATTTTAAAATAAGTCTTTTTGGGGGGGGTTTTAACAATTTTTTAGGGGGGTTAAAATCAAAAATTGACAGTTTTGGAAATTTTTCTGGGGGTTACAAGCTATAAGCTACCTGCATGCAAAATTTCAGGTTTCTAGCTAGTCTAGAAGTGGTCTAGAATTCGTATACCTCAGTGAGTGAGTGAGTGAGTGAGTGAGTGAGTGAGTGAGTTACACATGCGGCTGTATATATTTTAGACTTGCTTCACTCGCTGGGGGCTCTGCCCTCAGCCCCTGTGGAGGGCTTCGCCCCCAGATCGCTATAGGGTAGGTATGACCCGTTGTTTACATGGGTACCTAGCTCAAGTGAAAGTGGTTTCATATTAAGTGGCCTAGTACCGACATTATACTACTACTTACACAACAAAATAGACAAATCAGCAGTTATTTAAATATGAGTGGTAAACAATTTAAATAGTAGAGTTTGGGAATTTGTAAGGAGATTTGGGTTCAAGGCACGTGCATGCTATATCTCATGTACCCAAACAAATAATCTGCAACCCTCTCCCCTCTTAGACCTACCCTACCGCCACACTTCCCCAACCCCTAGATCCCTAGACCATTGTGGGAGGCTTCGCCCCTAGATCGATCGGGTTTAAATCATCAAATCTGTTCACGTGATAAATAATGCAAAACCACCACAAAACCTCGAAAAAATGTTGAAATTTGAAACATCTACCGGTATCTAAGGGCGAAGGATACGAGATACGACAAAGAGTCAAAAGTCAAAGTTTTAGATCATCTAAAATCCTTGGCAGTTGGAGGTATTCCGTTTATAAATAGGACCATCCGTTCGTCCGCTAGAGCTAAAATAAAAAGGCACTATGTTGGACATATTCAAAATCTCCTCCATTTTTGATTTTTTTATGTGGTTCTGATTAAAAAATTATACCTTTTTGCAATTTTCCTGGGGTTTTTAATGGACAAGCTACAAGTAGGCCTAGATTGATGGAGTGATTGAGTAAGTTATAGTAAGAGTAAGTATATACAAATGTGGCTGTATATATTATAGACTCGCTTCACTCGTTGGGGGCTCCGCCGCCAGACCCCTGTGGGGGCTTTGCCCCCAGGTCGCGGTTTGGTCTCAGGTCAAAGTGGTGTCATATAAACTGTCCCATAACTTACAGATTGCTACTAATCATAACGAAAAAAAGATAAATCAGCAGATATTTAAATTTGAAGCGAATAACAATTTAAAAAGTATGTTTTGGGAATGTTTAAGTAAGGTACAAGGAAAATGTATGCTTAATCTCACATTCCTAGTTCTAGTTGAAGTGGTGTAATTCTGAAAAAGCAGACGAATCACTGGATATTTTAAATTTGTAGATTTCTCACTTTAATTAAAACTATACTAATAGTAGGATTTAAGAATGTAAACAGGGGTTAAAAGTCACAGAGCATATGCATTCCAAGCCTCATGTACCTAGCTCAAGTAGAAATTGTGTCACGTCCATGCCAATTAATATCAGTTTTCGCAGAACCATCATTGCCTAACTACTTATACTAAGGAACCGGTCAAATCTGAAGACATTTAGAGGTTTGGATTTTCCGACAGGTTTAAGCCATCAAATCTGGTCTTATGACTGCAAATATTAATTAAGTTTGTTGTAGACATACTGCGTGCTCAATATTAGGCCTCCATCAAGTATATTAACGTAATAAACAATTGAAAACCCTTACAAATTCTCGAAGATATGCCGAAATTTGAAAAATCTATCGCTGCCTAAGGGTGAGGGAGGCAAGATACGAAAAAAGGTCAGAGGACCAAATTTGTAGATCGTCTAAAACCTTGGTAAGTGGAAATGTACCGTTTTTCGATAGGACCATCCGCTGGCCGCTAGAGCTGTAATAAAACGGCACTATATTAGACATGTTCAAAATATCCTCCATTTTGAATTTGTTTTGTGGTTATCATTAATTATTATAACTTTTTGCAATGTTCTTGGGGGTTTCAATGGACAAGCTACATGTATGCCTCATTCCACGTTTCTAGCTCATACAGAATTATCTGAGTAAGTCAATAAAGCAGTTTGTCATTTATGCAACAATCGAGGTTTTGAATTTATTTGTAGTATTTAAATATTAAAACAGGTTATTTTATCCACTGTTTCGTGAAAGTAATGTGTAACATATTGTGTGTCAATTATAAAGCCTTTAAATACTGAATTAAAGTGATAGGAAATAAAAAATTACGACTAAATAACCGTTGAAATTGCCTGAAATTTGACAAATATAGCGCTACCTAAGTGTGAAGGAAGTGAGATACGACAAAAGGTCACAGTAACAAAGATGTAGATCCTGAAAAATCAGTAGTTCTGGTCGTGCCCGTTTTTCGATAGGCCAATTCGTTCGGCCGCTAGAGCTCAAAAACTGGAATTAACTTTTTGGGTGGGTTTTAAATATTTTTTAGGGGGGTTAAAATAAATATTTTTCAGTTTTAGCGATTTTCCTAGGGGTTAAAAGCTTTAAGCTACCTGCATGCATAATTTCAGGTTTCTATCTCATCTAGAAGTGGTCTAGAATTTGTATACCTCAGTCAGTCAGTGAGTGAATTACACATATGGCTGCATATATTAAAGACTCGCTTCGCTCGCTAAGGGCTCCGCCCCCAGACCCCTGTGGGGGGCTTCGCCCCGAGGTCGCTGTTTGGCCACAGTTTAATGTAAATTCTGTTTCTGAATACTACTTGTCATGGAGACGTAGTATGTTAAATGGTAATCCTCCATGTTTTACCTAAGTGCTTAAAACAAATTAATACCCTTAACTGATGTATAATGTAGCCTTTTGTAAGGCGTCGTTTGAACCAGATAAGGAATACGACTACCGTTAACAACCTGAAATGCTATGACTTTGGGTAACTAGAAGCCTTCTGCAACAAATATGGCATGATTTATAAGGGATTTTACCCTTAACAGAGCCAACATAAAAAATACACCCGAAAAACACGAAAAGTCTACAAGAGCACATAAAACTTTGATTTTTTTGGGTGTTTAAATTACTTGATCTGGGCGTGGGAGTATTGCCTGGTACTAATTGTTACGTAGGAATACTGTTTGATAAGTATTAGGCCTCTAAGTTCTATATTAGAGCGACAAACTATTAAAAACCACGAACAAATCTATGAAAAAAGTTTAAATTAAAAAAATCTAGCGCTATCTAAGGGTGAAGGGGGTGAGATACGGCAAAATGTCATAAGACAAAAGTTGTAGTTCGTCTAAAATCCGTGACTCGTGGTGGTCTTCGTTTTTCAATAGGACAACCCGTTCGGCCGCTAGAGCTTAAATAAAACATACTACATTTTGATTTTTGTATCCACAATTATTTATTTTGTTAAGATAGTTCAAACTAAAAATAGTAGGATTTGGGAAGAAAAGGTGCAAGGCACATGCATGCCAAATCTCACGTCTCTAGCTCAAGTATTATTGGTGTCACATTTATGTCCAATAATATAAATTGGACAGAACCCCCAATACACCACTACTTATACTAAGAAAACGGTCATATCTAAAGATATTTAGAGTTTTTCATTTTTCGGCAGGTTTAATTAATAAAACTTGTCATATTTCTGCTGCTATTTATTAAGTGTAATGTAGACATACTGCGTGCCTAATATTAGGCCTCCATCAAGTATATTAACGTGATAGGCAATAAAAAACGGCCAAAATATTTCGAAAATATACCGAAATTTGAAACATTTAGCGCTACCTAAGGGTGAAGGAAACAAGATACGACAAAAAGTCATAGGCCCAAAGTTGTAGATCGTCTAAAATCCGTGTGTCGTGGTGGTCTCCGTTTCTTGATAGGACCGGCCACTACAGCCACAAAAAATGCACTATTTTGGAGATGTTCAAAATTTCCTCCATCGTCATACACCGTCATAACGTATAATAATACATGTGGTGTCTATAGGACATGTCCAACTAATCAAAACAAATTTGTGCTGGTTTTTACCCACTATGTAAGTCTAACAAGCCCAAATATCAACGAAAACACCGGGAAATCTAAAAAACTAGAGAATTTTTCAAAATTGTTTAGGGTTCAAACAATTGAAATTGGTCATGCGACTTCTGCCACATACTTCCTGTAATGTAGAGATATTCCGTGCCAAATATTAGGACTCTAAGTACTATTTTTGAGTGTCAAATAAATAAAAACCACTAAGTTTTGGTGGAAAATTGCTAAAGATTTAAGAAATCTAGCGCTACCTAAGGGTGAAGGGGGTGAAATACGGCAAAATGTCATATGAATAAAGTTGTAGTTTGTCTAAAATCCGTGGCACGTGGTGGTCTTCGTTTTTCGATAGGACAGCCCGTTCTGCCACTAGAGCCCAAATAACAAAATATTGCATTTTGATTTTTTTATTCACAATTATTTATTTCTTTTGAGATAGTTCAAACTAAAAATAGTAGGATTTGGGAAGAAAAGGTGCAACGCACACGAATTTCATATCTCACGATCCTAGTTAAAGTATAAATGGTGATACGTGCATTCTATTTAATAACAATTGTTCTAGAAGCGGCATTTCCTTACTACTTATACTTAGAAAACTGTAAAATATATAGATTTTAAGAGTTTTTGATTTTCCGGCAGGTTTAATCAGTAAAAATGGTTATATTTCTGCTGCTATTTACTAAGTGTGATGTAGACATACTGCGTGCCCAATATTAGGCCTCCGACAAGTATATTAACGTGATAGGAAATAAAAAACGGCCACAAAATATAGAAAATATGCCGAAATTTGAGAAATCTAGCGCTATCTAAGGGTGAAGGAGACGATATACGACAAAAAGTCATAGGACCAAAGTTATAGATCGTCTAAAGCCCGTCGTGTCGTAGTAGTCCCCGTTTCTCGATTGGACCAACCTTTCGGCCGCTACAGCACAAAAACAAGCACTATTTTGGAGATGTTCAAAATTTCCTCCCTTTTGAATTTTTTTGAGGAGGTTAAAATAAAAAATTATACATTTTTGCAATTTTCCTGGGGGTTTCAATAGACAAGCTACATATAGGCCTAATTCCATGTTTCTAGCTTATCTAGAATTACCTGAGTAAGTCGATAATGCAGTTTGTCATTTATAGAATAATTAGGGTTTTTAATTTTTTTAGGATGTTTAATTATCAAAATATGTTAGCTTATCGAGTGTTTCGTGAAGGTTAATGTGCAAACATATTGAGTGCCAAATATCAAGCCTTTACATACTAAATTAAAGTGATAGGAAATTAAAGACCACAAAAATAACCGTCGAAATTGCCTGAAATTTGAAAAATCTAGCGCTACCTAAGGGTGAAGGGAGCAAGATACGACCAAAAGTCATAGGAACAAAGTTGTAGATCTTCTAAAATCCGTGACACGTAGTGGTGTCCATTTTTCGATAAGTCAATCCGTTCGGCCGCTAGAGCTCAAAAACTGTAATTTTAAAATAAGCCTTTTTTGGGGGGTTTTAAATATTTTTTAAGGGGGATTGAAATAATAAAATGTCAGTTTTGGCAATTTTACTGGGGGTTACAAACTATAAGCTACCTGCATGCAAAATTTCAGGTTTCTAGCTCATCTAGAAGTGGTCTAGAATTCGTATACCTCAGTCAGTCAGTCAGTCAGTCAGTCAGTGAGTTACACATGCGGCTGTATAT
Source organism: Allygus modestus (assembly GCA_963675035.1). Taxonomy (NCBI): domain Eukaryota; kingdom Metazoa; phylum Arthropoda; class Insecta; order Hemiptera; family Cicadellidae; genus Allygus; species Allygus modestus. The sequence continues at coordinate 62,656,414 of OY776113.1, forward strand.
ATTATAGACTCGCTTCGCTCGCTGAGGGCTCCGCCCCCAGACCCCTGTAGGGGGCTTCGCCCCCAGGTAGTTTTTGGGTGCTTAGTTCCCGTGGCAGTGGCCCGGGTACCTAGCTCAAGTGAAAGTGGTGTCATATTAAGGACCCAGAACCGACATTATACTACTACTTATACAAAAAAATAGACAAATCAGCAGTTATTTAAATATGAGGGGGTTAAAATTGAAATAGTAGAGTTTGGGAATGTTTAAGGATATTTGAGGTTTCAAGGCACATGCATGCTATATCTCATATACCCAAACAGATAATTTGCAACCCTCTCTCCACCTAGACCTCCCCTACCAACCCACTTCCCCAACCCCTAAATCCCTAGACCATTGTGGGAGGCTTCGCCCCTAGATCAATTGGTGTAAGTCATAAAATCTGTTCACGTGATAAAAAATGCAAAAACACCACAAAACCTTGAAAAATGTTGAAATTTGAAAAATCTAGCGCTATCTAATGGTAAAGGATACGAGAAACGACAAAAGTCAAAGTTTTAGATCGTCTAAATTCCTTGGCAAGCGGAGGTATTCCGTTTATCGATAGGGCTATCCGTTCGTCTGTTAGAGCTAAAATGAAAAAGCACTATTTTGGACATATTCAAATTTTCCTCCATTTTTAATTTTTTTATGTGGTTCTGATTAAGAAATTCTACCTTTTCCAATTTTTCCGGAGTTTTTAATGGACAAGCTACATGTAGGCCTAATTCCACGATTATAGCTTGTCTAGAATTATCTGGGTAAGTCGATAATGCAGTTTGTCATTTATGGGTTATTTATGGGTATTTATAGGGTTTTTAATTTTTTTGAGGTGTTTAATTATTAAAAAATGTTAGTTTATCGACTAATTCGTGAAGGGTAATATGTAAAAATATTGAGTGCAAAATATCAAGCCTTTATATACTAAATTAATGTGATAGGAAATTAAAAACCACGAAAATAACCGTCGAAATTGCCTGAAATTTGAAAAATCTAGCGCCACCTAAGGGTGAAGGGAGTGAGATACGACAAAATGTCATAGGAACAAAGTTGTAGATCTTGCAAAATCCGTGGCACGTGGTGGTGTCCGTTTTTGATAGAACAATCCGTTCGGCCGCTAGAGCTCAAAAACTGTAATTTTAAAATGAGCCTTTTTGGGGGGGTTTTTAATATTTTTTTGGGGGGTTTATAATAAAAAAACTGTCAGTTTTGGCGATTTTCCTGGGGGTTACAAGCTATAAGCTACCTGCATGCAACATTTCAGGTTTCTAGCTTGTCTAGAAGTGGTCTAGAATTCGTATACCTCAGTGAGTGAGTGAGTCAGTTACACATGCGGCTGTATATATATTAAACTCGCTTCGCTCGCTGGGGGCTCCGCCCCCAGACCCCTGTGGGGGGCTTCGCCCCCAGGTCGCTGTTTGGCCCCAGTTTAATGGAAATTGGCCCAAATTCTATTTAAGACCTAAATTCTACAACTATTCCAAGGCTTTGATTATTTTAAGGGTTTAACCTATAAAATCCGGTCATATGCCTGTTGCTGAATATGACTTGTAATGGAGGTGTAGTATGTTAAATTTTAAGCCTCAATTATTAAGCCTCAATATTACCTTAGTGCTCGAAAAAATGAATACCCTTAACTGATGTATAATGTAGGCTTTATAAGGCGTCTTTTGAACCTTATAAGGAATACGACCACCGTTAACAACCTGAAATACTATGACTTTGGGTTTCTACAATCCTTCTGCAGGAAATATGACATGATTTATAAGGGATTTTACTCTCGACAGCACGCAATATACAAAGTATACCCGAAATACACGAATAAATCTACAAAAGCTCAAAGACTTTGATTTTTTTGGGTGTATAAGATATTTAATCTGGGCGTGTGAGTGTTGCTTGGTACTAATTGTAATGTAGGAACACTGTGTGATAAATATTAGGCCTCTAAGTTCTATATTAGAGCGAAAAACCATTAAAAGCCACAACAAATATTAGAAAAAAGCTTAAATTTAAAAAATCTGGCTCTACCTTAGGGTGAAGGGGGTGAGATACGGCAAAATGTCATAGAACTAAAGTTTTAGTTCGTCTAAAATCCGTAGCACATGGTGGTCTTCGTTTTTCGATAGGACAACCCGTTCGGCCGCTAGAGCTCAAATAAAAAATACTACATTTTGAATTTGTACTCCCAAATTTTCGTTTTGTGATAGTTCAATCTAAAAATAGTAGGATTTGGGAAGAAAAGGTGCAACGCACACGCAAGCCATATATCACGATCCTAGTTAAATTATAAATGGTGATACGTGCATTCTAATTAATAACAATTGTTCCGGAACCGTCATTTCCTTACTACTTATACTTAGAAAACGGTCAAATCTATAAAATTTAAGAGTTTTTTTATTTTCCGACAGGTTTAAGTAATAAGAACTGGTTATATTTCTGCTGTTATTTACTAAGTGTGATGTAGACATACTGCGTGCCCAATAATAGGCCTCCATCAAGTATATTAACGTGATAGGAAATAAAAAACCGCCACAAATTCTCAAAATTTAAAAAAATCTAGAGCTATCTAAGGGTGAAGGAGATGAGATACGACAAAATGTCAAAGGACCAAAGTTGTAGATCTTGCAAAATCCGTGGCACGTGTTGTTGTCCGTTTTTTGATAGGACCACCCGTTCGCGCGCTAGAGCTCAAAAACTATAATTTTAAAATAAGCCTTTTTGAGGGGTTTTAAATATTTTTTTAAGGGGGGTTGAAATGACGAAATGTCGGTTTTGGCGATTTTCCTGGGGGTTACAAGCTATAAACTACCTGCATGCAAAATTTCAGGTTTCTAACTCATATAGAAGTGATCTAGAATTCGTATACCTCAGTCAGTCAGTCAGTCAGTCAGTCAGTGAGTTACACATGCGGCTGTATATATTATAGACTCGCTTCGCTCGCTGGGGGCTCCGCCCCCAGACCCCTGTGGGGGGCTTCGCCCCCAGGTCGCTGTTTGGCCACAGTTTAATGGAAATTGACCCAAATTCTATTTAAGACCTAAATTCTACAACTATTCCAAGGCTTTGATTATTTTAAGGGTTTAACCTATAAAATCCGGTCATATGCCATTTGCTGAATACGACTTGTCTTAAAGGTGTTATGTTAAATTTTAAGCCTCAATGCATAACCTAAGTGCTCGAAAAAAATGAATACCCTTAACTGATGTTTAATGTAGGCTTTATAAGGCGTCTTTTGAACCTTATAAGGAATACGACCACCGTTAACAACCTGAAATACTATGACTTTGGGTTTCTACAATCCTTCTGCAGGAAATATGACATGATTTATAAGGGATTTTACCCTCGACAGCGCGCAATATACAAAGTATACCCGAAATACACGAATAAATCTACAAAAGCTCAAAGACTTTGATTTTTTGGGTGTATAAGATATTTAATCTGCGCGTGTGAGTGTTGCTTGGTACTAATTGTAATGTAGGAACACTGTGTGATAAATATTAGGCCTCTAAGTTCTATATTAGAGCGAAAAACCATTAAAAACCACAACAAATATTAGAAAAAAGCTTAAATTTAAAAAATCTATCGCTACCTAAGGGTGACGGGGTTGAGATACGGCAAAATGTCAAAGAACTAAAGTTGTAGTTCGTCTAAAATCCGTGGCACATGGTGGTCTTCGTTTTTCGATAGGACAACCCGTTCGGCCGCTAGAGCTCAAATAAAAAATACTACATTTTGAATTTGTACTCCCAAATTTTCGTTTTGTGATAGTTCAATCTAAAAATAGTAGGATTAGGGAAGAAAAGGTGCAACGCACACGCAAGCCATATATCACGGTCCTAGTTAAAGTATAAATAGTGATACGTGCATTCTAATTAATAACAATTGTTCCGGAACCGTCATTTCCTTACTACTTATACTTAGAAAACGGTCAAATCTATAAAATTAAAGAGTTTTTTATTTTCCGACAGGTTTAAGTAATAAAAACTGGTTATATTTCTGCTGTTATTTACTAAGTGTGATGTCCACATACTGCGTGCCCAATAATAGGCCTCCATCAAGTATATTAACGTAATAGGAAATAAAAAACCGCCACAAATTCTCAAAATTTAAAAAAATCTAGAGCTATCTAAGGGTGAAGGAGACGAGATACGACAAAACGTCAAAGGACCAAAGTTGTAGATCTTGCAAAATCCGTGGCACGTGTTGTTGTCCGTTTTTTGATAGGACCACCCCTTCGCGCGCTAGAGCTCAAAAACTATAATTTTAAAATAAGCCTTTTTTGGGGGGTTTTAAATATTTTTTTAAGGGGGGTTGAAATACGAAATGTCGGTTTTGGCGATTTTCCTGTGGGTTACAAGCTATAAGCTACCTGCATGCAAAATTTCAGGTTTCTAACTCATACAGAAGTGGTCTAGAATTCGTATACCTCAGTCAGTCAGTTAGTCAGCCAGTGAGTTACACATGCGGCTGTATATATTATAGACTCGCTTCGCTCGCTGGGGGCTCCGCCCCCAGACCCCTGTGTGGGGCTTCGCCCCCAGGTCCCTGTCGTAAATTATACCCTTAACCGATGTATAATGTAGCCTTTAAAAGGCGTATTTTGAACCTTATAAGGGATACGACCACCGTTAACAACCTGAAATACTATGACTTTGGGTAACTAAAAGCCTTCTGCAACAAATATGACATGATTTATAAGGGACTTTACCCTCGACAGTGCGCAACATAGAAAATGTACCCGAAAAACACAAAAAGTCTACGAGAGCTCAAAAACTTTGATTTTTTTGGGTGTTTTAGATACTTAATCTGGGCGTGGGAGTATTTCTTGGTACTAATTGTAATGTAAGAATACTGTGCGATAAGTATTAGGCCTCTAAGTTCTATATTAGAGCGACAAACCATTAAAACCACAAACAAATTTGTGAAAAAAGTTTAAATTTAAAAAATCTAGCGCTATCTAAGGGTGAAAGGGGTGAGATACGGCAAACTGTCATAGGACCAAAGTTGTAGTTCGTCTGAAATCCGTGGCACATAGTGGTCTTCGTTTTTTGATAGGACAACCCGTTCGGCCGCTAGAGCTTAAATAAAAAAATACTACATTTTGATTTTTGTATTCACAATTATTTATTTTATTGAGATAGTTAAAACTAAAATAGTAGTATTTGGAACGAAAAGGTGGAAGGAACATGCATGCCAAATCTCACGCCTCTAGCTCAAGTATTATTGGTGTCACGTGTATATCCAATAATATAAATTAGGTCAGAACCCCCAATACACCACTACTTATACAAAGAAAACGGTCATATCTAAAGATATTTAGATTTTTTCATTTTTCGACAGGTTTAATTAATAAAAACTGGTCATATTTCTGCTGCTATTAACTAAGTGTGATGTAGACGTACTGCGTGCCCAATATTAGGCCTCCATCAAGTATATTAACGTGATAGGAAATAAAAAACGGCCAAAATATTTCGAAAATATGCCGAAATTTGAAAAATCTAGCGCTACCTAAGGGTGAAGGAGATGAGATACGACAAAATGTCATAGGACCAAAGTTGTAGATCGTCTAAAATCCGTGGCACACGGTGGTCTCCGTATCTCGATAGGACCAACCGTTCGGCCGCTACAGCGCAAATAAAAAGTCACTATTTTGGACATGTTCAAAATTTCGTCCATTTTGAATTTTTTTGAGGAGGTTAAAATAAAAAATTGTAACTTTTTGGAATTTTCCTGGGGGTTACAAGGTACAAGCTACATACATACCAAATTTCAGGTTTCTAGCTCTTCTAGAAGTGGTCTAGAATTCGTATACCTCAGTCAGTCAGTCAGTCAGTGAGTTACACATGCGGCTGTATATATATTAGACTCGCTTCGCTCGCTGGGGGCTCCGCCCCCAGACCCCTGTGGGGGGCTTCGCCCCCAGGTCGCTGTTTGGCCACAGTTTAATGGAAATTGGCCCAAATTGTATTTAATACCTAAATTCTACAACTATCCCAAGGCTTTAATTATTTAAGGGTTTAACCTATAAAATCCGGTCATATGCCTGTTCCTGAATACGAATTGTCATGGAGGTGTAGTATGTTAAATTTTAAGCCTCAATGTATTACCTAAGTGCTCGAAAAAAAATGAATACCCTTAACTGATGTATAATGTAGTCTTTATAAGGCGTCTTTTGAACCTTATAAGGAATACGACCACCGTTAACAACCTGAAATACTATGACTTTGGGTTTCTAAAATCCTTCTGCAGGAAATATGACAGGATTTATAAGGGATTTTACCCTCGACAGCGCGCAATATACAAAGTATACCCGAAATAAACGAATAAATCTACAAAAGCTCAAAGACTTTGATTTTTTTTGGGTGTATAAGATACTTAATTTGGGCGTGTGAGTGTTGCTTTGTACTAATTGTAATGTAGGAACACTGTGTGATAAATATTAGGGCTCTAAGTTCTATATTAGAGCGAAAAACCATTAAAAACCACAACAAATCTTAGAAAAAAACTTAAATTTAAAAATCTAGCGCTACCTAAGGGTGAAGGGGGTGAGATACAGCAAAATGTCATAGAACTAAAGTCTTAGTTCGTCTAAAATCCGTGGCACATGGTGGTCTTCGTTTTTCGATAGGACAACCCGTTCGGCCGCTAGAGCTCAAATAAAAAATACTACATTTTGAATTTGTACTCCAAAATTTTCGTTTTGTGATAGTTCAATCTAAAAATAGTAGGATTTGGGAAGAAAAGGTGCAACGCACACGCAAGCCATATATCACGATCCTAGTTAAAGTATAAATGGTGATACGTGCATTCTAATTAATAACAATTGTTCCCGAATCGTCATTTCCTTACTACTTATACTTAGAAAATGGTCAAATTTATAAAATTTAAGAGTTTTTTATTTTCCGACAGGTTTAAGTAATAAAAACTGGTCATATTTTTGCTGCTATTTACTAAGTGTGTTGTAGACATACTGCGTGCCCAATATTAGGCCTCCATCAAGTATATTAACGTGATAGGAAATAAAAAACGGCCAAAATATTTCGAAAATATGCCAAAATTTGAAAAATCTAGCGCTACCTAAGGGTGAAGGAGACGAGATACGACAAAAAGTCATAGAACCAAAGTTGTAGATCGTCTAAAGTCCGTGGCACGTGGTGGTCTCCGTTTCTCGATAGGACCAACCGTTCGGCCGCTACAGCTCAAATAAAAAGTCACTATTTTAGACATGTTCAAAATTTCCTCCATTTTGAATTTTTTTGAGGAGGTTAAAATAAAAAATTGTAACTTTTTAGAATTTATCTGGGGGTTACAAGGTACAAACTACATACATGCCAAATTTCAGGTTTCTATCTCGTCTAGAAGTGGTCTAGAATTCGTATACCTCAGTGAGTGAGTGAGTGAGTGAGTGAGTGAGTTACACATGCGGCTGTATATATTATAGACTCGCTTCGCTCGCTGGGGGCTTCGCCCCCAGATCCCTGTCGAAGCACCTATGGCACATAGTTTAATTACGCTAATATCCTGAGGTCATATGTATACTCAAAATATAAAGTAGACTTATTAGTAAAAAATTTGGGCCTAGCAGTACAATATTAGAGTATATAACAATTTAAAAACTGATGCATAATGTAGCCTTTAAAAGGCGTATTTTGAACCTTATAAGGGATATGACCACCGTTAACAACCTGAAATACTATGACTTTGTGTAACTAAAAGCCTTCTGCAACAAATATGACATAATTTATAAGGGATTTTACCCTCGACAGTGCGCAACACAGAAAATGTACCCGAAAAACACAAAAAGTCTACAAGAGCTCAAAAGCTTTGATTTTTTGGGTGTTTAAGATACTTAATCTGGGCGTTGGAGTATTTCTTAGTACTAATTGTAATGTAGGAATACTGTGTAATAAGTATTAGGCCTCTAAGTTCTATATTAGAGCGACAAACCATTGATAACCACAAAAAAATTGTGAAAAAGTTTACATTTAAAAAATCTAGCGCTATCTAAGGGTGAAAGGGGTGAGATACGGCAAAATGTCATAGGACTAAAGTTGTAGTTCGTCTGAAATCCGTGGCACGTGGTGGTCTTCATTTTTCGATAGGACAACCCGTTCGGCCGCTAGAGCTTATATAAAAAAATACTACATTTTGATTTTTGTATTCACAATTATTTATTTTGTTGAGATAGTTCTAACTAAATATAGTAGGATTTGTGAAGAAAAGGAGCAAGGCACATCCATGCCAAATCTCACGTCTCTAGCTCAAGTATTATTGGTGTCACGTGTATGTCCAATAATATAAATTGGCACAGAACCCCCAATACACCACTACTTATACTAAGAAAACGGTCATATCTAAAGATATTTAGAGTTTTTCATTTTTCGACAGGTTTAATTACTAAGAACTGGTCATATTTTTCGTGCTATTTACTAAGTGTGATGTAGACATACTGCGTGCCCAATATTAGGCCTCCATCAAGTATATTAACGTGATAGGAAATAAAAAACGGATAAAATATTTCGAAAATATGCCGAAATTTAAAAAATCTAGCGCTACCTAAGGGTAAAGGAGACAAGATACGACAAAAAGTCATAGGACCAAAGTTTCGATCGTCTAAGATCCGTGTGTCGCGGTGGTCTCCGTTTCTCGATAGGACAATCCGTTTGGCCGCTACAGCCCAAAAAAATGCACTATTTTGGATATATTCAAATATTCCTCAATTTTTAATTTTTTTTATGTCGTTCTGATTAAAAATAATACCTTTTTGCAATTTTTCTGGAGGTTTTAATGGACAAGCTACATGTAGGCCTAATTCCACGTTTATAGCTTGTCTAGAATTACCTGAGTAAGTCGATAATGCAGTTTGTCATTTACGGGGCAATTAGGGTTTTTAATTTTTTTGAGGTGTTTACTTATTAAAACATGTTAGTTTATAGACTAATTCATGAAGGGTAATGTGTAAACATATTGAGTGCCAAATATCAAGCCTTTATATACTAAATTAATGTGATAGGAAATTAAAAACCACGAAAATAACCGTCGAAATTGCCTGAAATTTGAAAAATCTAGCACTACCTAAGGGTGAAGGGAGCGAGATACGACAAAATGTCATATGAACAAAGTTGTAGATCTTGCAAAATCCGTGGCACATGGTGGTGTCCGTTTTTCGATAGGTCAATCCGTTCGGCCGCTAGAGCTCAAAAACTGTAATTTTAAAATAAGCCTTTTTTGGGGGGGTTTTAAATATTTTTTTGGGGGGGTTATGATATAAAACTGTCAGTTTTGGCGATTTTCCTGGGGGTTACAAGCTATAAGCTACCTGCATGCAAAATTTCAGGTTTCTAGCTCGTCTAGAAGTGGTCTAGAATTCGTATACCTCAGTGAGTGAGTGAGTGAGTGAGTCAGTTACACATGCGGCTGTATATATATTAGACTCGCTTCGCTCGCTGGGGGCTCCGCCCCCAGACCCCTGTGGGGGGCTTCGCCCCCAGGTCCCTGTCGTAAATTATACCCTTAACTGATGTATAATGTAGCCTTTAAAAGGCGTATTTTGAACCTTATAAGGGATACGACCACCGTTAACAACCTGAAATACTATGACTTTGGGTAACTAAAAGCCTTCTGCAACAAATATGACATAATTTATAAGGGATTTTACCCTCAACAGTGCGCAACTAAGAAAATGTACCCAAAAAACACGAAAAGTCTACAAGAGCTCAAAAACTTTGATTTTTTGGTTGTTTAAGATGCATAATCTGGGCGTGGGAGTATTTCTTAGTACTAATTGTAATGCAGGAATACTGTGTGATAAGTATTAGGCCTCTAAGTTCTATATTAGAGCGACAAACCATTAAAAACCACAAACAAATTTGTGAAAAAGTTTACATTTAAAAAATCTAGCGCTATCTAAGGGTGAAAGGGGTGAGATACGGTAAAATGTCATAGGACTAAAGTTGTAGTTCGTCTGAAATCCGTGGCACATAGTGGTCTTCGTTTTTCGATAGGACAACCCGTTCGGCCGCTAGAGCTTAAATAAAAAAATACTACATTTTGATTTTTGTATTCACAATTATTTATTTTATTGAGATAGTTCAAACTAAAAATAGTAGGATTTGGAAAGAAAAGGTGGAAGGCACATGCATGTCAAATCTCACGTCTCTAGCTCAATTATTATTGGTGTCACGTGTATATCCAATAATATTAATTGGGACAGAACCCCCAATACACCACTACTTATACTAAGAAAACGGTCATATCTAAAGATATTTGGATTTTTTCATTTTTCAACAGGTTTAATTAATAAAAACTGGTCATATTTATGCTGCTATTTACTAAGTGTGATGTAGACATACTGCGTGCCCAATATTAGGCCTCCATCAAGTATATTAACGTGATAGGCAATAAAAAACGGCCAAAATATTTCGAAAATATGCCGAAATTTGAAAAATCTAGCGCTACCTAAGGGTGAAGGAGACGAGATATGACAAAAACCCATAGGACCAAAGTTGTAGATCGTCTAAAATCCGTGGCACGTGGTGGTCTCCGTTTCTCGATAGGACCAACCGTTCGGCCGCTACAGCTCAAATAAAAAGTCACTATTTTGGATATGTTCAAAATTTCCTCCATTTTGAATTTTTTTGAGGAGGTTAAAATAAAAAATTGTAACTTTTTGGAATTTTCCTGGGGGTTACAAGGTACAAGCTACATAAATGCCAAATTTCAGGTTTCTAGCTCTTCTAGAAGTGGTCTAGAATTCGTATACCTCAGTCAGTCAGTCAGTCAGTCAGTCAGTGAGTTACACATGCGGCTGTATATATATTAGACTCGCTTCGCTCGCTGGGGGCTCCGCCCCCAGACCCCTGTGGGGGGCTTCGCCCCCAGGTCCCTGTCGTAAATTATACCCTTAACTGATGTATAATGTAGCCTTTAAAATGCGTATTTTGAACCTTATAAGGGATACGACCACCGTTAACAACCTGAAATACTATGACTTTGGGTAACTAAAAGCCTCTGCAACAAATATGACATGTTTTATAAGGGATTTCACCCTCGACAGTGCGCAACATAGAAAATGTACCCGAAAAACACGAAAAGTCTACAAGAGCTCAAACACTTTGATTTTTTTGGGTGTTTAAGATACTTAATCTGGGCGTGGGAGTATTTCTTAGTACTAATTGTAATGTAGGAATACTGTGTGATAAGTATTAGGCCTATAAGTTCTATATTAGAGTGACAAACCATTAAAATCCACAAACAAATTTGTGAAAAAAGTTTAAATTTAAAAAATTTAGCGCTATCTAAGGGTGAAAGGGGTGAGATACGGCAAAATGTCATAGGACTAAAGTTGTAGTTCGTCTGAAATCCGTGGCACATAGTGGGCTTCGTTTTTCGGTAGGAACACCCGTTCGGCCTCTAGAGCTTAAATAAAAACATACTACATTTTGATTTTTGATTCACAATTATTTATTTTGTTGAGATAGTTCAAACAAAAAATAGTAGGATTTGGGAAGAAAAGGTGCAAGGCACATGCATGCTAAATCTCACGTCTCTAGCTCAAGTATTATTGGTTTCACGTGTATGTCCAATAATATAAATTGGCATAGAACCCCCAATACGCCACTACTTGTAGTAAGAAAACGGTCAAATCTAATGATATTTAGAGTTTTTCATTTTTCGACAGGTTTAATTAATAAAAACTGGTCATATTTCTGCTGCTATTTTTTAAGTGTGATGTAGACATACCGCTTGCCAAATATTAGGCTTCCATCAAGTATATTAACGTGATAGGAAATAAAAAACGGCCAAAATATTTCGAAAATATGCCAAAATTTGAAAAATCTAGCGCTACCTAAGGGTGAAGGAGACGAGATACGACAAAAAGTCATAGGACCAAAGTTGTAGATCTTGCGAAATCCGTGTCACATGGTGGTGTCCGTTTTTCTATAGGATAATTAGTTGAACCGCTAGAGCTCAAAAACTGGAATTTTAAAATAAGCCTTTTTTGGGGGAATTTAAATATTTTTTTTAGGAGGGTTAAAATGAAAAATTGTCAAATTTGGCAATTTTCCTGGGGGTTACAAGGTAAAAGCTACCTGCGTGCAAAATTTCAGGTTTCTAGCTCGTCTAGAAGTGGTCTAGAATTCGTATACCTCAGTGAGTCAGTCAGTTACACATGCGGCTGTATATATATTAGATGCGGCTGTATATATTTTAGACTCGCTTCGCTCTAAGTACTATTTTTGAGTGTCAAATAAATAAAAACCACTAAGTTTTGGTGGAAAATTGCTAAAGATTTAAGAAATCTAGCGCTACCTAAGGGTGAAGGGGGTGAGATACGGCAAAATGTCATATGAATAAAGTTGTAGTTTGTCTGAAATCCGTGGCACGTGGTGATCTTCGTTTTTCGATAGGACAGCCCGTTCTGCCACTAGAGCCCAAATAAAAAAATATTGCATATTCACAATTATTTATTCCTTTTGAGATAGTTCAAACTAAAAATAGTAGGATTTGGGAAGAAAAGGTGCAACGCACACGCATGCCATATCTCATGATCCTAGATAAAGTATAAATGGTGATACGTGCATTCTATTTAATAACAATTGTTCCAGAACCGGCATTTCCTTACTACTTATACTTAGAAAACTGTAAAATATATAGATTTTAAGAGTTTTTGATTTTCCGGCAGGTTTAAGTAGTAAAAATGGTTATATTTCTGCTGCTATTTACTAAGTGTGATGTAGACATACTGCGTGCCCAATATTAGGCCTCCGACAAGTATATTAACGTGATAGGAAAAAAAACGGCCACAAAATATAGAAAATATGCCGAAATTTGAGAAATCTAGCGCTATCTAAGGGTGAAGGAGACGATATACGACAAAAAGTCATAGGACCAAAGTTATAGATCGTCTAAAACCCGTATGTCGAAGTAGTCCCTGTTTCTCGATTGGACCAACCATTCGGCCGCTACAGCACAAAAACATGCACTATTTTGGAGATGTTCAAAATTTCCTCCCTTTTGAATTTTTTTGAGGAGGTTAAAATAAAAATTATACCATTTTCCTGGGGGTTTCAATAGACAAGCTACATATAGGCCTAATTCCATGTTTCTAGCTTATCTAGAATTACCTGAGTAAGTCGATAATGCAGTTTGTCATTTATAGAATAATTAGGGTTTTTAATTTTTTTGGGATGTTTAATTATTAAAATTAGTTAGTTTATCGAGTGTTTCGTGAAGGTTAATGTGTAAACATATTGAGTGCCAATTATCAAGCCTTTACATACTAAATTAAAGTGATAGGAAATTAAAGACCACAAAAATAACCATCGAAATTGCCTGAAATTTGAAAAATCTAGCGCTACCTAAGGGTGAAGGGAGCAAGATACGACAAAAAGTCATAGGAACAAAGTTGTAGATCTTGTAAAATCCGTAGCACGTGGTGGTGTCTGTTTTTCGATAGGTCAATCCGTTCGGCCGCTAGAGCTCAAAAACTGTAATTTTAAAATAAGTCTTTTTTGGGGGGGTTTTAACAATTTTTTTAGGGGGGTTAAAATCAAAAATTGACAGTTTTGGAAAATTTTCTGGGGGTTACAAGCTATAAGCTACCTGCATGCAAAATTTCAGGTTTCTAGCTAGTCTAGAAGTGGTCTAGAATTCGTATACCTCAGTGAGTGAGTGAGTGAGTGAGTGAGTGAGTGAGTTACACATGCGGCTGTATATATTTTAGACTCGCTTCACTCGCTAGGGTCTCCGCCCCCAGACTCCTGTGGGGGGCTTTGCCCTTATGTGATTGTTTATCCTCAGGTTAAAAGTGGTGTCTTATCAAGTAACCCAGAACTGACATATTATTACTACTCATATTAAGAAAATATACAAATCAGCAGCCATTTTAATTTGAGGGTATTGTCACATAAAAAAGGAAGGTTTTGGGAATGTTTAAGATGATTAGAGGGTATGTGCAAACGTGTAAATGCTGTTAACCCCCCACTCGAAATATATAAAATATCCACTAATTTATTATATTTCATAGTTTAAAGATATATATATATATAGCTGCATTTAACAACCTGAAAAATGACATTTGTGGGTTTCCTACAAGCTATATATAGCTAGTTTATACTAACTTATAAGAGGGTTTACACTATAAGTGGTCCTAGTGTAAACAAAACTAGTGTAGATCGTCTAAAATCCGTGTCTCGTGGTGGTCTCGGTTTGTCTATAGGACCAACTGTTCGGCGGCTACAGCTCAAATAAAAAGGTGCTATTTTGGACATGTTAAAAATTTCCTCCATTTTGATTTTTTGTGTGGTTATGGTAAAAAATTATTATGAGGTTACGATTTAAAATCATAACTTTTGGCAATTTTCCTGGGGGTTACAAGGTACAAGCTACGTGCGTGCCAAATGTAACGTTGCCAGCTCATCTAGAAGGGGTCTGTAATTCGTATAACTCAGTGAGTGAGTGAGGCACTATTTTGGACATGTTCAAAATTACGTTCATTTTGAATTTTATTGAGGAGGTGAGTGAGTGAGTGAGTGAGATACACATGCGGCTGTATATATTATATACTCGCTTCGCTCCCAGGTCGCTTTTTGGCCTCATGTTGAAGTGGTGTAATATCAAGTGGTCCAAAACCCCCATAAGACTACTACTTATATTAAGAATAAAGACAAATTAGCAGATATTTCAGTATAATACCATCCGTTTGGCCGTTAGGACTGTTTAAACAGTACTACATTTTGATTCTTGTAATCTGCCATTATGATTTTTTTTGAGGTAGTTAAAATAAAAAAATAAATAATGCTTGGGAATTTTCTCAAAGATATAAAGCACATACATGCCAAATCTCACGTCCCTTAGCTCAAAGTAGGGGGCAATAGCCGATTCTGAACCAGCAGCAACCTGCTTGCTCCACTGTGGAGCTGTGGAGCCCCCCCCTCCCCCCTCCCCCCCTCTCCCCCCCGGTCGCCAGCGGCACTTTTCGTGATGACCTTGAACATGAGGAAAAAACTTTCGAAAATTAATAACTAGCCTATTTATCCACCGATTCCCACGGGACTTTTTCCAGAGTGTAGGCCTATCCCCAAGGAAGCGAATGATGAAAGAACCCCATAGACCCGCCATCAAACAAGCCCGTTATTAATTTTTAAACGAGTTTTCCTTATGGGATCTCGGCTGTTTACCGACCGATTTTGACGAAACTTCATCACATGTCGGGCGGCGGCCTAAGTAAACCATCGCTTAAAGAAAATTGAAAATCCACCATTAAACAAGCCCGTTATTAATTTTTAAACGCGTTTTCCTTATGGGATCTCGGTTGTTTACCGACCAATGTTAATGTAACTTCGCCACATGTTGTATGTCGACCCGAGCAAACCATCGCTGAAGGAAACCCAAATATCCACCATCAATCAAGCCCGTTATTAATTTTTAATCGCGTTTTCCGTATGGGATCTCGGCTGTTTACCGACCGAACTCGATGTGACTTCACTACACGTCGTATGCCGGCTTGGTCAAACCAAACAGCGATCGGCTCCGCAGCGTCACGTGTTGAGGCGCGTGCTAGGGCCTACGTGACTGTCCCAGCCTGTTTACTCATCAGCGGTTCTGGGAATTGGTTACCGCTTACATTACACTGCGAAGCATCTAGAAGCTTCTAGAACGTCGTGGACCGCGGTGACATCATCTCCATGCCTACGTGACCGTCCGGGCCTGTTTACTCATTAGCGGTTCCGAGAACTGTTTACTGCTTTCACCGCCTACTGTACGGTACGTAGCTATGTTACTTCAGTGATTGTCATCGCTTCCTTCATTCAGTTTGTGTTTGGAGCCCAGTGTGTGTAGACGTTCTACTTCAGTGCTGTGCTAGTCCTTACCGCACCATATTTCGAGATCTGTTAAACGTAAGTATATGTAGTCTTATAAGTTGTAGTGTGGACCGCCTCAGGCTGTTTACTCATTAGCGATAATTGCCAAGTTGAATAAATTTCATTATGTTTTAGGGAAAAACGATTCGTTATTGCTATAGAACAACTTACACGTTATTTTCAATTTCTTGGAGGAAACCAG
Organism: Allygus modestus; assembly: GCA_963675035.1. Lineage (NCBI taxonomy): Eukaryota > Metazoa > Arthropoda > Insecta > Hemiptera > Cicadellidae > Allygus > Allygus modestus. The sequence goes on from OY776113.1 coordinate 62,672,500, forward strand.
TGTACTAACATAAAACGAGGAAACCTGTGTACTAATGTTAGACGTGTCATGGTTTTAAATCTTGTCTATCATGCATCAATGTAAAGCTCCCATTCTCTAACTTACTATCTTTTCCTTCTTTTTATACAAACTAATTTGTAAATGCAAGAGACTTATCATATTCGTTGTTGCAGATGAACAACCAACACCTGTGCGAGGTCTGCGGCCGAGCCTTCAGCCTGCTCAGAAACCTGAGGCGGCACGCGGAGTCCGCCCACAACGCTAGACGTCACGACTGCCACGTCTGCGATAGGCGCTTCACAAGAGGCGACAGCCTCCGCCGCCACGTCGCCACGGTTCACGGACCACACGCCGCGGCGGAGCCCCAACCGCAACGAGCGGACCATGCCTGCCGACTGTGCCCGGCCATCTTCGCCAGCCTGGAGGACGTGCGCTGCCACATGCAAGCGGCTCACTCCGCGATGCCAGCAGCAGCTCCTTCCTCCTCCTCGAGCCCCGATCACCACGTGGAGTGCGAGCGATGCGGTAGACGCTTCGACCGCGACCTGGAACTGAGACGACACGTCCGGACCGTCCATCCTCCCACGTTCCGTTGTGCCTACTGCGACCGCGGGTTTACCCGTCGCTTCAACCGCAACCAGCACGAGTCTCACAACTGCCCTGTTGTGAGGAACCTGGCTCAAGAACCATCCAAGTTCCACTGCGTGTACTGCGAAAAGGGGTTTACTCGCCGCTTCAACCGCGACCATCACCAGTCTCACAACTGCCCTGTTGTGAGGGACCTGACCCAAGACCGACTGCCTAGGTTGTTCTCTCCTCCCCCTCTTCCACACAGCAACCAGTCGTTGCGCCGTTAAGGAGCCAGCGCCGAGCCCCAATCAAGCCAGATGCCTAGCACCGAGCCACGACCAGGACCGAGCACCGAGCCACAGCCAGAGCTCAGCACCGAGCCCCAGCCCCGCCCAGGACCTAGCGTCGAGCCTCAGACCATCGATGACGAGATGGAGGGTGGCGGCCGCCCCGTGTTCCAGCTCGTGCATCGGGCCTTCCGGAGTCGCCTCCTCACCTACCGCCTGGCCCAGCCGTTAGACGCCTTGCTGACCGTTGAGGATGCGCTGACCCTGTTGTTTGACGAGGTTCTGGACCTGATGGAGAACGTCATGACCCAACATCCGAGCATCAAGGCGAACATGGTCCTGGAATGTGAGTTCTCCAACATTCACGGGGCCACCTGCCTGCGCTCCTTCAACACGAAGAACGTCCCACTGACCGAGGCCTCCGACTTGGAGGCTTTCCTCTCCGCGACGTTCGAGACGATCGTGAAGAAGAAGGAGCAGTGCGAACTGGTAGGCAGCGGCTGGACATACCTGCGTATACGGGACCTGGAGATCCGCGTGAACGAGTACACGCCGCTCGGGGGCAGAGCGTATCTCCAGCTGCCAAGGGCTATTGCAGACAGGCACGCTGTTGTCAATGTGCTAAACGCCGACGACATGTGCTTCATGTACGCTATCCTGGCCAAGTTCGTTGCGCGACACGCGGAGAGACCTACAGCGTATACGCCGGACATCATCGCCCGCTACGACTGGACCGGTTTGCGTTTCCCCGTGACGCTCAAGGACATCAAGACCTTCGAGGGCAAGAACAACATCAGCGTAAACGTCTACGGGACCGAGCGCGCGATGGTGGGAAGACGCCCTGACGGAACTCCCAAGTTCATGGATAGGGTCTACCCCTTGAAGATCTGCAAGCGAGAGCTTGAAGACCACAGGGACCTGCTGTACGTGACCACCGACGGGGACAGCCACTACGCATACATCACGGACCTGAGTCGACTGGTCAATCGCCAGCTCACTGACCACGGGCATAGGATCTACGTCTGTAAGCGGTGCTTCGCTTACTTCGACAATCAACCCAACAAGCTAGGGTTGACGGGCGCTCAGCATCTGGAGGAGCACAGGCGTTACTGCTACGCCAAGGCTCCCCTTCGCCTGGACTTGCCGAAGAAGCAGCAGATCCGCTTCACCCATCCAGAGTACACTAGGCGGGAGAGGTTCTGCATCTACGCGGTCTTCGAGTGTGCTCTACAGCCTGTCGCTGTTGACCCGGTGGAAGCGTCGCCGCCCGGCACGACGCCCCTGCAAATGCACGTCCCGTACGCCTTCGCCTACCAGATCGTGGACTCGCTGGGGCTGGAGGAGTTTGAGCCGCGGGTATACTTCGGAGCTGACGCGTCCAAGGTCTTTATGGAACGGCTCAAGATGGACGTGTTGAGCCTGTGGGAGTTCTTGTTTAGCACAAGAGCTCTACACCCTTCTCTGACCCGGCAGGAAATGGACGAGTATCTCGCAGCGACCCACTGCTACCTCTGCGGCAAGGATTTCACCGAGCTGGACGTCAAGGTGCGGGACCACAACCACGCTCCGCCCTACGAGTTCCGAGGAGCCGCCCACCGCTCGTGCAATCTGCGGTACAGGGATCAGCGGGTCATCAACTGCTACTTCCATAACCTGTCCAACTACGATGCCCACTTCGTAGTGCGGGAGCTGGCCATCGACCCCGGTGATGTGGACGTGCTGGCGCACACCGAAGAGTGCTACATCGCCTTCACCAAGCGGTTTCATTTTGGTCAGCCCGGGGACAACCAACGACAGAGCAGTTTCGCGGTGCGGTTCCTCGAAACCTACAGGTTCTTGTCCATGAGCCTGGCCAGCCTGGCAGCGGGACTGCCCACTGACAAGATGCGCGAGATGAGGAAGCGCTTCCCCGATGACCGGCTGTTCGACCTGGTGCGCAGGAAGGGCGTGTTCCCCTACGACTTTGTCACATCGTACGAAACGCTGTACAGGACCAGGGAGCTGCCGCCCAAGGAGGCGTTCAGGAACACCATGACCCTGGAGGACGTCAAGGACGAGGACTACCAACACGCCCTCAACGTTTGGCGAGCCTTCGAGTGTCGCCACCTCAAGGACTACGCCGACACGTACCTGCGCTGCGACATCGCCCTCCTCACCGACGTCTTCGAGCAGTTCCGTGACACCTCTTTGGCCGAGTACGGACTGGACCCCGCCCACTACTACACCCTGCCATCCTACGCTTGGGACGTCATGTTGAAGACCTGCGACGTGGAGCTGGACACGATGCAGGATTTCGACATGTACCTGTTCGTGGAGCAGGGGATCCGAGGAGGGATCTCTCAGGCCGTCACCCGCTACGCCAAGGCGAACCACGATCGGTGCCCGGACTACCGCCCCGACGAGCCGACACGCCACCTACTTTACCTGGACGCCAACAACCTCTACGGCTGGGCCATGTCCCAGTGCCTGCCCACCGGAGACTTCCAGTGGCTCAGCTGTGAGGAGATCGACTCCTTGGACATTGGCGCGCTGGATGCCGAAGCGGAGCGGGGTTACATCCTCGAAGTGGACCTCCGCTACCCCGCTTACCTCCACGACCTGCACAAGGACCTCCCTTACTGCTGCGAGACCAAGCGTCCACCGACAGGGAAATACCCCAAACTGATGACCACCCTGGACGACAAGATGCATTACATCTGCCATTACAGGATCTTGTAGCAGGCGCTGAACAACGGACTGGAGTTTGCGGCTGTGCACAGGGCGATCTCGTTTCGCCAGTCTCGGTGGCTAGAGCCCTACATCCTCATGAACACCGAGCTGCGGAAGAAGGCCAAGACCAAGTTCGAGCAAGACTTTTTCAAGTTAATGAATAATGCGGTCTTTGGCAAAACCATCGAGAACGTCCGCAAGCGCCTGAACGTCAAGCTGGTTTGCACTCCGGAGAAGTTCTCCAAGTATGTGGCCAAGTCCAATTTCTTGGACCACACGTATTACACGGAGGACGTAGCCCTCGTCCATCTCCCCAGGGTGAACATCGTCCTGGAAAAAGCCCATCTACATCGGCATGTCTGTCCTGGAGCTGAGCAAGTGGCTCATGTACGAGTTCTTGTGCAAGATGAAGAACCGCTACGGTGACCGCCTGACCGTAAACTACATGGACACGGACAGCTTCGTGTTTGACATCGTCTCTCAGGACATCTACAGGGAGATGATGGAGCACTTGGACGACTTCGATACCAGCGCCTACCCGCGGTCCCACCTCTGCTACAGCCCTGCCAAGGCCAAGGTGATTGGCAAGTTCAAGGACGAGTGTAACGGTCGATCCTTGTTCGAGTAGCTCGGCCTGCGCTCGAAGCTCTACTTCATGGACGTTGAGGACGAAGACAACGGATCCAAGGCGATCAAGCGAGCCAAGGGAGTCGCCAAGGGGGTTGTTAAAAACGTCCTCACCCCTGACGACTACAGGGAGTTCCTGTTTAACGGCGTGCTGCTGAGCACCGTCAACACCAGGTTCCAGTCCCACCTGCACCGTGTCTTCACCGTACAAGTAGAAAAGCTACCCTTGAGCCCGGCCGATGATAAACGCTACATCTTGGCCGATGGTATCCACACCTTACCTTGGGGGCATAAGGATATCAGTAGTGGGGGTTTGTAGGTTCTGGGCCAAGTGATTGACAGCTTCCGGTCACTTGACGTATTTAATGACTCAGCGCTTCCGGTCATGTGACCGGAAGCTGTCAATCACTTGGCCCAGAACCTACAAACCTCCACTACTAGTGTGGGGAACAATTAATTAATTATCTTCTTGACCTCGGAAAATATAGATTGTTTTCAAGTTAATAATGATATATAACAGGGAGTACAGCCATCTATAGCAATACTAGCTGAACTTAGTGAATAAATTGCATTTTCGTGTTAATTAAATGCGTTTTGTGTTTTTGAAAAGGTTTGAAACAGGACCCATCTGTCATTTGTCATTGGGATATTAATTAATGATGTTTTTTTATGGCTCGCAGCAGTAAGGGAGGTCCTTGTGCAGGTCGTGGAGGTAAGCGGGGTAGCGGAGGTCCACTTCGAGGATGTAACCCCGCTCCGCTTCGGCATCCAGCGCGCCAATGTCCAAGGAGTCGATCTCCTCACGGCTGAGCCACTGGAAGTCTCCGGTGGGCAGGCACTGGGACATGGCCCAGCCGTAGAGGTTGTTGGCATCCAGGTAAAGTAGGTGGCGTGTCGGCTCGTCGGGGCGGTAGTCCGGGCACCGATCGTTGTTCGCCTTGGCGTAGCGGGTGACGGCCTGAGAGATCCCTCCTCGGATCCCCTGCTCCACGAACAGGTACATGTCGAAATCCTGCATCGTGTCCAGCTCCACGTCGCAGGTCTTCAACATGACGTCCCAAGCGTAGGATGGCAGGGTGTAGTAGTGGGCGGGGTCCAGTCCGTACTCGGCCAAAGAGGTGTCACGGAACTGCTCGAAGACGTCGGTGAGGAGGGCGATGTCGCAGCGCAGGTACGTGTCGGCGTAGTCCTTGAGGTGGCGACACTCGAAGGCTCGCCAAACGTTGAGGGCGTGTTGGTAGTCCTCGTCCTTGACGTCCTCCAGGGTCATGGTGTTCCTGAACGCCTCCTTGGGCGGCAGCTCCCTGGTCCTGTACAGCGTTTCGTACGATGTGACAAAGTCGTAGGGGAACACGCCCTTCCTGCGCACCAGGTCGAACAGCCGGTCATCGGGGAAGCGCTTCCTCATCTCGCGCATCTTGTCAGTGGGCGGTCCCGCTGCCAGGCTGGCCAGGCTCATGGACAAAAACCTGTAGGTGTCGAGGAACCGCACCGCGAAACTGCTCTGTCGTTGGTTGTCCCCGGGCTGACCAAAATGAAACCGCTTGGTGAAGGCGATGTAGCGCTCTTCGGTGTGCGCCAGCACGTCCACATCACCGGGGTCGATGGCCAGCTCCCGCACTAAGAAGTGGGCATCGTAGTTGGACAGGTTATGGAAGTAGCAGTTGATGACCCGCTGCTCCCTGTACCGCAGATTGCACGAGCGGTGGGCGGCTCCTCGGAACTCGTAGGGCGGAGCGTGGTTGTGGTCCCGCACCTTGACGTCCAGCTCGGTGAAATCCTTGCCGCAGAGGTAGCAGTGGGTCGCTGCGAGATACTCGTCCATTTCCTGCCGGGTCAGAGAAGGGTGTAGAGCTCTTGTGCTAAACAAGAACTCCCACAGGCTCAACACGTCCATCTTGAGCCGTTCCATAAAGACCTTGGACGCGTCAGCTCCGAAGTATACCCGCGGCTCAAACTCCTCCAGCCCCAGCGAGTCCACGATCTGGTAGGCGAAGGCGTGCGGGACGTGCATTTGCAGGGGCGTCGTGCCGGGCGGCGACGCTTCCACCGGGTCAACAGCGACAGGCTGTAGAGCACACTCGAAGTCCGCTTAGATGCAGAACCTCTCCCGCCTAGTGTACTCTGGATGGGTGAAGCGGATCTGCTGCTTCTTCGGCAAGTCCAGGCGAAGGGGAGCCTTGGCGTAGCAGTAACGCCTGTGCTCCTCCAGACGCTGAGCGCCCGTCAACCCTAGCTTGTTGGGTTGATTGTCGAAGTAAGCGAAGCACCGCTTACAGACGTAGATCCTAGGCCCATGGTCAGTGAGCTGGCGATGGACCAGTCGACTCAGGTCCGTGATGTATGCGTAGTGGCTGTCCCCGTCGGTGGTCACGTACAGCAGGTCCCTGTGGTCTTCAAGCTCTCGCTTGCAGATCTTCAAGGGGTAGACCCTATCCATGAACTTGGGAGTTCCGTCAGGGCGTCTTCCCACCATCGCGCGCTCGGTCCCGTAGACGTTTACGCTGATGTTGTTCTTGCCCTCGAAGGTCTTGATGTCCTTGAGCGTCACGGGGAAACGCAAACCGGTCCAGTCGTAGCGGGCGATGATGTCCGGCGTATACGCTGCAGGTCTCTCCGCGTGTCGCGCAACGAACTTGGCCAGGATAGCGTACATGAAGCACATGTCGTCGGCGTTTAGCACATTGACAACAGATAGCCTGTCTGCAATAGCCCTTGGCAGCTGGAGATATGCTCTGCCTCCGAGCGGTGTAAGGAATCACACGGATCTCCAGGTCCCGTATACGCAGGTATGTCCAGCCGCTGCCTACCAGTTCGCACTGCTCCTTCTTCTTCACGATCGTCTCGAACGTCGCGGAGAGGAAAGCCTCCAAGTCGGAGGCCTCGGTCAGTGGGACGTTCTTCGTGTTGAAGGAGCGCAGGCAGGTGGCCCCGTGAATGTTGGAGAACTCACATTCCAGGACCATGTTCGCCTTGATGCTCGGATGTTGGGTCATGACGTTCTCCATCAGGTCCAGAACCTCGTCAAACAACAGGGTCAGCGCATCCTCAACGGTCAGCAAGGCGTCTAACGACTGGGCCAGGCGGTAGGTGAGGAGGCGACTCCGGAAGGCCCGATGCACGAGCTGGAACACGGGGCGGCCGCCACCCTCCATCTCGTCATCGATGGTCTGAGGCTCGACGCTAGGTCCTGGGCGGGGCTGGGGCTCGGTGCTGGGCCCTGGCTGTGGCTCGGTGCTCGGTCCTGGTCGTGGCTCGGCGCTAGGCATCTGGCGCGATCGGGGCTCGGCGCTGGCTCCTTGGCGCAACGACTGGTTGCTGTGTGGAAGAGGGGGAGGAGAGGACAACCTAGGCAGTCGGTCTTGGGTCAGGTCCCTCACAACAGGGCAGTTGTGAGACTGGTGATGGTCGCGGTTGAAGCGGCGAGTAAACCCCTTTTCGCAGTACACGCAGCGGAACTCGGATGGTTCTTGAGCCAGGTTCCTCACAACAGGGCAGTTGTGAGACTCGTGCTGGTTGCGGTTGAAGCGACGGGTAAACCCGCGGTCGCAGTAGGCACAACGGAACGTGGGAGGATGGACGGTCCGGACGTGTCGTCTCAGTTCCAGGTCGCGGTCGAAGCGTCTACCGCATCGCTCGCACTCCACGTGGTGATCGGGGCTCGAGGAGGAGGAAGGAGCTGCTGCTGGCATCGCGGAGTGAGCCGCTTGCATGTGGCAGCGCACGTCCTCCAGGCTGGCGAAGATGGCCGGGCACAGTCGGCAGGCATGGTCCGCTCGTTGCGGTTGGGGCTCCGCCGCGGCGTGTGGTCCGTGAACCGTGGCGACGTGGCGGCGGAGGCTGTCGCCTCTTGTGAAGCGCCTATCGCAGACGTGGCAGTCGTGACGTCTAGCGTTGTGGGCGGACTCCGCGTGCCGCCTCAGGTTTCTGAGCAGGCTGAAGGCTCGGCCGCAGACCTCGCACAGGTGTTGGTTGTTCATCTGCAACAACGAATATGATAAGTCTCTTGCATTTACAAATTAGTTTGTATAAAAAGAAGGAAAAGATAGTAAGTTAGAGAATGGGAGCTTTACATTGATGCATGATAGACAAGATTTAAAACCATGACACGTCTAACATTAGTACACAGGTTTCCTCGTTTTATGTTAGTACACTGGTTTCCTCCAAGAAATTGAAAATAACGTGTAAGTTGTTCTATAGCAATAACGAATCGTTTTTCCCTAAAACATAATGAAATTTATTCAACTTGGCAATTATCGCTAATGAGTAAACAGCCTGAGGCGGTCCACACTACAACTTATAAGACTACATATACTTACGTTTAACAGATCTCGAAATATGGTGCGGTAAGGACTAGCACAGCACTGAAGTAGAACGTCTACACACACTGGGCTCCAAACACAAACTGAATGAAGGAAGCGATGACAATCACTGAAGTAACATAGCTACGTACCGTACAGTAGGCGGTGAAAGCAGTAAACAGTTCTCGGAACCGCTAATGAGTAAACAGGCCCGGACGGTCACGTAGGCATGGAGATGATGTCACCGCGGTCCACGACGTTCTAGAAGCTTCTAGATGCTTCGCAGTGTAATGTAAGCGGTAACCAATTCCCAGAACCGCTGATGAGTAAACAGGCTGGGACAGTCACGTAGGCCCTAGCACGCGCCTCAACACGTGACGCCGCGGAGCCGCTCGCAGTTTGGTTTGACCAAGCCGGCATACGACGTGTAGTGAAGTCACATCGAGTTCGGTCGGTAAACAGCCGAGATCCCATACGGAAAACGCGATTAAAAATTAATAACGGGCTTGATTGATGGTGGATTTTTGGGTTTCCTTCAGCGATGGTTTGCTCGGGTCGACATACAACATGTGGCGAAGTTACATTAACATTGGTCGGTAAACAACCGAGATCCCATAAGGAAAACGCGTTTAAAAATTAATAACGGGCTTGTTTAATGGTGGATTTTCAATTTTCTTTAAGCGATGGTTTACTTAGGCCGCCGCCCGACATGTGATGAAGTTTCGTCAAAATCGGTCGGTAAACAGCCGAGATCCCATAAGGAAAACTCGTTTAAAAATTAATAACGGGCTTGTTTGATGGCGGGTCTATGGGGTTTTTTCATCATTCGCTTCCTTGGGGATAGGCCTACACTCTGGAAAAAGTCCCGTGGGAATCGGTGGATAAATAGGCTAGTTATTAATTTTCGAAAGTTTTTTTCTCATGTTCAAGGTCATCACGAAAAGTGCCGCTGGCGCCCGGGGGGGAGGGGGGGAGAGGGCGGTGGGGGGAGGGGGGTGGGGGGAGGGGGTGGGGGGAGGGGGGGAAGGGGGGGCTCCACAGCTCCACAGTGGAGCAAGCAGGTTGCTGCTGGTTCAGAATCGGCTATTGCCCCCTACTGCTCAAGTATAAATGGTGTCACTTTCATGTCAAATAATATTAATTGGCACAGAACCATCATTTCATTACTAATTATACTGAGAAAACGGTCATATCTAAGGACATTTAGAGTTTTTCATTTCCCGACAGGTTCAAGAGATAAATACTGGTCACATGACTGCTGCTATTAACTAAGTGTGATGTAGACATACTGCGTGCCCAATATTAGGCCTCCATCAAGTATATTAACGTGATAGGAAATAAAAAACGGCCAAAATATTTCGAAAATATGCCGAAATTTGAAAAATCTAGCGCTACCTAAGGGTGAAGGAGATGAGATACGACAAAATGTCATAGGACCAAAGTTGTAGATCGTCTAAAATCCGTGGCAGACGGTAGTCTCAGAGTTTTTGATAAGAATATCCGTTTGGCTGCTAGAGCTATTTTAGAAAGACATTACCTGAGTAGGCCGGCAAAGCAGTTTGTTAATTATAAATCATTATCGATTCATATATTTTTTAGGGGTTTAAATTAGAACATATCTTAGTTTAACCACTGCTTCTTGAAGGGAGATGTGTAAACATACTGTGTGCCAAATATCAAGCCTCTAAATACAAAATTAAAGCGTTAGGAAATTAAAAACCACGAAAAAACCGTTGAAATTGCCAGAAATTTTAAAAATCTAGCGCTATCTAAGGGTTAAGGAGACGAGATACGACAAAAAGTCATAGGAACAAAGTTGTAGATCGTCTAAAATCAGTAGGTCGTGTTGGTCTTCGTATTTCGATGGTAGGACCAACGAGTGATCGGCTGCTAGAGCTAAAAAATTGGAATTCTAAAATAACCCTTTTTGGGGGGATTTTAAACATTTTTTGAGGGGATTAAAGTAAAAAACTGTCAGTTTTGGGGATTTTCCTGGGGGTTACAAGGTATAAGCTACATGCATGCAAAATTTCAGGGTTCTAGCTCATCTAGAAGTGGTCTAGAATTCGTATACCTCAGTCAGTTAGTCAGTCAGTGAGTTACACTTGCGGCTGTGTATATTAGATAGATTAAGGGTATAAAATTAGATTATTAGAAAACCGCCAACGCCAGCTTCAATCAGATCTTTATCAGAATGTGTCAGTCGGATGTAACAAATTGAGAATCAGAATTAACGTCTTGGAAGACAATAATTGATCCCATCCTTATTTTCAGAGTCTCCATAAAATGTGAACCAAATTTAGCATGCGATGACTCTTGTGCAAAATGTAATTAAACTTTCCTTACTCACAATCGCATTTAACCCAAGATGGGTTAAAATTGTTCAAAACTCAGAACTTGGTGAGTTGGCACATTGTAGACTTGAGAGTATTTGCAGCAAATCAAAATAGCCAATATTAAATAAAAAAAGAGTTTTGGAAAATAATGAGTTATTATATTTTTGGATAAGATGTGGAACATTTATACACCATTGGAATTCCAAAAACCTGAGTTACCACATTCCCATCTAGTCTGAGACAAAAAGGACTGAATTAGCGAGAAAGATTATAATATTGATAAAATCCATTCTCATCAAAGCGAAATATTGCTCCATTTCGAGAAACGGGTTTACTTGTATGTTTTAATTTATAGTAATAAATTAAATATACAGAGTGAGATTTAAATGAATCCCCCCATTATTTTTTCTTTATTTCTTGAGATATCGACTCCGGACCACCGCCGACCATTGTTCATCAATTTATATTTCAATTTGACTTAGTTTATATTTGTAGCCGCCATCTTGGATCCGCCATATGGATTCAAATATTTATTTTCAAATGTAACGGTGGGGTTGGGACCCATCATATAGAACTATTATACGGTGAAAATAATGTCACAATCCGTTTTTTTTAATGATTATTTGTTCTCAAGATGTTGATTTTTTAAATTTAATGTTAAAGAGAATTTTAAATGCCCCAACCTTAAAACGTGACCATATTTTTGTCCTTACATTAAATAATTACTATAAACTGCTACCGGTCATTGTTGAGGGGCGTTTGCTTCATTTTTGAACACATTACAATTTTTGGCCGCAATCTTGGATCCGCCATTTTGGAATGAGATAATTTTTTCAAATGTAAAGGTGGGGTTGTGAGCCATCATTTCCAACTTTTTTTCCACGCTGATACCAATTTTGCAATCTGTTTTTTAATATTGCTTTTAGTTCTCATGATAGTAACCCTTTTTGAAATGTTAAACAATAATCTTACAATATCATGAGAACGAAAAGTGTTATTTATAAACGGAATGCGGCATTGGTTTCAGCGTGGAAATAAAAGTTGGAAATCATGGGTCACAACTCTACCTTTATATTTAAAAAAATGATCTCATTCCAAAATGGTGGATTCCAGATGGCGGCCAAACATTGTAATGGTTCAGAATGAAACAAACGCCCCTCAGCATTGACCGGTAGCAGTTTATGGTCACTATTTAATTTAATAAAGAGAATATGGGCATGTTTTAAGGTCGGGGCATTTAAAATTATCTTTAAAATAAATTCTTTTAAATCATCAATATCATGATATCATGAGAACGAATAATGATATTCAAGAACGGATTGCAGCATTATTTTCAGCGTAGAAAAGTAGCTCTATATGATGGGTCACAACCCCACCTTTACATTTGAAAGAAAATATTTGAATCCAATACAGCGGATCCAAGATGGCGGTCAAAAATATGAACTAAGTCAAAATGAAGGACAAGTTTATCAACAATGATCGGTGGCGGTCCGGAGTATATATATCAAGAAATTTAGAAAAAAGTAGGGGAGGATTCATTTAAAACTCACCCTGTATATATACTTGTAGTTTTAGCTGTACACAAACTACTATTATTTAAAATTGTGTAACTCGGCAGATTATTGAATTGATGGTCAATCGATCCGTAGTTAATGTTTATTTAATGAAGGTTCGATGGACGATCGTTATGATGTGCAATAGAGCCTATATTATAAAAATGTTTAAATAAATTAAGTGGCTCCATTACACAACATATCTATGGACCATCGAACCTTTCTTATTTAATACATATTAGAGAGTCGATGGTCCATGGATTTGATGTATAATAGAACCTGTATTTTAAAAGTTTTCAAATAAACGTAATGGCTCTATTACACATCAGATCGATGGACCATCGAACCGTTGTTATTTTATAAATGTTAGAGGGTTGATGGTCTATCGATCTGATGTGTAAAAGAGCCATTACTTTTATTTGAGAACTTTAAAAATACAGGTTATATTACACATCAGATCGATGGACCAGCGGCTCTCTAATATTTTGTAAATAAGAAAGGTTCAATGGTCCATAGATCTGATGTGTAATAGAGCTACTACATTTATTTTGAAACTTTAGAAAAATAGGTCCTATAGCACATCATATTGATGTGCTATGGACCCGTTTTAAAAAATTGTAATTTAGAGGGTCGATGGTACATCGGACCGAATTCGTATATTTTATAAAGAACTTATTATGGGTCGATGGTCCATCGTCCCAAAAAGTAAATATAACTTTGATTCACTTAAACGGTGCGGTGGACCATAGACCCCCTTGTATTTTTTTAAGTTTTACAAGAGGGTCGATGGTCCATCGATATGATGTGTAATAGAGCCGCTCTAAATATTTTGGGACTGGGTCTATTACACATCATATCGATGGACCATCGAACCTAAAATAAAAATACGTTTTGGTTCGATAGTCCATCCCCCTATTGCGATGTATACTATTATTTAATAAAGAATCTTAAAAACTAACAACATGGCGGTTGTTTGTAGTTATCTAATTTAAATATCTCCGAAAAGGTTAATTAAAAAAAACACATTTACAAGATACATACAAGATCATGAAAATCAGCTCAAAATTATGTTCCACTCGGTGAGCGTTTGAGAATTAGTTGGTTTTCCCGTTTTAAACTATTTATTACGAATCGATCTGTAACAAACTCCTCTTAAGGTGAAGTTTACTTTCATTTCGTTGCTATATAGAATTGTGTCCATGGAAAAGAAAATATCAATATATAAACAAATACTAATAAATCAAGACGAATTATGATAGTAATAAAAAATATATTAAAGATTTAAGGCTATGATATAGTGGTTTAAATATCCCAGTGAAATCAAGACATGAAGACATGAAAAAAAACAACGTGATTTCATTAAACAACTGCCTACTGATGCATCAGAATTAATTTTCAGTTCTAAATTTAGGTGAACATGATTTAATGTATTTAATTTGTTTCCAATGCAATATTATACTGTTATTCTGGCTAATAAAAAAATGATATGGCTGAACATAGGTACTATGTTTTTTTCAGCTGGAGGGCTATCGCTCCTATGCTGGGGTGCAGTACTCTCCTCTGGACATGGCCGAGTATGTATTTTGGACCGGGGACGAGAAAGGCGTCACGGCCGCCATCGAGGAGTTTCTTCAAGACGGTCTGGTAGGTTTAATACTGTTTTAAATATTTTGTCCATGTCTACGCAAGTAAAATTTTCTACCAAGCGTTGTAAGATGAGCCTTGATCACGTGAGCGTCCCGCTTCTCAAACTGACATCCAAAAAGCTATAACCTTTAGGCTTGTGAGTTGTCTACACTAATAACAAACTAATACAAATAATACAAAATTCGATATATCGATCTCCATAACTAATTCTGTTTCAATTATATATGATATTATAAATCATATTAACACCTATTTGGACAAAATACATGCCGCTTGATTCATATTTATTTTGCAAAGCTTGGGAATGACTTAATCAAAATGACGTTGACTTATTCTAGCTTAAAAACTGTAAAGCTTTCATATTAGCTTGAATATATTTTCATTTTTATTAGCTTGAATGGGAAATCTTAAACGTAGAATTCGGTGAATACGAAGAAGATTATAATAAACGTGGTAAGAGTATGTGTGGAAGGTGAAGATGTGGCATCATCAGTTTTTAAAGATTTTTTTGGACATCTTTAAATCGCCCCGAGTGATTCACCCTATTATCTATTCAACAAACACAATACAGCTATCTCCACAGCTTTAGTGTCGGTTTGGGTCAGAACGGACGGTTGGAAAACATGTTTGTTTGCAGATGACACGAATGCCAACTTACTACTCGGAGAACTCAACAGGACGGTGTTTGGGATTACTGTTTGAAGGATTACTTTACGCACACTACTGAACTAACCTGAGCAGCAGTGAATATTAAAAATTGCATAAGAAAAATTACGACTATAAAATGTTAGGTGGAAATCAATAAAATCACAAATCACAGAATCACAGATCATTGTTGTGATTTAAATTGTTTCCAACCATCAAATAATAACAGGATCAAATAATAATAAACTCAAATAACAATAATAATAATAATGAATACAAAAATATAATGGGCGATATGGTATATAATAATTATTGGTCTGAACCGGGACCAACGTACACGGAATAAATCATGTTAAATATATCTTTTCGAGTTATTAGTTAAATAAATACGAATAATTAATCAGAAATGTTTGACTGAAAATCCAACATTAGATTAAGAATACTAAGGAGTATGCTTAATCTATGATACAACCTTGTTGTAGTTGCAAAAACTATATATGATTAGAGGCGAAATATATTTAGAATCAGAACAAAGGTAGTGCCCAAAGAGACAGCGTTTCTTTTACCGAATTTCCCCTATAGGGAAGAAGCTATTACTGTAGTCGGCATGGTAAGACCTAGGCCCGGGACCATGATAACTTTTCGTTTTGAGCTCCTCAGACCCCAAAAACTCCATATGTTCGAAATTGTATATATATACATATCAGTAGGATAGATAAAATACGTCTTACAACACTATAAAGTATATTTACACTTATACTGTACTTACATACAAGAAGGTAAAATATACACAAAAGATGGTACAAGGCTTTGTACCATCTTTTGTGTATGTTTTGTTTGTGTATATTTTACCGTCTTGTATGTAAGTACAGTATAAGTGTAAATATACTTTATACTGTTGTAAGACTATTTTATTCATTCTGCTTAGGTGTAACAACACGTATCATGCTAATAAAGACATTATGTATATATATACACATATATATATATATGTCCGTGGGTGCGATAACTCTCGTAAAAATGGTCCGATTTTGATAGAATTTGGTACAAATGTGTAAAGCATTATTTATGACTTTTAGTTCAAAAATCAGACAGATCGACCCTTCCGAAGTGGTATTTTGGGGGGGTTTTGTAACCAAAAAATGGGTTTTTTGAAGTTTTTACATGTAATATTTTAAAAAGTCAAATTTTAATTTTCACCATTAGATTCAGCTTTAAAAAACACACAATTTGGTGTTTTGATCATTTCTCTAAGTCAATTTGTTACAGAGATATTGAAAGTGGTAAACACAGGACGTTGTCCAATGCTATAAGAATGGAGAATAAGAAAAAAATTATAGCTTGCTTATTTATGAACATATACTAACGAAACTTGGTATACGGCTTCATCTGGTTGTGGTCTATTGTTATTTGCACAAAAACTTAATTTTTCCCGATGATTCCCGTAGCAGCAAACCTGCGTCCTCAGCCCCCATGTTATTCTTATGGATAATAAGTCAAATGTAATGTATCCCTTAATTATGAACATAAATTAATAAAACTTGGTATGTTGGTTCACCTAGTTGAGTTCTATTGATACTTTCATAAAAACACATTGTTGTGTTCCTTATTGCAGCAAACCTGCGGACTCACCCCCATATTATTCTTATGGAGAATAATCAAAATGGTATATATCGCTTATTTATGAATTTATATTGATGAAACCTGGTATGTGGAATAACCTAGTTGAGTAATATTGATATTTACATGAAACCCCATATTTTTTGTTCCTTGTTGCAGCAAATTTGCGTACTCATCCCCAATGTTATTCTTATGGAGAATAATTCAAATTTGATATATCGCTTATTTGTGAATATATGTTTATGAAACTTGGTACACGGCTTTATGTGGTATTGAGACATATATTTAGCATTGGAAATTCGCTGAGTACGCAGGTTTGCTGTGATGGGGGTATTTTTGTATGGGGGCAGTCTCCCCCCAAAGAAGAACTTTAGGGGGATGAGGAGAAAAGATGGAGAAGGAGGCATTTCAGAGGAACAATCCAATATAGAACTACCTTTCGCATGCTCGCCGATTATTGGATATAACAAATTAAATAATATGTACCGAAAAACTCAGATACTGATTTACGTCCTGTAAGGTATGCCTTATTAGCTGCACCTCGCGACCAGAAACGTCCTACTAACCCTCACCAGCTGCACCTCGCGACCAGAAACGTCCTACTAACCCTCACCAGCTGCACCTCGCGACCAGAAACGTCCTACTAACCCTCACCAGCTGCACCTCGCGACCAGAAACGTCCTACTAACCCTCACCAGCTGCACCTCGCGACCAGAAACGTCCTACTAACCCTCACCAGCTGCACCTCGCGACCAGAAACGTCCTACTAACCCTCACCAGCTGCACCTCGCGACCAGAAATGTCCTACTAACCCTCACCAGCTGCACCTCGCGACCAGAAACGTCCTACTAACCCTCACCAGCTGCACCTCGCGACCTTTCTGGTCGCGAGGTGCAGCTGGTTGGACGTTTCTCGTCCTACTAACCCTTACCAGCTGCACCTCGCGACCAGAAACGTCCTACTAACCCTCACCAGCTGCACCTCGCGACCAGAAACGTCCTACTAACCCTCACCAGCTGCACCTCGCGACCAGAAACGTCCTACTAACCCTCACCAGCTGCACTTCGCGATCAGAAACGTCCTACTAACCCTCACCAGCTGCACCTCGCGTCCAGAAACGTCCTACTAACCCTCACCAGCTGCACCTCACAACCAGAAACGTCCTACTAACCCTCACCAACTGCACCTCGCGACCAGAAACGTCCTACTAACCCTCACCAGCTGCACCTCGCGACCAGAAACGTCCTACTAACCCTCACCAGCTGCACTTCGCGACCAGAAACGTCCTACTAACCCTCACCAGCTGCACCTCGCGACCAGAAACTTCCTACTAACCCTCACCAGCTGCACCTCGCGACCAGAAACGTCCTACTAACTCTCACCAGCTGCACCTCGCAACCAGAAACGTCCTACTAACCGTCACCAGCTGCACCTCGCGACCAGAAACGTCCTACTAACCCTCACCAGCTGCACCTCGCGACCAGAAACGTCCTACTAACCCTCACCAGCTGCGTCTTGCGGTCACTGCGCAGAGTAATACAAACATTTGGTGCATAATAACATTACAGATATATTTTTGGTAGACTTTCTACATTTAAATATACTAGAGATGATTTCTAAATAGTTTATTGAGTAGCATAATACATGTTGTTACAATTAACAGGATAATAAAACTACGTCTCACAAAACTACACAATATTTTTACACTTGTACTTACATACAAGACGGTAAATATACAAAAAGATGGTACAAGGCGATCGATTTTAACCAGTCACACCGGTCATCATCAGGCCCAATCAGCGAATAATAATCAGCGATCTAAACATAATTTATACTAAATTGAACTCCCTGGTATTACGAGCTAAATCAAGTAAAACTCTGTCTCACTGTATAAAAGAACTACCGTTTCAGTGTCATAGGAATTTTTTTATGTACGGTATCCAAATTAATAAGTGGCCTTTTTCACCGTTTTATATTTACAAGCAATTACAAGAGACTACACTGTTGTGCTTACGCATGAATACCTTTTAAGACTGAAACCACAAATATTATTTGAAAATTTCTAAACGCTGTCAGTTAATTGTTCGCATATAATTCGCTGTTAGCTCCAAGACATGATACATTAATTTCCAAACAGTATAAAACTGGTGATGATGGATAAAAGCTTTTATCATTCAAAAAGGTCGTCACACTCTCGAGGGGGAGGGGAGAGAACGGATTTCTCCGGGTTTATGGCGGGATTTGCTATTCCTGAGTGGAAACAATTGCCTGTAAGTGTCTTCTTTATTAAACCTCTTTTGTGGTTGACCTTCCTTCTTAACCGTCGTAGGCCTACTGTTTTATTTGCTTCATAAAGAAAAATTACTTATCCTTGCTCAGGCTACATAGACGTATAAAAGAAATCATCAAAGAGTTTTAGTTCACAAAGTAAGCCCTCAGGTGTGTTGGAATTTATTGATTGGCTGTTCCATTTTAAGGCAGTCGAAGAGTACAAAATATCACTTAAAATAATTTAAAAAATTTTTCAGTAAGGTTTTCTGCTTTGAAATGAGCGGGTAGTTACGCGACCGAAAATTATAAAGAGGAACCCAATTAAGTGAAACAATTTTTTTTTAAACGCTTCAATGACCCAAGTATATAAATATTAAAGTTTGTTTATGTTCTTTGATTGGAGTCCAATAAGACCACACATATTACCACGGGTGATCTTTTAATACAAAAAACACATTTGGTCCTTCCAACCACCCAGCCCCAAAACAAATGACGAAATAAACGAACACGAACTGCATGCAACACCTACGCAATGGTGGAATTAAAGAGTGACCTTAATGCAAAGACGAACTTTCTTTGTTTATAACTTTAATGGTGTGCACAAAATATAGACCAATCGAAAATCGCATAAACTCATTACCTCGCTCTGTTTAAGAATCTATTAATAATAACTTTAATAACTGCTACTATACATTCTGCCATTATAGCGACTCGTGCACATCACAAATTTTCAGTTGTATACTTTTGCCGATTTTTGCTATGTTTGCACATCATTTGATCAAACTTCAACTGACTTTATACTTTTCCATGATAAAGAATGTAAAAAAGATTTACATTTTTTAAGTTTCGGCATTTTTGTATGCTTGTTACAGATATAAGGACAAATTGCATGGTTATTAATTTAACGGCACGGGAAATTAGTGTTACAATCATGCAGTACAAATAAAATGAAAATAGTTTATTAAGCACAGTACATACTCACAACCCATGAAATTAGTTCCATTTGGGTTTTACTGAACATCGCTTAGGAAAAGTCCTTATAATCATCTATACTAAATAATAAATACTTTGTACCTGCAACACGGAACATAAATTGTACAAATTACGCTAAGCTAAATACGGAATCAAATAAAAATCATTATTGATATGTGGAAAAATACATAGGAAATGTGTGACTAGCACGGTTACAAATCACACTTCCAAAGTTCCTTTAAACAGGAATTCAAATGAATATGTGATAGGGTGATGAATATTATTGAATTTAAATTATTTCAGTAACATTTTAAAACCATTTTATACAATTATCCTATGGAATCCTTTAATATCGAAGTGTTCATTAATTATTAAGAAAAAGTACATCATAATTGCTGAAAACATTAGGCAGGCTCAAAAACAAGTATTTAATTACCATCGTGAACTTTTTGGAAAAAGCGTCTATTGTATCCGGCTGTGTCGGGTGGTGGAAGGCCGGTATTTCATTAGTATGGTTTAAAGACTTGATGAATCGCGTTCAGTAATTCCAGAGGTTTTAGCGTAATGGGCCAGTGACAGGGACATGTGCTACTATTAGTCTCTGGAGCCTCTACACAGATCCTTTCTTTTTGGTTATTGCTTGGTCATTATTTTATAAAATGGGAAATATAATCCTGACAAATACTTAAATAAACCTTGGTCTACATTGTAATATGTAATACTTGGGATTAGTGAATGTAACTGATAATTATTTCACCGAAATTAGGTTTGAAAGTACTCGGTGGTCTTGTAATAATGTTGTTGTTTTTATTTTGTACAAAATGTAGGTAACCCCAATCAATAGTACAAAATAAAATAAAATAATCAAGTTTAATGTTCATATTTATAAGCTACATACTTAATAACTAACTTAAGTTATATTTAGGGTTAAAAAATTATCTGGTTTAAATTGTTCCGCCAGTAGGTAGGCATTAAATTTTGGGTAATCGGAACCTAACTAACTTTAACAACAAAAGTTATATTTTTGAAAGAACTTTCATAATAATTAATAAACGGTATCAGGAAACTGACACATACTTTCTCCCTTCTAGCCCAACTTTAATGAATAAATTACTTTTTATTTACTAAATATAGAATACAAAGCACGGTCGAATGTACAGAAAATCTTGTCAAGTTGTTTTAAAAAACATCCACCCAAATCCCTGCTTTGGAGGCACTACAGAATCCATTGCTGCACTCGTGGTTTTAAGAGGGGAAATGCCCCCTATTCCCCCCCAGGGTTATTGAGGGGCAACATATTTCGAATTTCCTCTGTTGGTCAATATAAAATAACTTGACAAGCATATCAAGTTTAAATGAAATTGATCAGTAAATAAGAGAAAAATAGTATTTTTTTTATTCCCCATAAGAATAACATGGGTACAACGTACTGCGTTTACCGCAAAATGAAAATTTCAATTTTCTCCGAAACCAGCAATCGTAGAATAGTAATTCAAAATACTAAATTATTTAGTTTTTTGAGCTCTTTTTAATTGTGAATAGTAATATTTTTGTATGTTTATGTATTTTTATGAAAAATCCAAAAAACTGAATTTTTGATGTTTTAAGTCCTTTAATTTCTGAATGGGAATTTTTACAGGAATGCGGGTGGTGCCATTTTGTTGGAAAACTAAAGTTCTACAAACGACTAAAGTTTAATCAAAATCGTTAGTGCCGTTTTTGAGAAATTTGGATTTTTCATGTTTTTTGGCGGTTTTGGGGGGATAATTACCCTTAAAAATCAAAAGTTCAAAAAAATGAAAAAACACCTGGAGATATCGTGGATTAGTACCTACATGCCAAATTTCATAAAAATCGGCCCATTGGTTAAGGCTCTAGCTCTGTACACATCCACACAGACACACACACACACTGACACACACACACACACACACACACACACACACACACACACACACACACACACACACACACACACACACACACAGACAGACATCACGTAAAAACCACTTTTTTGGGTTCAGGGAGCACCAAAACGAATATTTCCACTAACAACTCGAATTCGAAAATTTTGACGAAAACAATACTTTCTCCATATACTATGTATAAGGGGAGAAAGTAAAAAGCGATTATATTTTACAAGAACATGTTATTGGTCTTAGGTTTTTACGTTCCTTTTTTAATGAATAAACCCTTAAAATTTATTACTAGCATTTTCTCAATAAGCATTTACATTCAAATATTAAAGGCTATCCCCTCCCTCTCCAATTTCATTTTTGGGACTACAATGACTAATACACCTGTACGTATACAACTGTAGTTTTACTGCCGTTAGAATGCAAAGTACTTAGACTAAATGTTAGACCTAATTTTGTATAGGAGGTACTGAACCAATCTGGTAAGTTTTCTATGGCGAAACTGTAACTACCAAATAACAAAATAATTTTAAATAACTGCCACTTCAGCTAGAAGCAAGATATCGATTTTGAGTTTTTGTTGATCTGTTTTACACTATAAATCCCTTTTAAATATTAAATTACTTGGACAATTGAGATTTACATTTGACAATTTGCGGCTATCATCTCTAATTTTGAATTTTGAGGCATGGGACAGTAATGACTTTAACGTGTAACAGTTTTGTATTGTTATCAGGAATAATTTTAAAAGTATTTTTATCTCTTTTATTTTTCAACTTATTCAATCAATCTAGAATTTTATGGCAGTCTTTATATTACATACTGGAATACAAATGCACTGGTATTATACTTATTAACAAACTGTATTTATTAATTTTACAATCTTCAGTTATGCAAGACAGATTTATTAATACATGGGAATTCAGTAAATAATGCATGTCTTAAGACGCAATCAAACACTTATCACAATACACCTAATACACGGTTACGGTATTCAAATACTCACTATAGATAAGACTCACAAAACCATAAATCAAGTAAAATATACACAAGATGGTTTTAGTGGTGGCTTTAGACCGACTAGATCTTTATCCTCGCGTTTTGTTTATTTATTGTGATTAATGGTTTTAGATGACGCGGGAAGAAGCAATCTCTTTCCTTCAAGATATCAAGATTAATCTGGACTACTTTCAGAACCACTACGCTGAAGAAAGGTTCCAGAAGCAGGAGATGGCGAAGGTAACTAAATAGATCGTTAATACTTTACAGCCGATAGTGGATTTAACTGCTGTGGTTAGTTTTCGCCATTAATGGTTCTTGATGCATTGAAAGGCAGGCAAGCTTAGTTTGTTCCGATTTGTGGTTCAGTATAGTATTACATAAATTAAACCGAACCGGTAGAGTAGAGAGTACAAGTATATTCAATCGCAATTCATACAATTACTAAAAATTAATTAATCAGAATAATTCTTTGAAGGTCCACCTCACCTGTTTATGTTATTACGATTTATTTTAATACTTCTTTTGCTTACTCTTTATACACACATACGGTTATTGTTTTAAATAAAATCAAGGCAAAACTCTATTTCTATATGTTTAAAATTTAAAATACTGATTTAAATTAAATGATTTTTTGCAAAACTACATTAGTCTAGCTGTAGTAATAGAGTTAGCAAAGTTTTTAAGTCCGATTTATGTTTCATTATTTTAATATGAGTAAGGGTGTTTGGACATTCCTGCTTCAGGAGGAGCAGGAGGAGTCCCCCCACCCTGATTTGGGTCTTCAATTTTCAAATCTTTTTACTATAGTGCCCCCCTGACACAAGTTTTTCGCTCTAGTGTCTAACGCACCTATCAGGAGGAGCCCCCCCGCAGGTTTCGTCTGTGGCACTTTTGCCTATGGGCCCACACCACACACTTGACCTTTTTGCCTAGGGGCCCGCACCACACTCTTCACCTTTTTGCCTAGGGGCCCGCACCACACTCTTGACCTTTTTCGCTCTATTGTCTAACGCACCAATCAGGAGGATTCAACCCCCCCTCTCCCCCTGGCGGCAATCTCGACCATGACAGTGATTGATGATAACGATCTTGGGACAAAGGACCTTTCTCCGAATTCCCAGACAGCGGATGAGATTTATTGCCTGGCGGCAATCACCAACAAAGGACCCTTCTCCGAATTGCATTATAGGAGGGTAGTTTATAACCCAGAGGGTGGTCATTAGCAATGGGCCCTTCTCTGAATTCCATTAGAGGAGGGTGGCTTTTGTCCCCATACCTTATTAACAGAGCTACATAGTCCAGTTTGTGTTGAGATCTCACAGTGAGCGGACGTGTTGGTTCGGTATTGCTCTGTTCTCCGCGATTTGTGCTATTCGCTGTTTATTGTTATTTGCGATCTGTGCATAATATCTTGGATTTTAAAACATTTGTATTGTGTTGTTTGTGATAACGTGCATCAATATTCGAGATGAACGCCACACACTGGTGCACCATTTGCGGATGCGTATTCGTACGCAGAAGCGCTTTGGTGAGACACGTTGCAAGTGTCCACGGTGAAAGACATCCACCACAGCAAGGTGCGTGTTTGTTTATAGTAATGTTGAATGCATAAGACTTAAATTTGATTATCTTTTTTCATTTAAAAACAGTAAAATAGAGATATTTAACTAAAAATATTCATTCACATATGCATAAACAGAGAGTGGGAGAAGTTGTATTTTTATTTAACATTAATACATATATATTTTTTTACATAACAAATAAAAAGTTAATGACATATTACAAAATAATTTATTTTTAGCAATAATTAGTCTTTTGCACATGTATAAACTGGAAGCGAGAGAGAATTTGCTTTGCTTTTCACAGAGAAATGTAGTTGAACCCCTCCCCTTCCTCCTGCTTTATAATTAAATAAAATAAAAATAAATCTAATCTTTTTGCGCGTTTGCGGATGGAGAAGCAGCATGTCGGCTTTGTCGTGCCACATTCGCGGACCAGGACGTTTTAAAGCGCCACATGGAGGCAAGCCACTGCGCCACTCCACCCCAGGAGGTGCATGTGCCATTGCAGACAACCACCGATGACAACCCCAACTCCGATGAAGGTGAGAATCTACATTAAAAGAACGATTTCCTTTAAACTATTTAGTTTTATAATGATTTATATAGGTATCGGAAGAAGAAGAATGCTTGACTATATTTAACGAGTGAAATTTAGGGGAGGAGGAAAAAGAGGAGTGCATTGATGAATGTATACTGATATTGGAAGTTGGAAGGGGGTGCACCGACACACCCCTTTGGCTGATTATGCTCAAAGCATTACACTTATCTTCCTCATTAACATTAACCCGTACTGCCTTTTTTTGTATCTTGATAACCTATTATTTGAGCCACTTTTTTCCCTTGAACCTATTTAACTATGAGTCGGAATAAGAAAAAGAATGCTTGACTATATTTAACGAGCAAAACATAGAGGATGAGGAAGAAGAAGAAGAAGAAGATTGCAATCACTGTTGAAAAATTTATATTTGTATTTGTCAACTTCATTTTGAAATGTGTTTGGCGAGAGGGAAATGTTATATTTAATTATCATAGTTAGTTTTTATTATTATTTTCAGATGAAGGTCCGGGTCCTAACCGTCGGACTTGCCATGAATGTGGTCACCGTTTCCGTTGCGTGATACACCTGCGTCGACATGTGGAATCAGCCCACAGTAGAGTCCGCAGGTTCCTATGCGACACATGCGGTGCCGCGTTATAGAGGGAAGACAACCTCCGTCGTCACACCAAGCAATTTCACGGTGACGATCAAGAACGAAGATTCACTTGTGCACACTGCGGTCTGGAGTTCAACCGACTGTTAAACAAGGACCAACATGAGCGGTTCAACTGTCACATCATGAAGGACCTGATCCAGAACGGAGCAGTTATAGAACAGGATGACCCTCAGCCAGGACCCAGCACGGAGCCACAACCCAGAACGAGCACACACCACCAGCCCAAGGATGTCGAGATGTCTGGAGCAGGACAGCCCAGCCCCGTATTCATACTTATTCAACGGGGATTCCACAGTCGCCTCCTGACATACCGTATGCAGCGGCCGATGGAGAATCTCGTCACAATCGGAGAAGTGATGGTGTTGTTGATTGTGAGCCTCACGGAGTTGCTTAAGAACACCTTGCCGAAACAACACAGCATTTAGGTCAACTTGAAGCAGGCGTGTGAATCCACAAATGTTCATTACAACACCTACCTGCGCATCAAGACAAAGATGACTCCGTTGACAGAGACCACGGACCTGAACCAGTACATCTCAACAGTTTTGCGAAGCTTATCAGGGAGAAGGCCTAGTGTGAGCATATGGGCTCCGAGTGGACATACCTGCGCGTTCGTGATTTGGAGGTTGGCATAAACAAGTACACTCCTCTAGGTGAGATGGATGTGCGTGGATGCACTGCCGGTGACTGTAGAGAACACCCGCACAGTCACCACCGTATTGAACACAGATGACCGTTGTTTTATGTATGCCATCTTGCGCAAGTTTATTTTTTAAGAAAACCCCCAAAAACCTACATCGTACACCAATGACATCATCGCCCACTACGATTGTTCCGGCCTACAATTTCCCGTTGCTCTGAAGAGTGCAAACACGTTTGAGCGGAACAACAACATCAGTATCAACGTCTATGGCATTGATCACACGCACGTGGCTAGGGAACCTAACGGCCAGCCAAAGTACCAGGACACCATCTTCCCCTTGAAGATCTGCAGGCAGGAGCGTGATGATCATCGTGACCTTTTGTACGTGACAACAGAGGTGATAGCCACTACGCCTACATCACAGACCTTGGCCGACTGATCCGCCCCCAACTCACAGCACATGTGGGCAGGATATTCATCTGTAAGCGGTGCTTCGCGCACTTTGACAACCAACCCAACAAGCTCACTCTGACGGGTGCTCAGTGTCTAGAGGAGCACACGCGATACTGCTCCGCTTCGGCTTCTATCCGCATGGATACACCGAAGAAGATGGAAATAAAATTCAGCCATCCAGAGCTCACTCGACGCGAGCGATTCACCATCTACGCGGACTAAGGGAGTGCTCTACTACCAACCGCGGAAATGGAAAAACATGGCGATGAGCCTTACGGGGGAGTAGCCACCCATATCCACATTCCATACGCCTTTGAGTATCAAATCATCGACTCATACGGACTTGAGGAGTTCGAGCCTCGGGTCTACTTCGGGGTGATGCGTCAAAGACCTTTATGGAGATGTTGAAAACTAATGTTGAGAGATTGTGGAACTTCCTGTACGAAGAGAGATATCTTCGCCCGGTCCTAACCCCAGTGGAGACGATGCAGTACAACTTGACAACGAATTTCTACCTCTGCGGAGTGAAATTTTAGCGTGAAGATCCTAAGGTTCGTGATCACAACCACGCACCACCCTACGAGTTTCGTGGCGCTGCGCACCGATCATGTAACCTTCGTTACAGGGAGCAGTGAGTAGTCAACTGCTACTTCCACAACCTCTCCAACTACGACGCCCACTTCATAGTGCGGGAGTTGGTGGTCGACCCTGATAATGTTGAGGTGATAACCCATACGGAAGAGCGGTGAATCGCTTTCACGAAGCGGTTCCTGTTCGACCGAGCAGCAGAACCGGCTGCGATGCCAGGGCGTGGAAAAAGGCAGCCAGGATTCAGCGTCATGTTCCTCGACACCTACAGGTTCCTGGTTTTGAGTCTCACCAGTCTCGCAGCCACACTTCCACCAGCTCAACTTTCGGAGACGAGGAAGAGATCCCCAAAGACCACCTCCTTAGTCTAGTCCGTAGGAAAGGCGTGTTCCCGTACAACGTTGTAACATCATACGCCGTGTTGGAAGATACTACGGAGCTAACGTTGCAACGAGATTTTCACAACGACATGACCCTGGAGGACATTGAGGATGCAGACTACGAGCATACTCGCAACGTGTGGGAAACCTTTGGTTGCAGGAACCTCAAGGACTATGCTGAGAAGTACCTGCGTTGCGACATTGCGCTGTTGACTGACGTTTTGAACTCTTCAGGGACACGTCAATGGCCGAATACGGACTAGACCAAGCACGCTACTACACCCTTCCATCATATGCCTGGGATGTCATGCTAAGGACCTGTCGAGTGGAGCTCCATACGATTCAGGACTTTGACATGTACCTCTTCTTTAAGCAAGGTATCAGAGAAGGTATTTCCCAGGCAATCACCCGATACGCCAAGGCCAACCATGACGGATGTCACCCCGAAGATCGACGTCCTGAAAAGCCCACGAACCACCAGCTATACTTGGACGTCAACAACCTGTACGACTGGTTCATGTCCCCGTGTCTTCCTGAGGGAGACTTCCAATGGCTCAGCCACGAGGATATTGTGTCCCTGGATATCGCCACGTTGGACCCCGAAGGACCCAAGGGCTACGTCTTGGAAGTGGACCTTCGCTACCCCGCCCACCTACATGACTTTCACAAGGCTGTCCCATACTGCTGTGAGACCAAACGTCCGCCAGGAGGGAAATTCAAGAAGCTTGTGACTACCCTGGATGACAAGAAGAACTACATCTGTCATTACAGAATACTGCAACAGGCGCTTGAAAATAGGCTGGAGCTTGTGAACGGGCATCGCGTCATCTCGTTCTTTCAGTCTCGGTGGTTAGAACGTTGCATCCTGATGAACACCGAACGGCGGAAGAAGTCCAAGACCAATTTGAGCAAGACTTTTTCAAGTGTATGAACAACACGGTCTTCGGCAAGACGTATGAGAATGTGCGCAAGCGAATGAACGCCAAACTGGTGTGTTCACCTGAGATGTTCAGGAAGTACGTGGCCAATTCAAACTTCCTGGACCGAACCTACTTCAACGATGACGTCACCATAGTCCACATGTCGAAAGTTAACATCGTCCTAGACAAACCGCTCTACGTCGGAATGTGTGTCCTCGATCTGAGCAAGTGGCTCATCTACGACTTCCTTCGCAAGATGAAGAACCGCTATGGTGATCGTCTGAAGGTAGACAATATGGACACTGACAGCTTCGTTTTTGACATCGAGTCAGAAGATGTTTATCGGGACATGTTGAACATCTGGATGATTTTGACACCAGTGCTGACCTCCGGAACCACCCCTGCTACAGCCCCGTCAACGCCAAAGTCATCGACAAGTTCAAGGATGAATGCAACGGCCTTTCGCTGCTTGAGTACCTTGGTCTTAGCTCGAAACTTTATTTCATGGACAGCGTCAGGTGCGAGGAGAGGACTGAGGACGATGAGCTGCAGGTCATGACAGTGAAGCGTGCCAAGGGAGTTGCTAGAAGAGTTAAACATATACTAAATCATGAGAAACCAACTCACCTCCAAATACAATAGGGAGTGCCTATTCAACAAAGTGCTGACGAGAACTCTCAACACCACATTTCAGTCTCGCAACCACCGTGTCTTCACCGTTCAACTTGAAAAGCTATCCTTGAGCTATAACGATGCCAAGCGTTACATCCTTCCGGACGGAATCAACACACCACAGAGGGGACATATAGGTATCCCACCTCAGCCCGAACCCGACCCTTGAGAAAATGGGAGGAGGAGGTTGTGAGTGGTTGTGACAACACCAAAGACCCTGATTCGACGTGTATGTGATTCTGAAAAAACTAGTCATCAGTTAGTATCGAGTCTCGTAAAAACTTGGAAATGTGCTCCTTTTAACTTTTTCTTATCATTAGTTTGTATCGAGTCTCGTTTTGCTAGTCACACAAATGTTCAGGAGTACATACTCAATGTAAAATATCTATAAGGTGTGTAAATAAATAGTGAATTTGTTTGTATATACGTTCGCCTTCCCCCCACATAGTCTTAAGATACAAAAGTAAATAAAACAAAAATAGTAAAATAGTCAAACAAAATTATTCATTTGTAATTTGAAACTTTTAAATTTTCTTATATAGTCCATAAATGAATTACATCAGGAAAATATCAATTCGTATAAACCAGGTTCAGATATGAAAGTTACTTTAGAATCAATGGATGATAGGTCCACCCCACTTTGGGGGTAGACCTACTTCCGGTTGAAGTGGTTACAATATTGGATCCCACCAAATTCAGGTTGAGTTGAAAATCAAAAGGGGTGAACTTCGATCTAAACCCTCCTTCCATTGCCATTGTGTTGCTGTGTTTTTCTCTAACATGCATTTGTAGGACTTAACCTGGGTTAACCTATCTTATGGGGGGGGGGGTAAGTCGATTTAACGCAATGATTATGCTCAAAGCATTACAATAATTTGTTTCCTCAAAATTTGCATTCCCTATCTGTTTTGTTAATTGAATATAAGTCTGTATACTAATTGCTAAAGTAAATACTAAAAAAGGATGAGGATGGAAAATATAAAGCATATATATTTTTTTATTTGTATTATGAGTACACAACTAGTTTATTTAGAAAAAAGCAAATTTCAAAACTCAATTGGTATATATTTGTACAAAGAGTCTTCTGATCAGTGCATCGTTGTGAGCAGTAGAAGAATCGTCAAAGGGCTGCACAAAGTCCATCATCTTCATACTGCAGTGGGTGCGGTAGTACAGGTATACTAGGCATTATTAGCCGCAGACCAGAGTGTTGTCACCTTGAATGCGATGCTCGTTGTACAGGTAGCGACGAGCGTTGCGCCTCAGGAATCCTTGGTAGAACTGTAGATGTGGAGGTTGACCGTAGCTGTGAAAGAATTCAATTATTCATAATCCTTTGTTGATGTAGCAAACCAACCCAGTGAGTGTCATCATCATTGCGTGGATGAGTATTCACAATCATAGCAGTAGATGGTGAGATATAATGTGGTAATTGATCCTCATCAACATCATCATCGATATGTGTACTAAGATGTAGCCAACCACTTAATGTGATACAATTGGTTAGAGCGCATCGTGTGTGAGCTGTCTTGGGATGGTGACATTGCACTGTGTTTGTTGATAGTAGATTGTTGATTGATGATAGTGATCCGCAACCAATATCGCTGATATAAATGACATTAGTAGTACAGTGATCCGTGATGAAATTGGATCGTACATATTCTTTTTTCTCAGCACCTTTGACATAGACAATCGATCGTTTGGCGATACATGCGTGTAACCTTTCCTCTAGTACATAATACCAGTTATCACCTTGATCCCATTCCAATCCGTGACAGTGTTTTGTGAGCCAATAGCTTTCACGTAGTTTCTCTTGTGTTAGGAAATCTCAACTGAATGGTGATTTGGTGATATGGTGCATTAGCAGTGTCCCACTGACCAATTCCAAGACACATACTTCCTTCAGAATGCAGTCATTATTGATGTCCTTGAAACTTTGAAAATCCAAAATAATGGAAGATGCTAAATTTTAACGCGGTACTCTGCGTGAACGATCCATCTTGTACGAGTGTTGGTTACCGACTGATGATGTGGCACTTGTTCACCGTCCACGTACAGTGAAAAGTAGTTTGTTTTGAAATTTTGAAATTTATATGGATTCTTTTTTAAATCACCATTATACGCTGCGTTGGTGACCAGTCCGGTAATGATAAGTTTCAGCACTCTACCTAGAAACGCACTGTCCAAAATTTTTCTCCTAACGCCAAACGGCAGTTTTAATGTTTTCAATTCCACTCTGGTGATTAGGTATTAAGCTGTGCCGGTCTAAAACGTCTTGTTGTGTGCCAACAGTACAGTGGGGCTAACCTTACATCTTCGTATCCAGAGATTCGCATCTACAATATGCACCTTGTATTCACCCTCATCCACCATAATAGAGAAAGAATCTTTTGATCGGATTAATTTAAAACGCAGTTCCACACCGTTCAACAGGAACTTGTTCTGATTACACATGTTCACATTTAGATGACCGACCATGTCGATTTCGCGTCTTTTATTTGTAGTTTTTCGTATCGCCTTTAGTCCGTCATTAGTGTCCTCAGTTTTGTCGATATGCCCAGCTTATGATTGCCATAAAGCGCATGTTAAATGTGATTTCCTAGTATCGAACCCATACATCAGCAATTTTTCAATATACGCTCGATATGCATAAGTGTTGTTTTGCGGTGTAACTAGTTTCTGATTAATACACATATAAACTTGACTGAATAACGTATGTAACCAATTTTTTACTGGACTAATTATTTTGACTTCTTCGGCATCTGTGATTGCCACTCCTGTCGATTTGACAATTGACGCTGTAATTTCCAACATTGTTTGCGAAAGATCAGTGTATTCTTCACCATTGCCGGGCACTACAAACTGAATGGGCGAATCATCAGTCAAAGTGGAGATTGGTTTGTACTGAACCCATTTACCGCTCTCGATACTGGTCTGTGTAGGCGGAAGGAATAATAAATCCAATTCCGTCTTGACACATTCACAAGACTTTTGATGTAGAAACGAGATTGATAGTGTGTGTGTTAATTGAGTATATCACGTAGGACATTCTCCTCTTCACTACTTTCTTCTTTCTAACTGTCCTCCTCCTCTACTTGTTTCCGCTGCTGCTCGTCTTCTTCTTGGATGATGTCCTTCCTCGAAGGAGTTTCGTCAAAGACTGCGGTGTGACACGACGGCCGCTGCGCATAGCGCATTTCGCATTACTCTTTCGCGCTACTCTCGATTTATTCTTCCGTGCAGGTGTAGCGCGTTGGTGTTTCGCGTTATTCTTTCGCGTTACACGTCAGTGTTTCGCACGAGAGCCACCGCCGCCGCCACCACTTAGTACACGTTGCAGTTTGCCGTCCGTCTTGCGTTTCAGCGAGTCGGTACACTGGCTGAAATGATCTCTAGCAGCTTCTTTGGGATCCCTGGTGGTCATGTCACCCAAGAACCCAACACCAGATTTGAACGCCTCTTTGGCTATAGCAGCAGCTCCTGAGTTGAGTAGCGGTATAATGGTGTGGTACATACCACCTAGGAAACTGCCAATTCCATGACCGTGCTGGTAGGATGCACCGCGAAACTTTATCGTTACTGCTTCTGGTCTGGAATTGTTGGCGGCGGTAGTACGCCAAGTATGGATCATTTGTATTCATCATTGCTGCGCTTTTTTGAAATGAAGCTTGACTACGACGTCCCAAAGAGGAATGACACTTTTCTACCAGTGTGTTCCCTTAGGTCAAAATCGATCGTTTCAAATGTTCCTTTCATAACTGGCAAGTAATGAGGACTGGTAAAATGCACCGTCTTATGCACGCCATGTGTGTAGTTCTCTCTGTCAATATTGATAATATTCAAAAGTGGCACTGTAGTGTCGCCAACCATCTGCGGTTCAATCCTAGACAGTCCATAGACAGTTCCATATACAGATTAGGCGGCCATAATCCTGTGAGGTTATTTAAAAACTCATTCTCGTACGGATCGAAACTCAAATGAAGAAACAGTGCGTCACTGAAATGTAAATCTTATATACTATCTACCATTGTCGTTATCTTGACTCTGTCTTGCTTTTATCATACTCAAAGTTTACATACTGAGTCACATTATTTTTACTATTGATCATTTTCAATAAATCAGTTATGATCTTGTAAAATCCGGGTTTCATCTTTAGCATAATTTGCTCAGTACTAACTGGGATAGGAATACCTGGTAGAGTTATACTCGAGCCAAATACACGATTCATCACTCACAGTTATAAACGGTCATGGATAATGCGCTTCGACTAAAGCAATCTCCCACTCGCCATCACCCTTTAATCGAATTTTTCTCGGCAGATGTGAAGTATAATTGGAAACTGTGTTTTTTGGAAAATAATCCTTTGAGTTGTTGCTAGGCAATGTTAAATACAATGGGATAATGGGCAATTTGTAAATCTTGCACTCTTACCCAAGAATTAAAGTCGTCTCCGTTAACTTCCCACTTGACGAAATAGCTTTCTGCGACCTCGGCTCTTAGTGTCTAGTATTTTATCAATCTTGAACAGATTATCTTTGTATATTGTTAATTTTTGTAATTCTTATTCGTAAGACTGTCCTGTCACTTGTTCACCTCTGAGATCCACCAAGGTGTACATTGACAGTGACATCAACGTGTCACCACGACGTATCACAAACACCTCTTTACTCCAATTAGTCTCGTAGCCTTTTGCGAATGCGCCTTTCTCCTTAGACATGCGCGCTGTGGTGCCAACTTTCAGTTTTCGCTTAAAACGAGTGATATCTTACCGTGCATGTGGCGCCATACCTGATACAATATTTGCTTATTGGTAGCAGTCACATCAAATGGACGTATTATGTTGCCTAGACTTCTGTGCACGCTGTTATTGTAAGCATTAACCAGTTTTCCCAACACATCTATATAACAATATGTGTTTTTGTAAGTCAAATATCGCCACATGCATGTTTTTAAAGTGCGATTCATGCGTTCCATTACGGCTGCTTTAACATCTGGGATTTTTGTAGTGACATAGATGATTCCGTATTAATTGAATAATTTTTTCGTCTTGGCACCAGTGAATTCAGTAACTTTGTCAGTTTGTAAACAGCGAGGTGTCTTGGTCGCTTCTGCAAATATCTCCTCGAAAGCTTTGGCCAATTCAGCTCCGTCTTTCCTCTTCAACGTCCTCACATATAGGCGTTTGCTAACCACGTCTATTACAGTCAATAACTAGCTGACACCTTCATTGTATTTACTAAGACCACGCATATCATTCAAGTCCGCTTGCCACAATTCAAATGGACCAAACACTATGTTAGGATTGCGCGGGAAATGTTTACGTGCGGGTTTTTGTAAAGTGTAAGTGTCCTGTGTTTGTAACCATTCAATCACTTTGCGTTTTGAAACTGGTTTTGCACCTCACGCTAAAGGAGCTACACCACCATAAGACGAAGATTCGTTGGGTTTTTAATACAAACGTTCCATAATGAAAACCTATCCTGTGTAAAGTTCCCACTTGTCTAACTTTGTCAGTTGTTTGTTTCTATTTAAAAAATCTAACTGCTCTGTCGCTCGTACTGGTGTAGATGTCGCACGTTTTCTTCTAGCTGATCGTAGTCGATTTATAATTTGTGTCTTCAGTATTGATTCAGTTTAAATGTCTTCTTCATCATCTGATCCTCCTGTGAATGATGATCAATATTCAGCATTTCTTTCTTTTAGCGCTCTTATATTATTCACAGTCTTTTGGCACGTTCATCGCTTTAAATGCATTGAGCAATTCGTACCATCCTGGTGGTGTGTAATCACGCATACGCACTTTTACTATGCAATTTAAGGTATCCACTAGATTTGAAGCTGGGATTTTTTCACCATTAATGTACACTGAATAGCCACCGTCCCATCTGATTAAGCTACCTTCACGTTTTATGAAACGGTAAATATTGCGGGTGTCAGATCTGTAAGTTTTGAAAAACGTTTCCACATTCTCTTCCACTGGACCACCTTCCACAGTGGTGTGCATTCGACGACTATGTTCAATCCCTTCCGTCTCCACGATTGGTATGCTAATCGGTTGTTGTTTATTCTCTGCAATATGCAAGAATCGATGAAACGCTTGTTTGTATAATTACCACTTTTCACTATCGTCCATATGTTTGTTATTCAATATTTGTTGCATTTCCGCGTCGAGACTTTTTTCACTGGATAGATTAGTTGATTTTTTATCTGTAGCATATGTTTGCAATCGATCAATCATCTCTTGCGGTACAACTACCATCTTCTTTGTGTGCTCCATTTTGTTGCTGTTTACTAATGACTCGCTACTTTTTTAAAGTGTAACTTCACGCGAAAGGTTTCAAAGTGGAATGGCAAATGATGTCCATTGTTATCTCTTAAGTCAATTTCCACACTGTCAACAAACCTATTTATAACTGGCACATAATGCGGATTCATGAATGATGTTGATTTATGCAATCCATATACATATCTAGACATAGATATATTGCAAATTTTCAACAACGGTGCAACTGTATCGCCGACCATCTGCGGTTCAACTAAATTACAATACACATACATGTGTAACGGTAAGCCAAGACGAATTTTGGGTGAACGGATGTTTTTGTTAACTGCATCACCTTCCAGTGTCAATTCATTTGGATCAAACCCAGATTAAAGCGCTAACGTTGGAGTTAATGTAATGTTTCCAACATCAGTTCCTATCGATACTTCAATGAATTTGTTGTGTAAGTTTTCAACAGTAAACTTTACACCACAAGTAATCGCTAGTTATTGTGAATTGATATGATCACACAATTATTGAATATTTGCATAGTCACCAGTCTTCAATTTAGTTATGTAGTTTTGTTTTGGAGTAGCTGACACTACTGGTGTTACATCGGCAGTGCTGTGCATAATCCGCTCCAACTATTTTATGTTCGATTTGCTTCCTCTTGCGGTTGTATGCAAATGTCAATTGTTTCATCATTACCGACTGATACAAATGTATAAGAATAATGCGCTTCCACAAGTGTCATTACCCATTCACCAGCGTCCAGTTCAATAGCTCTTTGTAAATGTGTTATATATTTTGCAACTGTATTTTTCGGATAATATTGCATCGAACTATTACTCAGCAATTTCAAATAGAACTGATTGTGGATGCCAGTATTTTTTTTAACTACTCAGTGCTGCTTGTAGTACTGCGCTAAAAAGAGTCCACCTCCTTTTTGTATTAGATACTTTCGTTTCTTTGGCTAGCCTTTCCCACGTTTCACTAATAGACGTAGCGTTGCCTTGTGTTTGCTTAACTGACTTTTACTCTTCTTCGCCAGAGGAACGTTACCTCGCAAAACGTTTTAAGCACACTCACACACAGAGTGAATGCGGCTCTTGTCACACACCTTTAAAAATGCTTTACGCTCCTTGGGTGTTGTGTGTATGAAAGTCGTAAGCAGAGCTGCGTCCTTCCGCAAGCACGACATGATTACTACTGATTGCGAAATTACTTTTTCTTTGGTAAATACATATGATTCGTAGAATCGTCTGGAAATATGCAACGTCGTATTCGTATATTCTCGTCTGTTAATTGTTTCAAGTCTATCAGTAGGTAGCCGTGTGGATTCCTCGTAGCGTCAGCGTACGCCTCCTCGATGAATTTCGGACTGTCTGGATATATTTGTCTGGCCAAGTACCTAATCTGAACTCTATCTCTAGGATTCTTAAAACACACAGTGTAATGTGTAACCAATGAGATGTCCCTCTGCCCACGTTCTTGATGAAACAAATTTTGTTTGATGAAAAACACACTTATGTTGCGATGATGACTACCTTTTGTGTAAAGATCCACCACACGACTGTCAGCCTCACGCATCATATCGTCTGTAATCACAAGTATCGGCTCATTACCAGAAAAATCCTCCAAGTTTGGTAGAGCTTCTATGTGATTAATGTTGGTATTATTTGAGTCACCTCCACCTCCACCACTACTACAATGCCAGTTTATGCTGGTAAATGGTGTTTCACAAATTTCTGTAATGTGTTTTATAAACTATAACACAAAATGTCACTTGCTACAACCCGAAGGTCCCACCACAATGGCTGAGAATGGATTTTTCCACATCAAGCTCATGATTACTACTGAGCTAAATACCTCACGATTAACATACTCATACACTCTTAAACTTACAACTAAAGGAGATTCATTGGGGTTTAGTTTAACAACTAACAAAGTGGTTATGTTCTGAACGTGACTATAAGTATTGACTACGAAAACTAATTTACAAAGGTACTTACATAATCTTCAAGTCTTGCTTTACATAAAATCCAAAGGTGTAAATCTGCTATTCGAACCCATTGGACTGCGCTTCACCAAGCTAAGGCGTTCTCCAAACCCGCTGTTGTAGTGCTCGATGTCGGTGTTGCTCAGGACCTCATTGAAGCGCCTAAGGTAGACTCACAGAAAGAAGTCGTCGCCGACTTGCCCCTCCAGGATCACGATGATTGTCTCGCCAAAGGATGTGGTGGCTCGCTCTATCGCAGTGATGAGATAGGTGCATTCTTCCCGGAGATCAGCTATTCTAGTGTAGAACGGAAAGTCTGACCTTCAGTTGTTGAGGGTAGCTCTCTGGTTCATGGCAGTGGTGCTGCTCACACTCACAAACTCTGTGGTGAAAGTGCTGCTGCTGCTCGTCATCTCTAGTGGTAGGAGTAGGTCTAGGCGAGGCTATGGTCTGGTGAAGAATTATGCGCAATTGGGCTGGGCTCCACCTTATAACCCCGCGCTTCCATTTTCTAATCAGGTGTTCCATGCAGTTGTTCCCACAAAAGACCGACGCGTCGAAACCTGTCTGGGAACGCAGCTGCTCTAATTGACTGATGGCGCCACTCGTTTCCTACCCACAGCTCGCTTCTTGGCGTTGGCTGCGAAACTGCACTGCGCTGTGTAATAGTTTGAGTTAATCCTGTAATTTTCGGTACTCCTATTGATTTATCAATCCACATGTTTTCCACTTTATCAACTACTTGTTTAACACTTTCATGCATTTCACCATCTTTGTCCAAAGATAAACCACACATAAACACCATATCTGTACTATCGTATAATTCCATTTTTAATAAAATTTTTCCTTTGTTTCCCGGGTTTTGAACAGCAAATGTATTCCCATCCTCCAGCCATGACACTATGGGACAATCATCTGATGGTTTTGGCACCCATTCTGGTTTCTTGGTTTCCACTCCGATGGCAGTTGGTCTCTTTCGCCTCCTGCTGGCAGTAGGTGGTTTTACAGATGACGTATGAGGTGTCGTTAATGAATGATCACTAGCATTATTGTTCATAACCTCAATCTGCTCAATAAACTATTTGATATAGTCGTCCACAGAAGCGTAAGCGTCCATGTTCACGTCATTACCGTGAGGCTTCTACCGCACTACTGACTGGTGTTGTGTCTGCTCACCCTTGAAGTAAACTGTGCGAACTCGCTGTGACACATCTTGTTGCAATAGGTTAGATGTTTCATATTTTCTTCCAACATCAGTTCCAACGGTCTGCGGAATCTCATTGCATCATTTGCGATTTGAGTCCATGTTAACTGTTGTCCTCACACGGCTCGTAAGTGTAAAGTGTATTTAGCTCCTCATTAAATTGAACAGTCTGTCTCGTTTTCTTCATAGTTATATTGTTTCACGTGACATTCTCTATCTTTGTTTTCTTCATAATTATGTTGTTTCATATGATATTTACTCTCAAACATGCATCTCGCTCTATCTAATACTAACTTGATAGCGAGCCTTTCTCGGATGGAAATGCGATTCAAATGTATTTTGTTCATTGATATTGTTATTACTTTTCTTGCATCATCCGCACTGGTTATCTTTGGAGCACGTTTCGACTGTTACTGTCTAACTAGCGTTGAATGTTCTGGAACGAGGCAAAGTGCAGGCTTACGCATTGTCCAAGATATGCTCAACTATATTAACGAAATTGTGGGAGATTAGGATGTTGTTGTATCTGCAGTCAATGTGCATGCCGTTACTCTTCATTACTTCTTTAGCCTTATTTACAATATTTATACCGTTGGGGTAATTTTCTCTAAAGTAACACATGTCAAATCCTTCTTCCTTTCACGGCTTGTTTGAAATTTCTTTTTTGAGTTCGAATGCACTTTATTCGCAAACTCCGTTCTTCTCTAAAAGGGTTTTCTTCATCATTACACAAAATACATGTTTCAGATTTGAATCTTCAGGAAGCACTGCCACTTTAGGTGTCTGTTCAGTCAACATTTGATTTATAGATCGCTTTTCCTTTTCCAATTCCATATTCTCTGTCTTTAACTGTGTGTGGCTGGTATAAAGATGCTGATTGACTTTTATGATTTGAAGGTTGGATTCCAAGAATTGATTTAAAGTGTGTAGTAACTGTTGGTTCTCAGTTCTGATTTTATACTCACCATGTTTTTTAATGGATGGTAAAACTTCTTCAAAGACCCAATCTTGAAACTTCTCAGCAACGGGCAATTTTGATTTTAAAACTAATGCATATAATCCTAGTTCATTGATGTAAACTGTTTGGAATTGAAAATTCAAAGGAGTGAACGTTTAGTTCACCCCTCGTGGTGAAGCGGGGAAGGGGAGTCTGACTAGCACTACTGGTGTTGTATTGCGGTGTTTTTCTCTAACATGAACTCTGATGGCTTTTTCTGGGTTAGATTAGCCTAGGATTTGAGAAATCTCTTTATATTTGAACCAAACATTAGCACTACTGTCAAACAGTACAGCAACGTGCTAATTGTTAAATACATATGAAGTTAACTGGAACATTTTATAGGTTATGTCAAAAACGTGCGGGGACCTCTGACAGTACAGCAAACACGGAAGCACAGCAACACTATTACACAACCACACACTGAAGTATAGACCAAGAATAAACTATGAGCAATGTGTGTTGGCACAAAGGTGTGCGGTATTCGCTCACCCCTATTTCCCACGGTGTTTTGGTATATTATTTGATCCACTCGTTACTGACTGTTGCCGAAGGTCTTTTCTCGGAACTCTACCATTGTTCCGATTCCTGGAATTTGACGCAGGTGTTCACGCAAAAAATCACCCTCTGTCGGAGAATGTGAATAAGAACTTAATGAGAGTCAAGGGTTCGGGGAAGGGTCCTTTGTTGGTGATTGCCGCCGGAAATAAATCTCATTCGCTCTCTGGGAATTCGGAGAAGGGTCATTTGTCCCAAGATCATTATCATCAATCACTGTCATTGATGATTGAAAGGCGGGTCCATATCGGAGCCCCCATTCTTCAGGCCCTAACTTGAAGTGCTAAGGTGGTCCTGAGAAGGACCGATAGACCCTAAAAAGAGCCAATTTGCATCCAAGAAGGAGGAGGAGGATGCCAAGGAAAAATGTTTATTTTGGATTGTTTACAATTTGTGTGATTTCGTCGGTGCGATGTTCATCAGTTTGTCGGTTCCACCACATGTTGACGAGCATCATGTACTTCTGCTCGTACTCAATAGCCTCAAGGTGCTCCTGCACTATGGGGTAGAAATTAATTTTTTAGTCCATGTCCCGTTGCCAATATTCCCATTCCAAGTCGTCCAGCGGGCAATGGTTCCACATGCTGTTGATTCCCCGTAGTTTGGGGTACAGAACGTCTTCGAGATGTTGAATAGTTGAGCTCATTTTTGGTTCATGAACGTACTTGAATTTTTGTCAGTACGCCATAGCCTCTTCTTATGGAAATGTTTCAAGGCGCTATCATCGTCATTTTTTTTAGTATATAGTTCGTCGCCTTCAAAGTAATCGTCATCATCTTCATTGGCTAGTGGTCTCTCCTTGATATTATCAATTGATGACTCTGCCTTGATGCATGCCTCCTCCAACTCGGTGTCGGTGATGTCACATTCTCACTCAATGTTGGATATGATCTTTTTCTCTTAGTAGCTGTTGCTCTTTCGAAACTCGAGACTAAACTGAATTTTGAGTCGGGGATGGTAGTGAAGACGAAGTGGGGGGTGGCTGTTGGTTTGGTAGGAATGATGCAGCTGTTATTCGCAGGTGTCTGCACAAAACTCACCCTCTGTCGGAGAACAAAAGTCACCCTCCTCTAATGGAATTCGGAGAAAGGCCCATTGTTAATGACCACCCTCTGGGTTATAAACTACACTTCTATAATGTAATTTGGAGAAGGGTCCTTTTTTGGTGATTGCCGCCGGGCAATAAATCTCATCCGCTGTCTGGGAATTCGTAGAAGGGTCCTTTGTCCCAAGATCGTTATCATCAATCACTGTCATGGTCGAGATTGCCGCCAGGGGGAGGGTGACTCTTCCTGATTGGTGCGTTAGACAATAGAGCGAAAAAGGTCAAGAGTGTGGTGCGGGCCCCTAGGCAAAAGTGCCACAGATGAATCCTCCCGGGGGGGGGGACGGAAGGACTCCTCATGATAAGTACGTTACACACTAGATTGAAAAAAAATTGTGTCAGGGGGGATTCCTCCTGCTCCTCCTGGGGCAGAAACCCCCAAAATTATTACTTTAATGTTAGTAATAAGCAATAATCATTACTGATTACTACTAATAAGTAATGACGAATATCCGAAATAATATGATTATTTCGAGATTACATAATAAACATCAATTTTATAATAGAAGTGTAGTTTGGAAATTTATATAATTAAAAACTTAGAAATGTTTAAAACTGTTGTTCGTATATTTATTTATTACTGATCTAACTTTTACTGTGTTATAATGAAAGTAAAGTTTTAATTAGGAATTTTCAATCACGCAATATCTCAAGAACGAATAATTTTAATGTTTTCTTCATCACGACAAATTCCCTTCCAATAAGAATATATGTTTCCCGCAAACTGTATATTTATATATCTTTTAGTTTTCTAATTAATAAAGATGCAATTAAAAAAACAACACCCTGCATAAAACGGGGTTTTCCATGAATCTTTGTAAAGTTCAATATAAACTAGATATGTGCTTGAGTCCCGTGGAAATTAATTAGTTATAGGTTTTACTTATAGTACTTTTTAAAATATGATCGGTTTTCATATGTGTAATTACACTGACTCAAAGAAAGGAATGAAACGTTAAACTGTTTCTATACGAGAAAATCAAACACGTGATTTCATTCCATTGTTGAATTATACAGTGGACCAGCCAAGTGATATTCTTAGTAGTGATACTGTACAAACAATCAACTATGTAAGACGAGACAAAATTAACAAAGGAGCTTTCTAGAAATTCATAAATTCCAAGATAATGACAGAAGAAGTCGTTCCTTTTGTAAGATCAAGTAACGAACAATTCCCGAGTTTGAATGGGAGGGGGAAAGTTTTAATAAGAATGTTGATTATTAAATGCTACTTTCAAACAAGTATTCCAAATGAAAAACGTTACATAATTGTTTTTTTAAAATAGTATATTGCTATTTTATTTTGTCTTATTAGTCTTCACTTATTATCAAAACCAAAAATTTTGGCGCCGTTCCGTATCAACTACAAGCAAACGTTGTATGAAACAACATTTGAGAACAGAGATTTGTAAGTTAATTGGAAAGTAATTCAAATCAAAACCCTTAATGATTTCATAAAATTCCCGATCTATGACAACCCACCCCAGATAAAATAAACTTACTTGCTTTAATTGAATTTCCTACCTCAATGTTCTCCATATGGTAGAGCGATGGACACGCAATGT
This sequence comes from Allygus modestus, assembly GCA_963675035.1. Taxonomy (NCBI): domain Eukaryota; kingdom Metazoa; phylum Arthropoda; class Insecta; order Hemiptera; family Cicadellidae; genus Allygus; species Allygus modestus. Next base: position 62,715,078 of record OY776113.1, read on the forward strand.
GCTCAGCCTGGAAAGACACAGGTAGAGTAGGGGAAAATTCCTAAAGAGGCGGAACAGAGGTGAAAAACATGAAGGCAGTTAATTCCAGGCGACATATCTCTATAAAGAAAAAAAAAGAAAAAAGCTGTGAGAGAGAAAACATTACAGTAGAATTTAGTGCGTAGTTAGTACGTTGGTTTAGGTTAGATTGGATTAAGTTGAGGGTTAGCCCATCACAATTTAACAAATTATATAAAATATGATAAAATTATGATTAATTAAAGAATAAATTAAATGCCTTTGTAAACTTGTTTTTATTAAAACGACAAATGTTAGTTGTGCTGACAACTTTAAGGCATTTTAATCATCGGGGTGTTAAATCGAAAGTTTACAAAATTTGTAATTAATGTTTTAGGGAAAGCAAACAAAATATTTTACATTGAATGTGGAGATAAGGAGATGATTAACTTGTTTCTATTTAATATGAGGTTATTAGTCCACAATTACCTGCCATTTATATGTTTATTTCTTTAAAATTACCATAACCTCTGTCACTAGTCATCTTATACTAAACAATATTTCACCATTAAATAACAAACTATGATAATTGTTCTTTGTGGAAAGGAAAATTATGAAGTATTAGATTTGCCTAAAGTTTAGGCTAAATCCACTAAATACAATAAAATGACTGATTTAACTTTGAAAATAGTAATATCATGGTGCTGACAAACCGTTATTTTAGCTTAATGTGACGGTGGCAATTTGAGCTGGATGCACAAGAATGCAGAAGTCCAACGAATTTATTATTAATTAGTTTTATTTATTATACAACTACAGTTTAAACTTGATATGTATAGTGTACATTGGAATGGTTGTATACTAAACCAGGTTTAAATACTATATGTTATATAACAAAGTACAAACTAGATAAACAACATCATGGAACTTGAGCGTATTGTTTTTGGTTCTTACGCCCAACTGACCTAGTAGCAATGGATTACATATGCTTGCATATAACATTTATTAGTTTGCAATATATATATTTCATTTATTATTTTACAATACATGCACTTAACGGTTTAAAATATGGTTTAGTTTTTGGCATGTCAGTCTGTATGCAAAAACCTTACGAAAGTTCTTATCTCACAAACGCTAATCGATAAAATAGTAAAATTTGGTATGCGTATTACCAAAATAGTGTACAAACTTCTTAAAATTTTGGATTTATTCAATCATTCCGTTTCGTCAAGGCATCAATTTTTCAACGTTAACGATATAAAAGCAATGGTTTTAAATACCAAAAGTTTTAGATAAATATAAGACAAACTCATTCATGTATTCATTTTTTAAATTTTACTGTGGACATTGAAAAATAAATTCTGTAATCTTAAGAGAAATTTCTTTCTAGTTAATATTCTGTTATCATAAAATGTTAAAATACAGAAAAATGTTTCCACACTATCCATTTTGTATCACATCTGATACATCTCTTATTTTACAAAATAAATATTATTGCACAAATATACTATTCCTAATTACAGTAATCTTCTTTTCATATCTTCATATTTGAAAAGGAATAGAATTCACACTTGTCTGTCACAATACTACAATGATATATATCATTCATCATTAATGTTAAAAAACATGAGAATAAAGTTGGTTTCGACTTTTTTCTTTGTCAACTACAAAAGTGGAAATAGATCAAACAAGTCGCAAAATATATTAAGACTCCTTTAAAAGTAACATCAATTGTATAAACCTAAACGTTATTGAATATTTTATTAACTTTATTAATTTGTTTTTCATAATTCAAATACCTGAAACGACATATATTTTCAAATAATTAAATCTTATATACCTTAAAAAGTCACTCGACGCTTTCAATTATGGTTAGAAGTGTTTTTCATGGATATAAGACTTAGGGTCATTAATGCTATCCTAGTTTTTTTTCTCAATCTGGGTAGTATTGAGGCACATAACTAGTGGAGTTGTTTTACTTAAGTTGATTCTAACACATCTTTAGCCTATCAGAAGTGCTGTGTGGACGAGACGGTTGTTATAATCATAACTCTTCCTACTTTACGGACTGCAGTGCTGTAATTTATACATAAATGTTCAGGAGAGGGCAAAAGAACTGCAGAAAGCTGTCAATTTTGAAAAGATAGCTGAAGCGAAGCTCTCTTCTCCCGCGGAATTGTCTGAAGTGCGTCACCAAATGAGGGAAAACTTCAGCAAGAAGAGCGCCGAAATGGAAGACCCCTTCAATCCTACTAGTAAGTAACTCACAGCCCTATACACGAAATTGCATAGGGAGAAAAAAACACTTTTAATAGCATGGTATGGGTTGATACAATTACGGTATGTAATTTGTTTTAAACTATCTTCTTAATATCATCAGTACACATTTACACTTTAACTGTACCGGTACTCAAATACAAGATGGTAACTAATCTAGATAAACTAATAATAACCCGTATATTGACCTCCAGAAAGTAAAGAACGTTTGCGCACTGCGTCTAGCACAGCTGTCCCTACACCGCGAATGCGTATGCGGTAGTCAATTCACCTGCCAAAGTGTGAGCCGAGTCTCGTATGTTTGCTCTTTCACCATAAACTTTCTTCGACGTTTGTCTCAAACTTCAATAGTCCGAACCTGTTTTGAATTCAGAAACCGACTAACACTGCGTATCTCACATTTGGTGGGATTTTCGATTGATGCCGCCGTTTTGAATCGTTGTAGAAACAAGATGCATGATCGATCAGCAACGAGATACGGCTCACACTAGGGCAGGGAGTTGCTTGGGAAGTTGACTGCCGCACACGCTGTCGCGTGTTGGGGCTGCTGTACTCAGCGCAGCGCGCAAACTTTCTTTACTTTCTGGATGACCCTCGAAAATATTGTACGAGACAATAGATTTTTAATGGTCAAACCAATAATAATAATAATAACAGTTAAATTTACTGCCATTAGGTTACAAAGCTGCAATAGAAAAAGTCAGTGTGCATATAAGTACAGTAAATATAAATAAGAGTTTCTCTCTATACATTTTTTTATCAAATTGATTCTAAAGATGATGATCTCTTATACTACATAATATACAGCAAATTAACTTACTGAAACTAAAATAATACAAAACAAAATGTAATTTGCTAAGAACTAAATTAAAAAATAAATCATCTAAAGAGACGAAAGGAAGATAGTCAACCAATCATACAACTTTTTTTGAACCTCTCTATTGGGCAGTTTAATATACTAGGTCAATTGTAGCATTTGGATCCAATTACACCGTAGCTTTTAAATTATTTAGTCAATGTTAGAAAAGGTACATTGATGAGTTTCTGGTTTCTAGTATCGTGTGAGTGTATATTTTGTCTAAGTTGTTGATTTGGTAGATTGGTCATGGGATGAACAACAGTCATTACTTTAATTTTAACAAATCATGGCTTACAATAGTCCAGTCTATGTGCATCAGTATTGTATATCATTTATCCAGTCTATGTGTATCTAAAAATTGTTTTGTTAAAACAATATAATATTGTTCTCATGACTCGTTTCCCCAAAGTAATATGCCATAAGAAATTATGCTTTGAAAGAAAGCAAAGTATGGATATCTAATGCACTTATCTGATACATAACATTTTAAATTTGTAAGCAAATAGATCACTCTTGATAGCCTACCAGAAATATATTTAATGTAGTGTCCCCAAGAGAGTTTACTATCTAAATAAAGTCCCAAAAGTTTAACATTATCTGAATTACTAAGTAAAAAGGTGTCTCTTAAGCTGAAAATAACATGAATTGAGTTTTGTTTTCATTTAATAAAAACCTATTGGCTCTGTTTCACTTTGATGCTTTTGAAATATTATTATACTGTCATATAGTTTGTAAAGATCACCGATTATATTCTCAAGACCCAATGAGCAAATGAACCTGATCACGAGAGGACGTCGTGCCCAATGAACATTCTCTCAACGGGTCTTATAATAATCGGTGTGACAGGTTGAAATCGATTACCTTGCACCATCTTCTTTATTTACCGCCTAGGATGCGAGTACCGTATAAGTTTAAATATATTTTAAAATGTTGTAAGATGTTATCTTTTAATTATATCCTGTATAATACATTACTACTATAGGCCCCCCCGAGTCCTTTTTGAACTTTGACCCCTGAGGTCAAAGCCGCTCCCCCTCCCCCCCCACACCCCTCCCCCTCGCCACACTCCCCCCTCCCATAACTCCTTCCCCTCCCCCTTCCCCCTTCCCTCCCGGCCCTTCCTATCATTTTACCTAACCTACATTTGGGCAGTGTGTCCAACCTAGTTTTTTCTGTGTAGTGCTGCCAATCTATTTTTTTTGTTTGAAAGATTACTTCACCCTAAGTTATACTGTTTGTTATATGTATATATTTATTACGTCACACTACTTTCATTTGCTACGCTTGGCCCTCTCACACTGTTTATATATCTTTTAATACCCTTCTTCTGTTAAAATATATTAGTAAAATAAGAAGTAGTACCAGGTGTATCAGATCATACTGAAATAAAATCTATGCATTTATAAAATAAAAGTTGATATTTGTAAGTAGTGATTTCTTTTTACGGTGGAAATTGTACCTTGTGGATAATTTTATATCCTTATCGGGTTCATCACTCCTGTTTCAACTTGTTTAGATCTGTCACTATTTGTACAGTAGATATGACCCCTATAGAGCTCCGTAACTTATTTGCTATGCCAAACGTTTTAACTTGTAATACTATTCCCTTGTATGCTTTTTGAAACTAATTTCATCCAAATTGTACCTTGTGTAAGTCATTATTAAACTATGCGGACAAGGAAAAATAATAAGTAATTAATTACAAACCAAAACGCTTATTGATACATTTTGTACTATAACTATTTACATAATGATATCATTCTTAAACAAATTATATTCCTCTACCGATGCCCCGGTCCTGGCGGTATCTCCGTTTCACAATGTTGCCAACCTACCTTTTGCATAACAAAATCTCTTATTTCACAGTATTGTCGTTATCATTTCAACATAATAAAAAAAAAATTAAGTTAAATTTATTAAATTATTTAATTCACCCTGATACAAAAGGTACTAAAAAACTATTTAAACATATGTTAATGTGTATTGGCTTAGTATTAATATACGGGAGTTGGAATACTTTATTCCATTTTTCTTTCAGAATTTTACAAACTTAATTGTTTTTGTTTTCTCTTAGATAGGGTTTCAAACCTAATTGTTTTTACGCTTTTCATTATCAATGTTGCTAACTTAACTTTTTGAAATTAATCCTTGCCATTGTTGCCAAGCTCTTGATATTATACTGTGATTCAGCTGTTGCAAACCTAGCATTTTTCCTGTTTGCTATTACCAACCTAACTCTTTTCGTACTTGTTGTTGTCAACCTAAATGTAAATTTTTATCTCTCAAAGTCTTTCTGTACTTTTTGTTAACGGATAAGCCAACATAACCTTCTGAGCATTCGCTTTTACACTTTTCCTATCCTAAATTTAATCTTTGCAGTGTTTGCCAACCTTAGTATTTTGCGTTCTTTCTTTTACAAAGTTGCTAACCTAGAGTTTGTATTTTTTCGTTCTTAATGTTACCAATATAATTTCTAACCTTTTCAATTATATTACTAACATAACGTCTCAATCTTTACCAAACAGTGTTGCCAACCTAACTTTTTGAAATTTTGTTTCTTAGGTTTGCTAATTTATATTTGAATTTCGGTGTTAATGCAGAGTTTCCTAACGAAATACTGAATCACTCGCTGTGTCGCCAACCTAACTTTCTAAACTTTTATTTCGCAGAGTTGCCAACCTACCTTTATGTAACTTTGGGGTAGTGTTTCCAACATATTAAAGGCATTGGTGAATGTTTCATTTACAAAGTTGCTATCTTGAATGTTGGCATTTTCTTTTTAGATAGGGTTTCAAACCTTGTTTTTAGTCTTGTGATATCAACTTAACATTTTGCAATTTTTCTTCTCCAGTGTTGCCAAGCTAAATCTTAATATCTTAGGTCACACCGTTCCCAAGCTAACTTTTCCCTGCTTGTTTTGCCAGCCTACTATTTGCATTTAAATAAATCTTTAGTAGAATTGTCAACTTTCATATTTCGCAGTATTGTAATAGTAAAATTTGTCTTTCACAAAGTTGCCAACTCAACTGTTTGTATTTTCTTTTAATGGGGTTAAAATTTGATTTTTGTATCTTTCATTCTAAAAAATGCCAACTTTACTTTTTGCAATTTGTCATTGCCAACGTTGCCACACTAACTTTTTTTTCCTGCTTGCTGATGTCAACCTTACTTTTTTCCTACTTTTTGTTGCCAACCTAAATCTTGAATTGTTATACCGCAGGGTCTTTCTGCATTTTTTCATTACCGTAACGGAATTGCAAACATAGCTTTCTGAATATTCTCTTTCACATGTTTACTAACATAACTTTATTTTGTGCAATGTTTGCATACCAATGTATTTTGTTATCTTTCTTTCACAAAGTTGCGAACCAGAATTTTTGAAATTCTGTTATGCTGGGGTGATAACCTATTTTTTTTGTTTTTAGCATGGTTTCCTATATATCTTCTGAATCATTTGCTGTGTCGCCAACCTAACTTTCTAAAATCTTCTTTCTCAGAGTTGCCAACCTACCTGTTTGTAGGTGTACATTTTGGTGTAGTGTTTCCAACCTTCTAATAATTTATTTTCAGTGTATTTCTGTACTTTTTTGTTCAAGTAATTGTCAACAAAACCTTAACTACATCATCTTCCACTTTTATTTTTTGCAGTGGTTACCAACCTAAGTACTTTGTGTTCTTTCTTTCTCAACGTGGCCAACCTAGATGTTGTATATTTTCGTTCTTAATGCTGCCAATACAATTTCTGATTTGTTGTCCTAATGTTGCAAACATAACGTCTTAATCTGTCTTTCACAGTGTCGCCAACTTAACTTTTTGACATTTTGTTTCGAATCTTGCTACCTAACTTTTTGGATTTCGGTTTTTGTTCAGAGTTTCCTACCTAACTCTAAATATTTCAGAGTTTCGCCAACCTAACTTTCTGAAATGTTCTTCCGCAGAGTTGCCAACCTACCTTTTTGATTAACTCGGTTGTAGTGTTTCCACTTTTTAATAATTTTTAAAGGCATTGGAAAATTCTTCATTCTTAATGTTGCCACCTAAAATCTTTGCAATTTGTCTATGCCAATGTTGCCAAACTAACTCTTAATATTTTAATCTGACACTGTTGCCAACTTAACTTTTTTCCTACCTTTTCTTTGCCAGCCTAAATGTTGTGTTTTGATTTTGCGGTGTATTTCTGTAGTTTTTCTTTCATGGAATTTCCAACAAAACTTTCTCTACATTCTCTTTCACACCTTTACTTACATAATTTTATTTTGTGCAGTGTTTGCCAACCTAAGTACTTTGTGTTCTTTCTTTCTCAAAGTGGGCAACCTAGATGTTGTTTTCGTTCTTAATGCTGCCACTACAATTTCTGATTTTTGTCATAATGTTGCCAACATAACGTCTCAATATTTTTCGCAGTGTTGCTAAAATAGCTTTTTGATTTTTTTTTCGTAGAGTTGTTAACCTAGCTTTATGTTTTTCGTTTTTTTTGCAGAGTTTCCTACTTAACTTCTGGATCTTTCACAGTGTCACAAACCTTACGTTGTGACATTTTTTTGCAGAGTTGCCAACCTATCTTTTTGTTACTTTAGTGTAGTTTTTCCAACCTTATAATATTGGTTAGAGCCATTGGCAAACTAATTTTTACATATTTCTTTCGCAGAGTTGGCAGTTTAACTTTTATTTCGAACTTGTAATTTCTACTTCTTGATAACGATCACTACTTCCAGATTGGCAGATTATTATTTCTATTACGCAATTAATACGATTTTAACATACATTTATTAGTTTGGTCATGTATATTTATTGAATGAGCGTATTTTAGGGTAAATGTATTACAATATATTCTTATATTTTCCCATCAGGTATCTTTCCGGTTGTGAACAGATAGTTTTTGGGCAGTGAATATTTGTCTTTTTATATGTTTTTCATACCAGCTTAACGTTTTTATTTTCACAGCAGCAGGACTTTAACTTTAGGGTTCAAATACTAACTAAAACCTATAACGGGTTATTTTTTTCTAAAATAATATTTAAGAAATATTTTAAAAACTATTTTTAATAGTAAGTTTTATAATTTCTACAATGAGTTTAGTTTTTCGTTTATAAACTTTGTAAAATTTCATTGCAAATCAGATTGTTGCATTTAGGTTCGGAAAGCTTCTTAACGGTCTTTATTTTCTATCGAACTCCTAGACTATCTGATCTGACTTTATTTTGCTGATTTTAAACATTTTATGTAAGAGTTTAACACTTAAATGAGATTTACCTGAAATATAACATTTTAATGCGAGACATAAACAATTTATAATACCGAAGGTATAGTTTTCATAAATAATTATTTTTGTTTGTAAGCTTATTTTTGTTTATAAATGACATTGGAGTTTTGATTTTAAGCGTATTTTAAGGTGGAATTTGATATTTCCAATTGAGATACCATTCGTAACCTCACAGATCGTGTTCTCATTGGGCTTATTTTAAATTTGTTGATAACTTAGTAAACCTAAAACCGGATTTACTTAAACAAGTATTTAGAGTTTTGTGAAAAAACTATCTGATACATTAACTTACAGGTAAAATACATTTCCAGTCGTAAACATTAATTAACGTGTATTAACTATAGCCTTTTATTTTTAAGGTTTGCTATCTTGCCTTATATATTTGTATTTACATATTGAACTTGTCATTTAATTCTCAGATATGGTTCCATGAGTTATCTTAGTAGATTCTTAATTGACTGATCGTAAAAACATATGATACAGAAAATTATTAGTGGTAGATATTAACTTGAATTATTAAAATGTGTCAGATTCATCAAAATCAAAATAAGTTACCCTACAGATTTAAAACGTACACTGATATATATTTAAACAATTGCAAATTGTGTGGATTAACTGAATTTATGATAACCAGGTTTATCAAAACGACTAAAATCAAAAACAATACCCTTACATCTAAAATAAAGTATAATTATTTTAAAAGTTGTATTGTCGAACAGAACCAGGTGCTTCAAACCATCCAAAAATATAAATATTGTACTCAGTTTATTTTGTTTTTTTTTTACAACAAAGTACTTGGAGTGTTGACAGTTAAATAACCGCCCCTAGTAAATACTTGACTTTGTATCCAGCCCTAATCGAATCTCCGTATTTCCCTTTTTATGATAAATGAGTTTTCCTTTCAAATTCCAAATAGTAAAAATTGAATGTAAGAAATAACCATCATCATTTATAAATGAGGCTCCGAAAGCTAACTAGTTCTATTCTCATTTCGTATTAAACAACATGAAATTAGATTGCAACACATTTTGTTGATGAAATATAAAGATTCACCTGAATTAAAGATTTGTAGGGCCGTTGCGAACTTTTTTTATACTAAAACTTCACATATTTACAAATGCACATTTTAGTTTATAAACTAAAAGAAAATTTAAGACAAAGTGTCTATTTGAATGGAAAATAACCAGGTACATAAGAACAGCTAAAACATAAAACTTGGACACCATATCTTATATAAATTGCTACTTAAGGCAAAGTATTATTATTTTTACTAATACAGTCTTAGGGTCATTAGTAAAAACTTAATATTTACATTTCTGAAATTAATGATTTCTGTCGAGTCCATCTAATATTTCTTTGACAAGAAATATTTTTCACAAGACTCTAAATACTTGTTTAAGTAAATCCGGCTTTAGGTTTACTAAGTTATCAACAAATTTAAAATAAGCCCAATGAGAACACGATCTGTGAGGTTACGAATGGTATCTCACTTGGAAATATCAAATTCCACCTTAAAATACGCTTAAAATCATATCTCCAATGTCATTTATAAAAAAAATAAGCTTACGAACAAAAATAATTATTTATGAAAACTATACCTTCGGTATTATAAATTGTTTATGTCTCGCATTAAAATGTTATATTTCAGGTAAACCTCATTTAAGTGTTAAACTCGTACATAAAATGTTTAAAATCAGCAAAATAAAGTCAGATCAGATAGCCTAGGAGTTCGATAGAAAACAAAGACCGTTAAGAAGTTTTCCGAACCTAAATGCAACAATCTAATTTGCAATGAAATTTTACAAAGTTTATAAACGAAAAACTAAACTCATTGTAGAAATTATAAAACTTACTATTAAAAATAGTTTTTAAAATATTTCTGAAATATTATTTCAGAAAAAAATAACCCGTTATAGGTTTTAGTTAGTATTTGTACCCTAAAGTTAAAGTCCTGCTGCTGTGAAAATAAAAACGTTAAGCTGGTATGAAAAACATATAAATAGACAAATGTTCACTACCCAAAAACTAACTGTTCACAACCGAAAAGATACCTGATGGGAAAATATAAGAATAGATTGTAATACATTTACCCTAAAATACGCTCATTCAATAAATATACATGACCAAACTAATAAATGTATGTTAAAATCGTATTAATTGCGTAATAGAAATAATAATCTGCCAATCTGGAAGTAGTGATCGTTATCAAGAATTAGAAATTACAAGTTCGAAATAAAAGTTAAACTGCCAACTCTGCGAAAAAAATATGTAAAAATTAGTTTGCCAATGGCTCCAACCAATATTAGAAGGTTGGAAAAACTACACTAAAGTAACAAAAAGATAGGTTGGCAACTCTGCAAAAAAAATGTCACAACGTAAGGTTGGTGACACTGTGAAAGATCCAGAAGTTAAGTAGGAAACTCTGCAAAAAAACCGAAAAACATAAAGCTAGGTTAACAACTCTACGAAAAAAAAATCAAAAAGCTATTTTAGCAACACTGCGAAAAATATTGAGACGTTATGTTGGCAACATGACAAAAATCAGAAATTGTAGTGGCAGCATTAAGAACGAAAACAACATCTAGGTTGCCCACTTTGAGAAAGAAAGAACACAAAGTACTTAGGTTGGCAAACACTGCACAAAATAAAATTATGTAAGTAAAGGTGTGAAAGAGAATGTAGAGAAAGTTTTTTTGGAAATTCCATGAACGAAAAACTACAGAAATACACCGCAAAATCAAAACACAACATTTAGGCTGGCAAAAAAAAGGTAGGAAAAAACGTTAAGTTGGCAACAGTGTCAGATTAAAATATTAAGAGTTAGTTTGGCAACATTGGCATAGACAAATTGCAAAGATTTTAGGTGGCAACATTAAGAATGAAGAATTTTCCAATGCCTTTAAAAATTATTAAAAGATGGAAACACTACAACCGAGTTAATCAAAAAGGTAGGTTGGCAACTCTGCGAAAGAACATTTCAGAAAGTTAGGTTGGCGAAACTCTGAAATATTTAGAGTTAGGTAGGAAACTCTGAACAAAAACCGAAATCCAAAAAGTTAGGTAGCAAGATTCGAAACAAAATGTCAAAAAGTTAAGTTGGCGACACTGTGAAAGACAGATTAAGACGTTATGTTTGCAACATTAGGACAACAAATCAGAAATTGTATTGGCAGCATTAAGAACGAAAATATACAACATCTAGGTTGGCCACGTTGAGAAAGAAAGAACACAAAGTACTTAGGTTGGTAACCACTGCAAAAAATAAAAGTGGAAGATGATGTAGTTAAGGTTTTGTTGACAATTACTTGAACAAAAAAGTACAGAAATACACTGAAAATAAATTATTAAAAGGTTGGAAACACTACACCAAAATGTACACCTACAAACAGGTAGGTTGGCAACTCTGAGAAAGAAGATTTTAGAAAGTTAGGTTGGCGACACAGCAAATGATTCAGAAGATATATAGGAAACCATGCTAAAAACAAAAAAAAAATAGGTTATCACCCCAGCATAACAGAATTTCAAAAATTCTGGTTCGCAACTTTGTGAAAGAAAGATCACAAAATACATTGGTATGCAAACATTGCACAAAATAAAGTTATGTTAGTAAACATGTGAAAGAGAATATTCAGAAAGCTATGTTTGCAATACCGTTACGGTAACGAAAAAATGCAGAAAGACACTGCGGTATAACAATTCAAGATTTAGGTTGGCAACAACAAGTAGGGAAAAAGTAAGGTTGACATCAGCAAGCAGGAAAAAAAAGTTAGTGTGGCAACGTTGGCAATGACAAATTGCAAAAAGTAAAGTTGGCATTTTTTAGAATGAAAGATACAAAAATCAAATTTTAACCCCATTAAAAGAAAATACAAACAGTTGAGTTGGCAACTTTGTGAAAGACAAATTTTAGTATTACAATACTGCGAAATATGAAAGTTGACAATTCTACTAAAGATTTATTTAAATGCAAATAGTAGGCTGGCAAAACAAGCAGGGAAAAGTTAGCTTGGGAACAGTGTGACCTAAGATATTAAGATTTAGCTTGGCAACACTGGAGAAGAAAAATTGCAAAATGTTAAGTTGATATCACAAGAGTAAAAACAAGGTTTGAAACCCTATCTAAAAAGAAAATGCCAACATTCAAGATAGCAACTTTGTAAATGAAACATTCACCAATGCCTTTAATATGTTGGAAACACTACCCCAAAGTTACATAAAGGTAGGTTGGCAACTCTGCGAAATAAAATTTTAGAAAATTAGGTTGGCGACACAGCGAGTGATTCAGTATTTCGTTAGGAAACTCTGCATTAACACCGAAATTCAAAAATAAATTAGCAAACCTAAGAAACAAAATTTCAAAAAGTTAGGTTGGCAACACTGTTTGGTAAAGATTGAGACGTTATGTTAGTAATATAATTGAAAAGGTTAGAAATTATATTGGTAACATTAAGAACGAAAAAATACAAACTCTAGGTTACCAACTTTGTAAAAGAAAGAACGCAACATACTAAGGTTGGCAAACACTGCAAAGATTAAATTTAGGATAGGAAAAGTGTAAAAGCGAATGCTCAGAAGGTTATGTTGGCTTATCCGTTAACAAAAAGTACAGAAAGACTTTGAGAGATCAAAATTTACATTTAGGTTGACAACAACAAGTACGAAAAGAGTTAGGTTGGCAATAGCAAACAGGAAAAATGCTAGGTTTGCAACAGCTGAATCACAGTATAATATCAAGAGCTTGGCAACAATGGCAAGGATTAATTTCAAAAAGTTAAGTTAGCAACATTGATAATGAAAAGCGTAAAAACAATTAGGTTTGAAACCCTATCTAAGAGAAAACAAAAACAATTAAGTTTGTAAAATTCTGAAAGAAAAATGGAATAAAGTATGCAACTCCCGTATATAAATACTCAGCCAATACACATTAACATATGTTTAAATAGTTTTTTAGTACCTTTTGTATCAGGGTGAATTAAATAATTTAATAAATTTAACTTATTTTTTTTTTATTATGTTGAAATGATAACGACAATACTGTGAAATAAGAGATTTTGTTATGCAAAAGGTAGGTTGGCAACATTGTGAAACGGAGATACCGCCAGGACCGGGGCATCGGTAGAGGAATATAATTTGTTTAAGAATGATATAATTATGTAAATAGTTATAGTACAAAATGTATCAATAAGCGTTTTGGTTTGTAATTAATTACTTATTATTTTTCCTTGTCCGCATAGTTTAATAATGACTTACACAAGGCACAATTTGGATGAAATTAGTTTCAAAAAGCATACAAGGGAATAGTATTACAAGTTAAAACGTTTGGCATAGCAAATAAGTTACGGAGCTCTATAGGGGTCATATCTACTGTATAAATAGTGACAGATCTAAACAAGTTGAAACAGGAGTGATGAACCCGATAAGGATATAAAATTATCCACAAGGTATAATTTCCACCGTAAAGAGAAATCGGTACTTTGGTATTATACGGATGCCACTATTTTTGGGGGTTAATTTTTACCGGATACAAAGGATAACTACATAATTCGAAAAACGTACTTTTATTGACTTACTGTAAAAATTTTACATCATTCTGATGAGAGGTCTTTGTGTTGTGCCTCCCAAAAGCCAGCGATGTCCGCTAGGATCGTGTTGAATGCGTCGCCGCCGCTAGCAGCCACACCCGATCGCCACATGTACTCCGCAAAATATACAGCGCGCTGCGGCAGTTATGTTAGGATGGGTTATCATAAAAATACGTACGGTTTCCTCTTCATTTCGAGGTAAATCCCACACCAAAAGAACGTCACTCATTATGAAAACAAATGTAACGTAGTGCACGGCAATAAATCACTCATGACACTGACCCAGATACAGGCGGTGACAGCTGATTCGCGCGCTCCGGTCAACGACCTGACCTTGGCCTATTTGGAGGGGGTTTGGCGGCCGGAAGTATGACTCATCAGGTATCATTCGATTTGTAACGAAACAAGGAAAGTCCTACAATCATTTTTATGATAACCCATCCTAACATAACTGCCGCAGCGCGCTGTATAAGGGTGGCATCCGTATAATACCAAAGTACCGAGAAATCACTACTTACAAATATCAACTTTTATTTTATAAATGCATAGATTTTATTTCAGTATGATCTGATACACCTGGTACTACTTCATATTTTACTAATATATTTTAACAGAAGAAGGGTATTAAAAGATATATAAACAGTGTGAGGGGGCCAAGCGTAGCAAATGAAAGTAGTGTGACGTAATAAATATATACATATAACAAACAGTATAACTTAGGGTGAAGTAATCTTTCAAACAAAAAAAAAATAGGTTGGCAGCACTACACAGAAAAAACTAGGTTGGACACACTGCCCAAATGTAGGTTAGGTAAAATGATAGGAAGGGCCGGGAGTGATGGGGTGAGGTTGTGGTGAGTGGGGGGTGGTGCGGCCGGGGGAGGGGCGGGCGGGGTGAGGCGGGTGGTTGGGGGAGGGGGAGCGGGCGTGACGTCAGAGGTCAAAGGTCAAAAAGGACTCGGGGGGGGGCCTATAGTATTTACATTATTAAGAACAGTTAAACCTATTTTATCCTGTACTTCACGTTAAAACATCAACTCAATTTGACTGAAAACACACTTATTTCTAATACCACAGTTGCCATCGATATTTGCCAATATGGAAAACTACTACAAAACAATAGAGCATCCCGGAACGTGCGGAGCAGAGCAGGTCTGATGAATGATATGACATGCATAACGACACGGACGATTGTAGGTTCATTGGTAGGGGATTGGTGATACATTTCAGATTTCCTTTTACTTCCTACATATATTATTTAATTTATCTCGATGGTATTTTGTGTTTTAGTAAACAGGGTTGCCTCCAGTCTGACGGACGATGACTACCAGGAGCTTCTGGAGCGGCTGAGGGTCGCAGACTTCCTCTACACCGAGTACTCTCTGGAGGAAGTCATCTATCAACTGGCGAAGCTTATGTTCTCGCAGTCTTTAATCAGAGGTACGTGGTGTATGAGGTGCGTAGGACTGAATGATACGTTCTAGTACAACTGACTCAGTACACTTCGGTGCAGATTAATTTATACGTACAATTAAAATTATGTACTGCCTTATCAATCCTTGTTTCTTTCCGGAATGAATCCTTATTTAAAGCTCGAGAGCCCTTCCGCAGTCATTGTTCAGATTTTATGAGTTAAATTAGTTACATCACAATCCTGCACATAATCCGCATAAAAAGGCAAGGTGCATAAAAATAATAAATATCCGCCAATGACTTGTACATTACAACTGAACAGTGACTGAAAGAACTCAATAATTCTCAGTTGAAAGAACGTGTGCAGTAGTGAAAAGCACCACTTTCAGGAAATATTTGTTTGAAAGTCTCATTATTATTACTATTATGTGTTAGTGTATTTTAAATGTCAGATTAATTGCTGTCAGTACTTTTAAGTGTTTAAGCTTTGTCAGATCTCCGACAAATACAGAGGATATCCATTTAACATCTTTGTAATCGAAACTCGCCCAATTACTGTAAACACTCGATGCCTTTCGCCTCTTAGTTTCTAAAACATCCAGTTACGTCTATGCAGTAATAACTGGTGACCAGCCCTGTGTTTTTCGTAACCTAATATAATAATAATTTGCTAGGTATTACCATCTAATGATCGGTTACATAACAATTAAAGGTTTAACTTGGTCTTATCTGAAATGTCTTAACCAATCTATTTTAATGAACTGTTTACAGGAAGCTCTGAAGCCCAGGAAGCCCTACAGAAGTTTACAGGTTTCTTAGAAGCTGAGGCAGAGAATGGCAGAATATCTCGCAGTCTGGAGAAAAAGGTTTTAGGTCAGTGTCAATGAATTAATTAACAGATATATCTCATAAAGTAAATATAAAACAGCAATACATTAGAACTCTAAACATCCGAACTATCACGTGACTAGACTTGAATATGAAAACATTAGTTGACTGATCACTATATTTTTCGGAGAAAAAATGTCAGAAATGCTCATGTCAATTTCTAAAATACATATCATGGACCATATAAACGTTAGTCCACTAAGCTGAATGCGAGAACCATAAATACTGTATCCAAATAGATGAATGACAAATTTTGTTCATAAAATTATGTGGAAACATGTATCGAGAATACTTTCGGTGTTCTTAATGTTTCTATTTTTATAATATATTCAAAATAAATATAAATGTTGATACATATAAATCTCCGATTATTGCCACAGCTGGTCTAAATTATAGTAACTGTTTTTCAGTTGATAAGCTGATTTTTAATCTCCTGCAGAGAAATTATTTCAGATTCAATCACTGCTTGTATATGACGCAGGCACATTGGGTAATTGGCTACAGCATGCATTTCATTTGAAACTAACATTTAATTTTAAATTACAGAATTAAATGTTATATTCTAATTCATCTTTTTTCTGCCTCAGTCCTAAAAGACTTTGTGTTTCTACATGATTCTCCCGTGAGAACAATGTTAGCATTTTAAGTTCCGACCCTCCTCGAAGGATTATTCATTCGTTAACATTAGTTTATGACTCTTTAAAATTTACAACACACATCTGACAATATCCAATAAAATAATGATATTACAAATCATATTTTTTGGAAGTTAGAAATATTGAATATAATTTATAATTTTACTAAACTGTTATTATTTGTGGTATCAACATTCTGCTTTCTGCAATCACTGCATGTTTTTTATTCTTTAAAGTGAGTCATGGTCGATATTTCATAAACCGTTGAAAAGCGGCTGGATCTAAAAGCTACCATTGATCTTATGAGATAGGCGGGTCATGTAAACTCGACATATTTAGTGACTCGAACACCCTCTTATTTATTTAACTACATTTCAACGGCAAATCCATTTACTATAGAAATTTGTACATTCAATTTAAAACAGTGATGTGAAACAAACCATCAATCAATGAACCTCCTATTCAATCCCTAGTAGATGCACAAGGAGAACAAATTTAAATTATGAAAGTGAGTGAAATGTGTGTCATCACTTGTGTGGCCCTTTAAAGGCGACATTTGATTGGCAGCACAGCACTGGTCACAAGCACTATCTGCGTCGGTATGATGGTGAAAAATATACATATGCTCTCAAATTAATTTCAAGAAACTTGATCTCAATCAAAACACCGAAGAACTTCCAATGCGTAAAAAAGTCCTTTACATTGTTTAAAACTGAACTTGTATTAGTAAACTCTGGCAGTCATATAGTTCAGTGCGTTGACGGAAGTTCTGGTTCAACTCCTGGTGAAAGCCATGTGACTTTTGAAACTTTGATTGCTACGTGCTTCGGAAATCAAGTTAAGCTGTTGGCTACATACGTAGTTGTCGGATTATATCAGAGGAACCAGTGTGGCCTGAAAACTCTGGCAACAGAACTTGGCCAAAGGTTAATCGTACTTTAGTGTATTTTGGAATTTTTTTGCCACTGCCTTTATTGGTAAACTAGAGTAATTCAATCATTCTTGATTGTGTTTGTTGATAGATGTGCTAATCGCTTCTCTGACGGACACACTGTCAGAACACCCCGAGTTGGTGGGTGCCGCTCGCGCAGGGCTGGGCAACGGGGATCTCAATACTCAGGCCGTCGAGAAGCTGCTCATGATGAACAAGGGCCAGCAGAAACCCGGTAAGATCATGAGTCCAGAGGATAGAGCAGTGTTGCACAGGCAGGCGAGAAATGTTCACTCAGACAAAGGTTAGTCCTAAAAATGTGGAGATTTTAAATTGCTGTTTTAACATACTGAACTATAATATAACAGAACTTAGGTAGAGTAATTGTAATTAATTGATTTGAAATAATTTGAATAATCGCTTGAATAATGAAGGATGGGTAAAAAGTCGGGTGAAAATTCACACTTTTACTCTGGTAAATTTCCATAAGAAACGATCTCAATAAGTATAGTTTCAAGCCAACCCATCTCACTACAAGCGCCCATCTATATTTCGAGATTTTCAGTTTTTAAATCAGGCCAGAATTCCAACTATGAAGGTAATAGTCCAATTTAACTGATAATTACATATATTACAATCCAAGACCATTTGACATATAAATATTGTTTACCTTGTCAAACTTCAAATACGTTTTCAGATTAAAAAATATAATATGAATACTAGTATATGGCACTAGTTGGCAACTTGTTCCCTTAAAGTCCAATTGAATTTATGTTTGGATTCCGTTCTATCCAACAATTTCTTTCAAATTAATCGTGTAGAATACCAACGCACATTCTTCCAACTCGTTTCGGCTTTCTTGAAGATATGTTACTGTCCATGGTTAGTGTAAGTTTAAATAATATACATTACTTCCAAATTAGATACGGTCTCCAATTAAAAAACTACCTTATTAAAACTATTAGAGCAATCTATTTAATAATTTCCACGATTATTCTAACTTTGATATTGTTTATTGTTTTAAATAATTGTGTTTACTGTCAATTTTATTGAGTTATCACATTTTTCAAATGTTACCACCTAAGATTAGTTTATTTAAGATTATTGTGCAGTATGTCTAAATTAAATTTGATATTCAACATTACTTTACAAAAAAATGTGCCAATCATCAATTTTGTCAAATATCTTATTTTTTTGTTTTGTTACTACAAAACTAGTGCTAGCATACAGTTTGCTACATTCGGTATTACCATTGTGGCGATCAGTGTGGTCTCAAATTTTGCAGTTCTAACATATTAGCTACGTTTAGTGAATATATTATTCTTGAAACCGACACGGTTCAAATATCACAACTACTAAGACCAATTATATTAAATTTACTTGTTCGATTTAATCGATTCTCGGACTAGTGTTGGGGAAACGTGTATCATACTGGTGTTTAAATATACTGTTTAGTGTTCGAAATTTAAATTATCAAAACATTAAATTATGTTTAAATTATGTAAAAACAAATATGTTTTAGTTTTATATTTTGTTCATGTTCATATTACGGTTTGATTACTTGTATTATGTAATCATTGTGTTCTAAATTCCATGCTGTTATTATTTGTCTCTTACTGTCATCATTCGGTTTCTTTTAGAAACAACCAAACATACGATATCAGTAATTTCTAAGTATGCTATTTTTATCCGGATTTGTAAAAATAGATATAATCAATTGCATTGTTTATGTCCTTTTAGCGAATTTCCCCTATAGGTAAAAGGCTATTACCGTAGTCGGCATGGTAAGACCTAAGCCCGGGACCATTATAACTTTTCGTTTTGAGGCCCCAGACCCCAAAAACACCATTCGTTCGAAATGGTGTGTGTGTGTGTGTGTGTGTGTGTGTGTGTGTGTGTTTGTGTGTGTGTGTGTGTGTGTGTGTGTGTGTGTCCGTGGGTGCGATAACTCGTAAAAAAGGTCCGATTTTTATAAAATTTGGTACAAAAGTGTAAAGCAACATTTATGACTTAGTTCGAAAACCAGACAGATCGAGCCATCCGAAGTGGTATTTATGGGGGGTATTGTACCCCAAAAATGGGTTTTTTGAAGTTTTTACATAATTTTTTTTTAATCTACTAATTGGATACAGAGATATTGAAAGTGCTAAACACAGTACGTTGTCCAATGCTATTCTTATGGGGAATAAGAAAAACAATTATAGCTCGCTTATTTATGAACGTATACTAACGAAACATGGTATACGGCTTTATCTGCTTGTGGCCTATTGTTATTTGCACTAAAAAATCAATTATTACTGATAATTTCCGTAGCAGCAAACCTGCGTACTCAGCCCCATGTTATTCTTATGGAGAATAAGTAAAATGTAATGTCTCCCTTAATTATGAACATAAATTAATAAAACTTTATCTGGCTTCACCTTGTTGGGTTTTATTGATACTTGGATAAAAACCCATTTTTTGTGTTCCTTGTTGCAGCAAACCTGCATACTCATTCCTCATGTTATTATTATGGAGAATAATCAAAATTGTATATATCGCTTATTTATGAATGTATATTGATAAAACTTGGTATGTGGCTTCACCTAGTTGAGTAATATTGATATATTTAAATGAAAACCCATAATTTTTGTTCCTTGTGCAGCAAACATGCGTACTCATCCCCAATGTTATTTTTATGGAGAATAATTCAAATTGTATACATCGCTTATTAGTAGGGGTGAAAGGAGGGTCCTAAGCAAGGAGGAGCAGGGGGAGCCCCCCGATTTGGGTCTTCAAATTTCAATTTTTGTTGCCATACTATAGGGTACAACCCCCCGTGACAAGGTTTTTCGCTCTATTGTCTAACGCACCTATCAGGAGGAGTCCCCCCCGTAGAACACTTTTGCCTAGGAGCACGCACCACACTCTTGACCTTTTCGCCCAGGGGCCCGCACCACACTCTTAACCTATTTGCCTACAGGCAAGCACCACACTCTTGACCTTTTTGCTCTATTTTCTAACGCACCTATCAGGAGGAGTCAACCCCCGAGGATGGTGGCTTTTGTTCTCCGACTGAGAGGGATTTTTTGTGGACACCTGCATATAACACCTTCATTATCCCCACCAAAACCAACAACCACCCCCACTCCGTCTTCAATACTATCCCCGACTCAAAATTCAGTTTAGTCTGGAGTTTCGAAAGAGCAACAGCTAAGAAGAGAGAAAGATCATGTCCAACATTGAGTGGGATTGTGACATCACCGACACCGAGTTGGAGGATGCATCAATTCATAACAACAAGAAGAGGCCACTAGCCGATGAAGATGATGACGATTACTTTAAAGGTGATGTACTCTATAGTAAAAAAGATGACGATGATTGCGCCTTGAGACATTTTCATAAGAAGAGACTATGGCTGTTTAACAAAAAGTTCAAGTACGCATATGAACCAAAAACATGCTCAACTATCCAAGTACTGGAAGACGAGCTGTACTCAAAAATCCAGGGAAATAACAGCATGTGGAACCATTACACGTTAGACGACGTGGAATGGGAATATTGGTAACGGGACATGGACTACAAAATGAATTTCTACCCCATAGAACAGGAGCACATTGAGGCTATTGAGTACGAGCAGAAGTATATGATGCTTGTCAACATGTGGTGGAACTGACAAACTGATGAACATCACCCCAACGAAATCACAAAATGTTTCAACAATAAAAATGTTTCCCTTGACCTCCACCTCCTCCTTCTTTGGATACAAATTGGCTCTTTTTAGGGCCTATCGGTCCTTCCCAGGACCACTTTATAACTTCAAGTTAGGGCCTGAAGAATGGGGGTCCGATGTGGACCCACCTTTCAATCATCAACCCCCGCCCCCCAAGGGAGTCCTGATACGGGACTCCCCAGTGCCTGAGGACAAATGAACTACCTGCGAGTATGACAGAAGGAGTCATAAGGTGGCAACCCAAAAGAGCAATCAGAGGCCATGTTAGAGAAAACAACCTCACCTCTAACGACTATAGGGAGTGCATATTAAACGGTGTGCTTAAGAGAACTATCAACACCAGGTTCCAGTCTCGCTACCACCGCGTCTTCACCGTTCAAGTTGAGACGCGACCGTGACAAAACACTAGTCAAACTAAATTATAAATTTGTAATTTGTAATTTGAAACTTTTAAATTTCCTTATATAGTCCATAAATTAACTACTTCAGGAATATATCAGTTCGTATAAACCAGGTTCAGATATGAAAGTTACTTTAGAATCAATGTATGATAGGTCCACTCCACCCTGGGGTAGACCTACTTCCGGTTGAGATGAGTACCATTATGGATCCAACCTACCTCAGGTTGAGTTCCAAATTCAAAGGGGTGAACGTTTCGTTCACCCATTGGGGCGGGGTGTGGGAGGGAAGTCCGATCTGGACCCCCCTTCTACTGTCATTGTTTTGCTATGTTTTTCTCTAACATGCATTTGTAGAACTTTACCTGGGTTAACGTAGCTTATGGGGGGTGAGTTGACTCACCCCCTTCGATGATTATGTTCAAAGCATTACAATATTCTTTTTTCTCAAAATTTACATTCACTATCTGTTTTGTTCATTGAATTTGAATCCGTAAACTAAATACTAAAAGTAAATACTAAAGGAGGAGG
Organism: Allygus modestus; assembly: GCA_963675035.1. Classification (NCBI taxonomy): domain Eukaryota; kingdom Metazoa; phylum Arthropoda; class Insecta; order Hemiptera; family Cicadellidae; genus Allygus; species Allygus modestus. The sequence goes on from OY776113.1 coordinate 62,737,563, forward strand.
AGGATGGAAAATGAAAAGAATATTTTTTTATTCTGCGTACACAACTAGTTTATTGAGAAACAAGCATATTGGTGTAAATTTGTACAAACAGTCTTCTTATCAGTGCATCGTTCTGAGCAGTAAAAGAGTCGTCATGATGAGGAAGATAAGTGACATGCTTTGAGCATAATCAGCAAAGGGGGGGTCATCGACACCCCCCATTAACTTCAGGCTACCTTCATCAATGAATCTGGATAGTCCTCTCTTATTTTGCGTCCTTGAAACCAGAAGCTAAAGTATTCAAAAGATGGGTTACAAGTGAAGTCTTGCCTTCCGTTAGAAAGCATGGCCAGTATAAACTGAAATAAAAACCACCAGTTGCTGCAGACACTAAAAGATTCCTTGGAATCCAACCTTCAAATCATAAAAGTCAATCAGCAGCTTGTAACAAGCCACTCTCAGCTAAAAGCAGAGAATATGGAACTGGGAAAATAAAAGCAATCCATTAATCAAACAGTAATAGAACAGACTCCTAAACTGGCAGTGCTGCCTGAAGATTCCAATCTGGAAAATATCTTTTGTGAAATGATTAGTGAAACCCTTTTAGAAAAATATGGAGTTACTGAATACAAGTGCATTCGAACTCAGAAAATAAAATTTCAAACAAGCCTTAAATAAAGCAAAGGAAGAAGGATTTGAAATATGCTACTTTAGAGAAAATGTACCCAACGATATAAATATTGAAAAGTATGGCTAAAGAAGTAATGAAGAGTTATGGCATGCACATTTACTGCAGATATTAAATCAATTCACAACAGGTTCAGGTATAAAAATTATTTTAGAATCATTATGATATAGGTGGGCACCATTTAAGGGACTTATGAAATTGATAATTCAAAGGGAGTCCGAATCAGGACTCCACTTCCCCACACCACCCCAACGGGTGAACGAAACATTCACCCTTTTCAATTTTCAACTCAACCGGAAGTAGGTCTAACCCAAAGTGGAGTAGATTTATCTTATAATGATTCTAAAGTAACTTTCATATCTGAACCAGGATTATATTCATTAGTTTTAAAATCAAACATACCTATTGCTGAGAAATTTCAAGATTGGGTATTTGAAAAAGTCTTACCGTCCATTAGAAAACATGGAGAGTATAAAATCAGAACTGAGAACCAACAGTTACTGCACACTTTAAATGAATCCTTGGAATCCAACCTTAAAATCATGAAAGTCAATCAGCAGCTTGTAACCAGTCACATACATTTAATGGCAGAAAATATGGAAGCAATAAGGTGGAGGAGGTGGTGGACCCAACCCGATAGAGATATATGACAGATGTAGTTGTGACCCAGACTGGCTCACATTCATTCCGCGTTTCACACTATGCCCTCTTAGCCTACGAATTATCAGTTTGGCAGGCAACACTCAGGAGGATCGATAAGGTGGTGGAGGTGGTGGACCCAACGCAAGAGAGATTTATGACAGATGGATTTGTGACCCAGTCTGGGTCACAATAATTCTGCATTTCACGCGAAGGGGGTGAGTCGCCTCACCCCCCTTTAGCTAAACTAACCCGGGTAAAGTCCTACAAGGGCATGTAAGTGAAAAATACAAGTTAACCCAAGCGGAAGTAGTCGGGCCCATGATTCTAAAGTAAATAGGACAGGTCGAGGACAACTTCTTCCTGTGGGTATGCCTGCCTATACGATTCAACGAGGTCCTGAACAACACTTACATCGAGCGCTGCAACAGTAGGTTTGGAGATCGATTTCGTTTGGTGAAGCAATGCCTAAAATGTTCAAATAGCAGATCCACAACGATGGAGTTTATGTAAATATGTAAAGCAAGTCTTGAAGAATATGTAAGAATGTAGAATATGAAAATATCATTGTAAATGTTGATAGTTTTCGTAGTCAATACTTATAGCCACGTTCAGAATATAACCACTGTGTTAATCATTTCACTCAACCCCAACCTCCTTTAGTTGTATTTTTATGATATAAGTGTGCTAAATTAGCTTAGTATGTTAGTAGGGAAAAACTGCAGCCTTATTAAACAGATGTGTTTATCAGATCTGTTAGGAGAGAAATGTATGCTTTAAATATCAGAAACGAAGGGGGGTGTATTGATACATCCCCCTTTATCTTCTAATATCAGTATACCTTCATCAATAAATCTAGATTTTACTTACTTATTTTGCGTTATTTTAAACCAGAAGCTAAAGCTTTCATGGGTTATTATGTAAACAATAACAAAGTGGAAAATTTAAATACCTTCGTACACTTTGATAGTTTTCGTAAGCAGTAACCACGTTCAGAACATAACTACTGTATAAATTAACCCTTAACCTGTTTTAGTTATTATGAAAATAAATAATAAAAACCAGGCCCTCAAAAATATATATTCATTCAATCTGATCCTGTACACTAAATACTAAAGGAAGATGGAAAAATTAAACAGAATAGATTTTGAGTAATCGACTAGTTAATTAAAAGAAAATTAAATTGCAATAACCAACAAACAAAAATCGGTAGGTATACATTTGTAGAAAGAGTCTTATGATCAGTGAATCGTCGTGAACCAAATCCAATTAATATACAGCTGTACAAAGAGTCTTATTATCAATGCATCGTCATGACTCTTAAATATTTCGTCAAAGAGCTGTGCAAAGTCCATTTTCAAGTCGTAGTGAGTGCGACAGTTTCTGAGCGCGGACAGTGCTGTGACCAGGTCCTGAGCAACACCCAAATCGAGCGCTACAATAATGGGTTTGGAGATCGACTTCGCTTGGTGAAGCACAGTCCAAGGGGTTCAGATAGTAGGTTCACATCGTTGGAGTTTATGTTTCTACTACTGTTGCTACTATCGGTACCGATACGGTAGAATGAATTCCATATGAAATATCTTGTGATCCAATTTGGATCACACCTAAATCAGACATATGTTCCCTTATAACGATGAAGAAACTTCTTCAAAGGCATAGTCTTGAAATTTCTCAGCAACCGGTTTTTCGGAGAAAAATATTAATTCGTATAAACCTGGTGCATTGATGTATAATGTATGTGATTGATAATAAAAAAGGGAGGTCCAGATCGAACCACCCTTCTTCCTATGGAGATTTATGGCTGCGCCCTCACCCTTGTTCAATCGCGATATTTTAAATGTTCCACACGTCGCGGGTTGAAAATGAATTCTTTGTCAGTTATTGTCAAGATCCTTATTTACAGTTCTGCCGAGGATTCCTGAGTCGCTAATTGTGCAACGAGCGTTGCGTTCAAAGGGACAACACTCTGGTCTGTGGTCAATGCTGTCTTGTATACCTGTACTGTCACACTCACTACGACATGAAGATTTTGTATTTTGTGCAGCTCATTGACGAACAAATCTGTTTAATAAAAACCTGGATTTTCCCCCTATCATTACTGACATTCTAAACTAGTATAGCACACTTAAATCATAAACATACAACTAAAGGAGGTTTGAGTTGAGTGTAATGATTAACATAGTGGTTATGTTCTGAACGAGGCTATAAGTATTGAGTACAAAAACTAACAACATTTACAATGGTATTTACATAGTCTTCAAGAATTGATTTACATAATTACATAAACTCCAAATATGTGAATCTAATATTTCAACCCCTCTGACTGTGCTTCACCAAGCAAGGTTGATCTCCAAACCCATTATTGTAGCGCTCGATGTGGGTGATGGTCAGGACCTGGTTGCAGCACTGGCCGCGCTCACAAACTGTCGCACTCACTACGACATGAAGATAATGAACTTTGCGCAGCTTTTTGACGAATTCTTTACGAGTCATAACGATGCACTGATCAGAAGACTCTTTGTACAGATGTATACCAATTGGATTAGGTTCACGACGATTCACTGATCATACGATTCTTTCTACAAATGTATCCCTATTGATTTTTGTTTGTTGGTTGTTGCAATTGAGTTTTCTCTCAATAAACTAGTTGTTTACTCAAAAACTATTCTGTTTACTTTTTCCATCTTCCTTTAGTATTTAGTGTGCAGATGCAGATTCAAAAAATACATCTTTTTGATGAGCCTGGTTTTTATTTTTTATTTTCATAATAACTAAAACAGGTTAAGGGTTGATTGTAATCATTAACACAGTGGTTATGTTCTGAACGTGGCTATTGCTTACGAAAACTATCAAAATGTACAAAGGAATTTACATTTTTCACTTTGTTATTGTTTACATAGCCATCCATGAAAGCTTCCATCTTATGAAAGCTTTAGCTTCTGGTTTAAAATAACGAAAAATAAGTAAGTAAAATATAGATTCATTGATGAAGGTATACTGATATTAGAAAATAAAGGGGGATATATCGATACACCCCCCTTCGTTTATGATATTTAAAGCATGACTATTCTCTCCTCACATATTTGATGAACACATCTATTTAATAACTGAGTACAATCTAGATTCATTGATGAAGGTATACTGATATTAGAAGGGGGGATGTATCGATTCACCCCCCTTGGTTTCTGATATTTAAAGCTTTAGACTTCACTCCAAACAGTTTTGATAAATACATCTGTTTAATAAGGCTGGAGTTTTTCCCTATCATTACTGACATCCTAAACTAGTTTAGCACTCTTAAATCATAAATATACAACTAAAAGAGGTTGGGGTTTAGAGAAATGATTAACACAGTGGTTGTGTTCTGAAAGTGGCTATAAGTATTGACTACGAAAAATATCAACATTTACAATGATATTTATATTTTCTACATTCTTCAAGACTTAATTTACATAAAATTTATCAGTGTGGATCTGTAATTTGAACATTTTAGACATTGCTTCACCAAGCGAAGTCGATCGCCAAACCCACTGTTGCAGCGCTCAATGTTAGTGTTGTTCAGGACCTCGTTGAATCGTATAGGCAGGCAGACCCACAGGAAGAAGATGTCCTCGACCTGTCCTATTTACTTTAAAATCATGGGCCCGACTACTTCCGTTTGGGTTGACTTGTATTTTCTCCCTTACATGCATTTGTAGGACTTTACCCGGGTTAGCTTAGCTAAAGAGGGGTGAGTTGACTCACCCCCTTCTCGTGAAACATGGAATGAATATGACCCAGTCTGGGTCACAACTACATCTGTCATATATCTCTCTCGGGTTGGGCCCACCACCTCCACCACCTTATCGATCCTCCTGAGCGTTGCCTCTTTGATAATACGTAGGCTAAGAGGGCATAGCGTGAAACGCGGAATGAATGTGACCCAGTCTGGGTCACAACTGCATCTGTCATATATCTCTCTCGGGTTGGGTCCACCACCTCCCCCACCTTATTGCTTCCATATTTTCTGTCTTTAGCTGAGTGTGACTGGTTACAAGCCGCTGATTGACTTTCATGATTTTAAGGTTGGATTCTAAGGATTCATTTAAAGTGTGCAGTAACTGTTGGTTCTCAGTTCTGATTTTATACTCTCCATGGTTTCTAATGGACGGTAAGACTTTTTCAAATACCCAATCTTGAAATTTCTAGCAATGGGCATGTTTGATTTTAAAGCTAATGAATATAATCCTGGTTCAGATATGAAAGCCACTTTAGAATCATTATAAGATAGGTCTACTCCACTTTGGGTTAGACCTTCTTCCGGTTGAGTTGAAAATTCAAAAGAGTGAACGTTAATAAAGGTGTACTGCCTCGATGAATGCATCTTCCAACTCGGTGTCGGTGATGTCACAATTCCACTCAATGTTGGACATGATCTTTCCCTCTTCTTAGCTGTTGATCTTTCAAAACTCCAGACTAAACGGAATTTTGAGTCGGGGATGGTAGTGAAGACGGTGTGGGGGTGGTTGTTGGTTTGGCGGGGATGATGTAGTTGTTTTGTGCAGGTGTCCACACAAAAACTCACCCTCTGTCGGAGAACAAAAGCCACCCTCCTCGGGGGTTGATTCCTCCTGATAGATGCGTTAGACAATATAGCGAACAATGTCAATAGTGTGGTGCGGGTCTCTAGGAAAAAGTGTCACAGACGAAACCTATGGGGGGGTGACTCTTCCTGATAAGTACGTTAGACAATAAAGCGAAAACAAAATTTTTCAGGGTGGGGTGACTCCTCCTGATAGGTCGTACACTATAGTATAGAAAAAAACAAACAAATTTGAAAATTTGAAGTCCCAAATCGGGTGGGAACTCCTCCTGCTTCTCTTAGCCCAGGACTCTCCTTTCACCCCTACTCTTATTTGTGAATATATTTTTATTAAACTTGGTATGTGGCTTTATATGGTATTAAGACATATTATGCATTGGAAATTCACTGAGTACTCAGGTTTGCTGCGACGGGGGTATTTTATATTCCTATACTTTTCTGATTAATATTGTCCGAATGAGAGATTATTATAAGCTATAAATGACATGCTATAGTATAATTGCTAGAGTTACAATATTTCATCAGATAATTTTTTTCCAATATTTCTACCTGGATCCTGCAATTAAAATTGACATTAAAAACTTAATGAGAACTCACCACTCATATTGGCTGATAACAATTAAATCTGTGCCATTAGTCAATCTCGTATGATAGTGTATTTTTCTAAACCACTCGTAAGGACAATGTTTCCATTAACTGTTTGTTGCCAGGTCCCGAAGCGGTCAAGGCTGGGTTAAACAGTCACAAGTACCAGGGAGCCAAGACGGGGAGCAGTGACGTCGGCGTCGGTCCGGGCATGAAGAAGACTGTGGCTCCCACCAACAAGCGCCCCACCCCTTAAACTTCCCCTCCTCCCTAGACTAGCAGTTTTGTACCGGCATCCAAAGTAGCCATAGAGTATCGCTTCAGAAGAGGACAGCATATCAAAATGTTTATCGTTTTTATCTAAACGTATCCTCCGAATTAGACAAAAATTGTTTTGTCTTACGGGTCCAAATTCGAGTAGTTGAAATTTCGTCCCGTTCGAGTCCAAATTCCCGACCTCAGTAGAATAGAAATAATGTTCCCGTAGGATACTGAATATTGAATGTTTAGTGAATAGGTTCGAGTATTTTTGTCCTTCTTGTATCATACGAAACTGAGTGTATATAAGCTGGAGAGTGATCACTATATCTTGGATGTAGTTCTATATATTTTTGTACAGATTATATCGATATCGTTTTCTTTTAAAGAAATGGCTACTTGCTTCATCCGCTTTGTTTATTATTTAAGCTTTTTAATGAGTATTTTGTTAAAATGTTACGAAAATAACAAATATGGTAAGATCGTATACTTTTGTTAAGTTTTGCACATACGTTTATTTATAATTATACTAAATAATTTACAGAGCGAATGGACTAAATAAGTTTGATGAGAACGAACAACAAATATTTAAAAGTTGTCAAAAAATTATGTGTATGGGCTGTAATAACGTAATAATTCTATTTTTAAAAAATATGCAGGGTAACAGCAGATTACATTTTTCTATTCATTGAAAATTAGGCAGGGTCTTAGTAGTATTTATGTAATTGTTTTAATATGTACGTATGAAAATAATTTAGCTACCTTGATAATTATAGTGTATTTTGTTTATGTCATTATATAATATATCTGTTATCGATTTTGTTATTTAATATATTTGTATGGTTTACCCATTTTCTTTCAGATAGTACCAGTTCAATAAATATGTTGTAGTCATTTAGTTGAGAACTATATTTATGATTGTGTTGGGGTATGACAGGGCTACAGTATTACATACATATCTCAATTTTAAATATCGTTTTTAAAATTTCTATTATTATTCTACGTACTAACGTCTAACAACAAATACCTCCCATAATTTGTTCACAAGAAAATAAAACATTAAACAAACGTGATATATAAAATATAATATACTTATATTGCTTTGAAATTTTAAAGACATTTTATATTTGATATACACCTTATACCGAAGAATATGAATACATATTAAACTGGAACAATAGTTATGGCTTTCGATGGAACTTTTCAGAGTCATGAGAAGAGATAAATAATAATATTCCTTTAATGTTATATCGCTGTTAGAGTTTATTGGAGAAATTGTTAATACTGAAACGTTTTTTAACTTCGCTAACAACATAGCATTTAAAAAACTCGTAAGCTGTGTAGGTGTTGTCGAAAAGAACATTGAAGATCTAAAACTCAGCTTAAAAATTTCTTTACTAAGCTCTTTAACCATAATTTTACCATTTTGTGATAGACAAGTAGCAGATAGTCAAACAGTAGCATCACTCAAAAACATATTTCTACCAATCTTCGTCGCCTGTTTTCCATATGTACCTGCTCATTGTCTACTATTAAAACTATATTGGTAAATTAAATAAACTATATTGTTATGTGTTCGTTATTGCATCCAACCTAAGTTATCTCATTTATCCACTAATCTCCCTTACTTTACCAAATCCTTATCTTCTTAAGTCGAATGTATAACTAGACTGACTTATTTACTGTAGCGTTTCCATTTAAAATTGTGCTAATATAAAGATAAATACGGCCCATAAGTCGGATATCACTTAAATCCAAAAGGAAATTTCCTTCTGGATTGTTTTTTTTCATACATAGATTATTTTCATATAGTTAAATCTTGAACAACACATATGATGAAACATGATGAAAAACACAAAATGTGCAGCGAGAGGGGTTTAATGAACTTTATTTATTTATTGCCATTATTAGAATTATTTTACCCTAAAGCTACATAGTAATACATTGTACAAAGTTGGAGTATGATAACAAGAGGACTCAGCTCAGTATTTTAGATGCTAAATGCAAACACCGAAACTACTACTATTATTCATCTAAAAATTAAGACAAACGTTCCCATAAAAGTATGTCTTAAAAATGCTTGTTTTTCAGTTATTTGTATGCTACTTTTAATTTTAATCGTACCACTCCCAAACCACTGTGAAAAAGGGTGAAAATTGCATATATAATTGTAATTAAACTTGTTAAAACGGTGTTTAGGAAACGAATTTTAAAACAAATTGTAATAATTTTTCATTAACATATGGTGGACTTCAACATATTTAAATATTAATTACATCCAAAATGAATATTTCACGATAGGATATACAAGAATCACATTTTTTCGCATCCATAAAAATCGAATTATAAAGAAATTAGATAATAAATAACGGAAGAGCATCATCGCCAATAATAAAATGCCGGCTGAAATCTGCACTATTTAAGTACTGGTATCACATACGTCGTCATTCCTAACTGCGCTGCCCACTATGGTTCAATTAGTTATCTTAAATTAAACACATAGTTAAATACAAAACACAAATCTCATCAAAACGTAATTTATTGATTGTTTTTTGTTTATAGTATTATAGACAAATTATTTTGTAATTCAAATTTGAAGTTTCTTAACGTCCACCAATTTAAAACCACTAAATATTGTTTTTTAACTTAATGCCGTTTTAAAAAGAAACTACTAGGTATATTGGTTCTATTGATTCCTCAGTTGTTTAATTATAAATGTATTGAATTATCATTAAATTAAATTATTTAATTTATTGAAACCGCAGTAATACTGTTTCAATTAAAAATTACATAGAGACAGATAACTGAAAAACTAAGCATTTTAAGACAGACCTTTGTAGCAACTTTAAGACATACCTTTAGGACAATTACAAGCCATTATAGGAGCTGTCTCCTTAATCTGTCCATGAATGTTCAAATTCTCAATTATTGAAGGAGTTTCCAAACACTCCAGTAAACCCAGTTTATTTTAGTAGTATTAAGAAATTATGTACTTAGATGTAGGAATATTAAGGCAAAACAATTGGTGCCTAAAGTATGTCATTGAAAACACAGCCATCACTCTTCTACAAAAAGAGGGAGCATCAACTATTAAGGAATGAAAACAATGTTTTGGATTGACACATTTTGGATCTAGTTACATCAAGTAATACAAAGTATATAATAGAGTAAAACTAAGTAATTATTAAATGCATACTTATTCTAACAAGATTTACATATTTTCTTTAAAATCATCCACTTAGCTCCTTACCGTACCCATATATTATACCCGTTTACATAAGAAGCAATAAATGCGAGGTACCTTTGAAAAGCACAGTATTAGGACTTATTAGTGTAAATATGTTCCAATTTGAGTTTATTATACGGAAAAATGCTTTAAAATGCACACGAACAGACTGATTACCGAATAGACGGTCCCAAACCGGATCGTTTGTCAAACGATTTGTAATCTGTTGGTTGCTTACTCTAATAAAATTATTGTATAATAAGTGTCATTTGAACTAACTTGACCATGTTATTCAGCAGGTCAAAACTATCGTACAATACTATAAAACATATACTTAAGAATCTGTATGTGTTTTATACAAAACCACTAATACCTACGAAAAGTAAAATATAAAGTAATTAAAATTTATAGGATTTTGATCAAAATATAGTTATTTTAAGATTTATTCAAATTTTTGGTCTACGAAACTCACATTAACTTTCAAAATGACGCAGCAGTTTAAAATTTAGAATCTCTAATATAAAAAAGCTTAAAAAATACCGAAGTGAAATAAATTTAGTTTATATAATAATCAAAAAACAAATACGATGGTGCATGACTTTTAGCGAATTTCCCCTATAGGGAAGAAGCTATTACCGTAGCTTACCGTAGCATGGTAAGACATGGCAGGGTGCCCGAAACCATGATAACTTTTTGTTTTGAGGTCCCCAGATGCCAAAAACACTATACGTTCAAATTTATATATATGTATATATAATATTTATTTGATACGAAATTTGAAAGAATAATTTATATTTATCTATATATATATATATATATATATATATATATATATATATATATATATATATATATATATATATATATATATTCACCTAGATCCCTTGATTGTGGCCCGGGTGACAAATAACCGTCGTTTGTGGTCCACTCTAAAAACCGATGTATTTTCCTATATAGACAATCAGTGCTTGTGAAATTTTGTGTACACAATCCAAATTGGTTTTCGTGACAATATTTTATTTTTAAATGTATATACATCCAGTTGTTTAGCTACTATAAAATACGCTAATTCACATTCAATTGTGGCCCATTTATACTAAGGTATCTAAACCCCCCTATTGTGGCCCACACGGGAATCATTTTACATTCGATTGTGGCCCAAGTTACAAAATCCACCAATTGTAGCCCAATTGCGGTGTTGCCAGATTTATTTTTCTTCTTATAACCGAACTACCATCCTCCAAGTTTGGAAACTAGCTGGTCTGATTTTACTGAATGAACATTTAAGGCCAAAGTGATTTATTTCATTTAGGGTAAACATTTAAATAATATGGTAATTTATTAACACAATTATTAAATGTATAATTTTTGTATGTATAATTGTAAATACATAAAAAGATTATACGAAATAAACTGTTTATATACAGGGTGTTACAAAAAAGGTGCACTGGCTGTATATTTTTGTATTCTACACTAAGCAAGAAATATTGATTGACTTTTTTTTAATTCCGCTCTGTTTAGCGTGCCTGTCTGTTTGTATTTTTTCTAAAAGTAGTATATCTTTTGAACCGTTATAGGTACTGTTTTTAAACTTGGTATACTTCATACCTGTACTTAATGATGTTTTGGTATTGAATTTCAAGTTTATATCTTTCACCGTTTCAAAATGGCGACCATATTTTTTTCAAAGCTAATTATCTTATAAACCTTAATAATTAGCAAAACACCGTAAGGATCCAAAAAGTTTTTTCCTTTCTGTCCAAAAAATTATAGTATAAAGATTTTGATTATCGGATGATAAATAACTGAGTTATTGTGATTTATATCAGTTAAAACATGCTTTTTCAGCCCAGAAATGCCAATAAAGCATGTTTTAACTTATACAAAACATAAAAACTCAGTTATTTACCATCTGGTAATCAAAATATTTGCACCATTATTTTTGGGAAAAGAAACATTTTTTGTTTCTTACGGTTTTTTGTTAATTATTAAGATTTTAAAGGTATTTAGCATTGAAAAACAAAAATGGCCGCCATTTTAAAACTATGAAAGATGAAAAATTGAAATTCAATACAAAAACTTAATTAAGTATAGGCATGACGTATGCCAAGTTTCAAAACAGTACCGTTATATGTTAAAAGATACATCAAATTTAGTAAAAAATACAAAAAGATCGACTGACGCTAAACAGAGCGGAATTTCGAACAATGTCACACTAAATTTCTTGCTTAACTTTGAGTGTAGAATCCGAAAATATATAGCCAGTGCACATTTTTTTAACAACCTTTATAATCGTAGCATGAGGAGAGGTGTTGTAGTACGATATAAATTGCGTGAAACTCCTGAATGAAGGTGTTTCAATGAGAGGCGTGACTATTACATATTTGATTTAGTATCTTTTGGTTCTTGCTGTACGGCCAATTGACAAGTGTGGGCTGTTTTAAAGTTTCCTCCTGTAGGCCACGATTACACATAAGCCTACAGATGATTTGATAAGCAGCATTTAAAAAATATGAATCATTGTTCTCAAACGTATAACCAACAAGAGCTACCTAACTTACCCAGACTGAAACTAACTTTTTCAAAACTAGTTTCAAAATTTCAGCCACTGATAACATTCGCCTGTCCTTTAGGCCTAAATATGTTACTTCAATAATAGCCATTACAACAATAGTTATTATTGCAACAAATCTATTGAAGGTTGTAAATCAGGAACATAATGACGACACAATTGATGGCCACATCAAGGGTTTCCTTGCCTTGTAAAGTAAGAACAGTATAAATTGACACTTAAGTTACCAGATATCAGCTGAAACATTGTTCTCGCCCTGGCTGTACTGTAACCCAGTCAATAAAGGTAAACAAATACGCTTTGTCACAACTAATTAGGGGAAAGCTGATTTTTTGCAGGATGTTAGTATACAAAATATAAACTTAAAAACACAAAGTCCCGACCCCCACCCCTCTTGCTTTCCCCTCACCCCCACCCCAACCTTACAAGAGCAGTAATCTGGTCACATTCTTACAGCTAAAAAACTAATGAAGTTACGGACGTGGCTTTTTCGTTATTTTACGCCTAACAAAATTCTAAGAAAATTATCTTACATGCACTTTTTCTGTAGATAGCTTAATTTTGCCGTAATACTTTAATATATACAATAATATATATTTCGACTTTAATAAATACTGCGAAAAAAAGTAACTTCAACTAATTGTACATGTTTATCCTTGAATCATGGGATGAGATGTTTTCAATAAAACTTATAGATAATTGAATCAGCTTTAAAATGATGGGTCTAGTAAAGATATTTGTTAACGTGATAGTTTCATAGAGAGCAATGAACAGTAGCGGACACAGCACCGCCGCGCCGGGCCTAGCAGCGCCGCGGCCGCCACGTATTGCGTACTCTGGCGCTTGGTTGTCTACATGAGTCGGACTGCACATTGATACTTGTTTGTTTACAGCCCTCTCTACAGTGCTTGCTGAACATTGTCAATGTTCACTAATAATATCATCTTACTAGTAGCCCGTCGCGGCTTCGCTCGCGACCATAGTGCAATATTATAATTTGAATGTTAGATATATTTCGTAAAGCCCTTCAGCACCTGGGGGCCAAACTTTGCTTGTAAATCCAGGCAGTTTTTTTCAAGTCGAACATATTTACTTTGTTTATTTGCTCGTTTCGTTTTATTTTTGTCATGTCCGCTTTACATTCAGTTATTATATCTTAATTTTTAATGGTTCTAGAAACTATACTTAACCTAATTATATATACATTACATTTATGTATACATTGGTTCTAATCACTATTCTCACAAAAATCACATACTGATTTTTTACTAAGTGGATGTTATTTTTACAATTGAGTGGTTGTTTTAGAACAGCTGTTAAGATTCTTTGTTTTTATTTACAAATCTTAACCCTAATCCAATGTTTGATTTTTTCGAACAACTTTTTATACATAACTATTTTTCCCCGAGGATGAGGCCTATTTAGAACTTATTTCTTTACCCACAAATCTGATAGCACCAACATTCGGAGGGCCCTAAAGCAGTTTTGGAACAAGGGTAGGCAGAGGTTGTGGTTTTATTCTGAAATATTCTTCCTAACAAATGCGTATTCAAACTTTCCAGTTTAACTAATAACGGTCAAAGTTGTTTAAATTAAAATGTTATAAACCATGTTGCAAGGGCTTATGTGCTCCCTACCCAATGTTCCGTTGCCGTGCCGTGATTTGTTATTGTTTTATTTTATTTTATATTGTTAATTGCCAGAAAAGCAATAAATTATTCAAGTCAAATTTAAATTATTCAAGTCATTATAAAGTCAAATTGATTCATTGACGGAGAGTGAGTACAAAGATTACGTGAATATGGTTGGTGATGTGGCTCCTGTGCGAGGCATCCAATGCAGGTCTAGGGACGGCCGGGACGGGCACCGGTGTAGACGATGTTCTACTACCGAGAATTACATTATTGAAAGTTTGCCCCATGTCCTTGGACAGTGCCATTTTGGAGAGCTTATGAGGAATGCCCGTCACCATAAAATAAGATCATTGATTGCAGAAGAACTAAAATCTAAAGGCTTTGAAGTTTATGAAGAAGTAAAATGATTCATAGCAGAAAATGATTCAACCAGAAGGGTAGACATAATTGCCATAATCAGAAGAAGAAATAAAGGATTCATCATTGACCCAATAGTCCGGTTTGAAACAAATCAAAGCCAGCCAACAGATGTCAATCAAGAAAAGGTAAATATTTATTTACCAACGACGACATATTTTAAAGATTATTATGACATAGAAAGTTTTGAAGTTATTGGTTTGTTCATTGGAGCCCGAGGAACATTATCCAGTTTTTTGTTGACTTTTGGACGAAGTTGAATTTAAATCAAAAGAAACTTTATTCAATAAATTACAAGGTATTACATTCATGGCACAAAAGCAGAGAAACAAGTACTGAGAGGAACGCATAAGAATTGTTAAAACAGCAGCAGAAATCGTTAGGGAAGACATTCAAAAAATGAATTACGACTGTGGAAAATACTCAAGTGAAAAGGAAGTGAGTATACTGTATCAAATGATATTATCATTAATAGGGCACATTGGCACTATTTACGAGTTCACTGACTAAAGAAAGAGCTGGAAATTCGTCCCCTGACATAAGTAGAAAACATCCTCTAATTAACCAACAATAATTTCAGCTGTAAGACCAAGGTCGTCCTTTTCGTCAATACGAACTTCTTTGTCTCTATATTTGAATAGAATGTATGAGTCACAACATCTGATTAAAGGAACTTTCTGCGATGTGCTGTATAATCAATGGTCTTCATACTATGAAAGTTACAGATACATAAGGTCTTTAATTACGCTGGGCCCCCCAGTCATACAAAATAATTCCTTTACAGTACGTTTACACCAACGCTATCGTTAACGTAAAATCATTAGACGGGGTTTAAATACATTCCATGATATGGGAGGAATCGCATGTATCACTCCATCGTCCCATGTTTCCATCACATTAGAAGTACCTAGATTAATAGACGGATCGTTTAAGGTTGCAGAAGAGATTTGTAAACGATCGTATATAAAGCGAAAAACAAGGGACTTAGCTGGCATTGTTATGGACGACGTTTCAGAAGTTACATCGTTAAGGAAAACAAATTAATTCAAACACATAGTATCTTTTATTCATCCACCTAATCTGTTTTGGGTCAGTGGATGTAACACTCAACAGTTTATTCTGAGCATGTACAACTTATCAAAGCTCAAAACCCTCAATGAAACTCAATTCTACTCTAAGTTTAACCATTTAACCTCAAAAATGTCTCTTGTCAAATTGTTGTTTAGCAAAACTTCCATTTACCGAAAAAAGCAACCAGCGAAATAAGCGACTATCACGGAATGCGCAAAATAAGCGGCCAAACTACCGAGAGTTCCGCCCATCCCCCGTTTGAGGAAATTCAACCACGGTATGCGCAAAATAAGGGGCCAAAATGCCCTTACCTTACCTTACCTCTCCCCCACTGGACTTCAAAGTTACCATGTTACTCTAAACAAAGGAAAGATATGTTATGATTTTCAAAGATGACTAATTTAAATTATTGTAATCATTTGTTTATTCATTTAGGTAGCGAGCTGTAATCTAAATGTTAAGAATGAAGATTTGTAAACACAATTCTTAGGCGTAGCAACGCTAATGAGCTCTATGAATAACTGGAGAGACTACTGCTGGTTGGATTTTCGTGCCATCGGCAGAATTTCCCCTCTATATACCAACATTACAAAACGATAGTGGCACCTGGGTACATGGTGTTCGTTTTGTTATGTTGTTACTGTAGAGGGGAGATATTGTGCTTCCAGCTGATTTTTAAATATGACACGCTTTTTTATCAGAAACTGCAAGACAGTAGTCTCTCCAGATTGTATACAGCTCACTGAGCGACGCGTCGGAAACCGCTACTATTATTTACAAAATATCAAAAGAAAAAAAACAGTTAAATTAGAATCATCCGTCAATCATTTAGCCAGTCCAAACCTGAATAAGGTGTGATGTAAATCAGTATGTCAGAAAAAGTGTTGCCCTCTTATAGGCACAAGTAAAATTCTGTGATGGTCACTTACTTCGCTGATCACTAACTTCACTGAAGTGTTGATCTCACAGGTGCAGATACAATTCTGTGATGGTCGCTTACTTCGCTGATCACTAACTTCACTGAAGTGTTGATCTCACAGGTGCAGATACAATTTCGTGATGGTCGCTTACTTCGCTGATCACTAACTTCACTGAAGTGTTGATCTCACAGGTGCAGATACAATTTCGTGATGGTCGCTAATTTGCCGACACCAAACTTCCAGCAACTGCTTATTCAGATGCTGCTTATTAATATCTTTTGAGGGTTTACCACCAAATTCAAACTTGTTAGGGTGTAAAATTCCTGAAGAAGAATGGGGTTGGCAGTATATATGAAATAACTTATTGATCCCTAAGCCCATGATGAATCCTCCTGCTCCAAGTGAACTTTTTCTACTAATATATTGCAACTGTAAACCATTGTGTGTTACAAACTGTAGCTGTCGTAAAGCTGGTTTCGATTGCACATCTATATGTGGGCACTGCACTAGAAAGTATTGTCACAATTCTTCAGACCAAACAGACGAAATATTGGAAAATTGCCTTTATAAATAACTAAAAAGAGAAAAATTGTAATCATGATTTTTATTTGTTGTGCAGGTATTAGTAAGTTATCGACAATACTATTATACTTGGACCTACTACTGGACTGATGAAGCCGAAGGTCAGTAGGATGATGGCTAAAACACTCAAAGCAGAATGGACATACTTACTCCAAATTGAAATTTGTTTAGGGTCCCAACCCACAAACTTTAATCCCCAATGTTCCAATCCCCATGTTCTAATTATCGCACACTTAACTACAGAACAAAGGAAGCTGAAATTTGAATGAAACGTTGTCCTCCCGCATTTAATTTGCACCCGTGCAAAGCCAGGCTTGGTCGCTAGTATCCTATAAGGGGAAAACTATGAGTGTTTGAAAGAATTAAAAAAAATTACGTTTAAAAAAAAGCGTGACAAAAGAGAAATAAAATAAAAATAACAGCTTTACATATTTAATTCTCAAACAGTAATTTTATTATTCCAGAACCATTTTTTAGTAAGATAAGAAACCGTTTTAGGGGCCGTGAATATATTATGTCACGCCTCCCCGGAGTGTGGCATATCGTGACAGACCGTGACACGGGGGAGGGGACTAAGGGGTGCGTGACGTGTCACGATTAATGGAGTTAAAGCCTGCGAAATCGTCAGTTACAGTGACGAAATATCGTACGCCACAATCCAATACTTATCAATTAATAAGTGTGATGTGACGGGGGGAGGGGGGGGAGTAATGAGCAGCGTGACAGAGCATGATACAGGGGGGGTCCAAAAGGGATGAATATAGCGTGACATAATTTATGCATGGCCCCTTATATAAACATGAAAGATTGGACATATATATTATTTCCAATTGTGCTTTCTTGTGACTTTGGTGCCATATTTTCCTTTATCGGAACGAATAACTGAGCTAACAAGTTGAAGGTACTTTTATCGTTAAATGTGTAAAATAAATAATTAAAAACCATAAAAATTATAACATAAATGGGCGATTCTCACTTATTTTTAACGTACTGGTAGCACCATCTTAGAATGACACGTTTAAATAACTTAAAACAGGTGTCTCAACGGAAATTGTAGTACAACTAAATTTATACAAAATATATTTACAAACAAGTCTTGCCAATAGGCCTAAACAAATAAAATAAAGTACAAAAGACACCCTCTTAACCACCCTCCATGGGTAGTTAAAACCCATTGGAGCCCTAGGTCGGATAACTGAAAGGGCGGTTAAAACAAATAACGCCTGGATAATTTAAAGCACTAAAATTATAAAAGTCAAACTACAGTTAAAAAGGGTACAAAACATAGGTACCAATATGCAAGTATGGAATACTTGCTAACCATGGAAACATATGATCGACTTGTGATCTGATTTTTTTTACGGTACAGTACCAGGAATACGGCTGCGGCGGCAGATGTGAGTTTTTTCCTGGAAATAAGAAGGCGGTTAATCCAATGGAAGGTTAAAGCGAGGGCGGTTATGAGGGTGTCTACTGTAATCAGATGAGCTCACAAAGTGAGCAAGACCTCTTAGCTGCCTTCAATGCTTCTACTGCTAACGAAGTGATTCAAACTGGAGTGTCTTATGCACGATAACTCCCATGTCCATATCACACAAAGCTTAAAAATTGAAGGAAAATGACCGTATTTCGCTTCTTTCACCTATCCGGAACTTACTGAATCACTTTCGTGTAATATTTTGTCAAATTATTTTGTATGAATTATTTGTTATTATTTATTATTTTATTATATTTTCTTAAGAAAAATATTAGTTGCACTCTACTAAAAAGAATTAATGTTTTCACATACATTTAATAATAAATAGTATCAAGTTCAGTAGTAATGCACTTCACAGTCTAGCCAAATGTGTTAGGTGAGCAACTCGCATTGTAATTTCACATAGTAAATAATCAGTTGGAATAACACGAGCAGAGGCGAACTAAGTTAGGCCTACACATCTACTGACTCCCGGTCGTGTTTGCTCACCTAGACTCAACCAAAGTGTGAAGATGGCATAAAAAGAAATCTTCAATACCCATTAACTAAATATAATTATATCATTATTTATTTTCAGGTTATTTTATGTGTTTTCAGCAAAATACAACTATAATGAAACAGGTTATGGTTCAATGAAATATCCTGAATACTTTTATAGGATTTAATATACCGGGGTTGTAAGCGATTGGTTTATTCTTTTAATGCAATTATCATATTGCAAGATGTGTGTCATTCATACTGTATCATCTTTGACATATTGTATAATTTGAAGTTTACTGGTTTCCTGTTATAAGTGACTTAAAGACCCTGAATTTGGAATGGAAGTGATATCATGGCTGTAGTTTCCATTCTAAAAAAACATGCTACAGTACTGCAGGCAACAGTTCATTGCGCCAAACGCGTGTCCCAGAGCAGACTTATAGTGTGTTGGGAAATTAGGCTTACTTTTCTCCCCTTGTGGCAATAGGTTTTTTTAGAATGGAACTAACGTTGCTGCACCAAATTTGGGGACTTAATTTTTTTATAAGAGGAAATCAGTGAAACTCAAATGACACAATATGACAAAGACGATACAATAGTAGTGGGTAAACAGCGGTTTAACATCACTTCCGGCGCTTTTTTCCCATGTTATTCTTATGGGGATCAGTTTTTGGACCGACGCCCGATCCTACCCTACACAAATTTTCTTTTTGGCCCCTGCCTTATTTTCCCCCATTTAAAATTTGCATTAATTTTAATACATCCTTTGCAGAAATCCACGAGTTCAAAAATAACTCCACACTAAATAAACAACACATGTAAACAACTTAGAAGTTATTGTGTAGTAGTGGTGAAATGATGGTTTAACATCACTTCCGGCGCTTTTTCCCCATGTTATTCTTATGGGGAGCCGTTTTTGCGCCGACGCCAGCTCCCGCCTATAGAGCTCCCGCGCGTTGGCCAATACTAATGTCCAGCCCTTGCCTATATTAAATATATTGTCCCCATCCCCATCCCTCCTCTATATTTTTTAAAATTAATTTTCAAATTCAGGCTAAAAAACTATCTTTGGTGTTTACTGTCCGATTTGTCTGCAATTTGGATATGATATTGTCCTAGGCAAGTGTTTTAATAAATTTCACTTACATTTCCCAAATTCACTATTACGGTCAAAAATATTTTTGAAAAATACTGCCGCCAACTTCTTTATTTACTGTCCGATTTGTCTTCAATTTGGATATGTTATTTTCCTAGGCAAGTGTTTTAATAAATTCCACGTACATATCCCAAATTCACTATTACGGTCAAATTAAAAAATATTTTTTGAAAAATACTGCCAACTGCCACCTTCTTTATTAACTGTCTGATTTGTCTGCAATTTGGATATGTTATTGTCCTAGGAAAGTGTTTTAATAAATTTCACTTACATTTCCCAAATTCACTATAACGGTCAAAAATATTTTTTGAAAAATACTGCCAATTGCCACCTTCTTTATTAACTGTCTGATTTGTCTTCAATTTGGATATGTTATTGTCCTAGGCAAGTTGTTTAATAAATTCCACTTACATATCCCAAATTCACTATTACGGTCAAATTAAAAATTATTTTTGAAAAATACTGCCAATTGCCAACTTCTTTATTAAATGTCCGATTTGTCTGCAATTTGGATGTGTTATTGTCCTAGGCAAGTGTTTTAATAAATTTCACTTACATATCCCAAATTCACTATTACGGTCAAAAATATTTTTGAAAAATACTGCCAATTGCCAACTTCTTTATTTACTGTCTGATTTATTTAAAATTTGGATATGCTATTGACCTAGGCAAGTGTTTTAATAAATTTCACTTACATATCCCAAATTCACTATTACGGTCAAATTAAAAAATATTTTTGAAAAACACTGCCAATTGCCAACTTCTTTATTTACTGTCTGATTTATTTAAAATTTGGATATGCTATTGACCTAGGCAAGTGTTTTAATAAATTCCACTTACATATCCCAAATTCAAAATTACGGTCAAATTAAAGAATATTTTTGAAAAATACTGCCAATTGCCAACTTCTTTATTTACTGTCCCATTTGTTTAAAACTTGGATATGTTATTGTCGTAGGCAATTGTTTTAATAAATTACACTTACATTTCCCAAATTCACTATTACAGCCAAATTAAAAATTATTTTTGAAAAATACTGCCAATTGCCAACTTCTTTATTTACTGTCCGATTTGTTTAAAATTTGGATATGTTATTGTTGTAGGCTAGTGTATATGCACCATCCACATTTTACAAATATTGCGGTTAAATGTTAAAAAATTTTGGAAAAATACCGCCAATCGGCAACTTCTTTATGGTCTGATTTGTTTAAAATTTATGTCATTATTCTAGGCTAGTGTATATGTACCATCCACATTTGACAAATTAACTATAATGGTCAAATTTAAAAAATATACTAACAATTTCAAACTTCTTTATTTATGGATATGTTATAGCTCTTATATAGGTAACAAGACCACACTACCACACGCTCCACTACCCCCATACAATACAGTATTTTGCTATAATCCCAAAACTGACTGTTTATTGTCCGATTTGCCTACACTTTGGATATTGTCCTAAGCATTTATTGTCTGATTTATTTTTTGGATATGTTATAGCCCCCAACTATTATATCTAAAATTACAATATTATTTCCACCTATAATACTGTTGTTTGTTTTGCTGCAACCTAAAAACTAACATTGGTATTTGTGTTTTTACAAAACTATATTTTGTAAATTACTACCAACAACTCCTTTATTTACATTTCGACTTGTTATATCACCCTATATCTAAATTTACCATATATTTTTTCCCCTTTTAGCGCTGTTTTGTCGTAACCAAACTTTGAATATGACTGCAATATATTACTGGCCATTGCATAAGTAAATACCCCATTTCCAAATTCAATATTACGGTTCGATTAAAAAAATAAATGCAAGCTTATTATATTTGCCACAAGCTTATTATATACATCCAGCTGTTATATTTGCCACATTTCCAATATTGTTGTGACCCTCTCAACTACCTCTCATTGTAATATAATAAGTAATCCACAAAATATTTATGGAACCGCCTAAACTTTGGATATGTTTTAAGCCAATGCAAAAATAAATTTTTAAAACCCAAAACAACTAATCTTTCTTTGTGCTTGTTTGGAGTAGTCTTTATTTTATCCAACTTAATTTTAATTTTGTAGTTAAAATCAAACTTCCCACATTCTAGCTCCCTTTCCAGCCAGTGACATAAAGGTTACGAATATTTTCAAACAATATATCTTTTTCTTCCCCTATGTTGGACTTGTTTAATAGCGCACCATATTCCAAATCCTCCAGTCTACTACATTCTTTAAATTTAACATTGCCTTTAATATCTCTATGTCTTCTTGTCCATTGTTACGGAAACTTAGGTTTTCTATTTTTGGAATCGCCACAAAATGTTGCGGTTCCGTTAGTGTTAAAGCTTGCAAGTGGCTCGTTGGTAGGTAGATAAATAATGTCCAAATCACCACTGTATGGCAACACGCCTTCCCTATTCTTATTTATCTCTATAAATACAGTTTTACAGACACCTTTAACATAGTATACACACCTCCTTTTCTGCCAACACTCCCACAAACTTGTTTACTACAAACGCATACACACAATGCTCTAGATCCTCCCAACGTCGCAGGAAGTAATCTTTTAATTTATTCTCTCTTTCCCTTCTTTCTTTAGCCAACTGTGCATTCCTCTGCAACAGTATTTTCCACATATTCCAATGTCTTCTAATTCCAATTTCCTCTTTTGGAACAACTCTCTAAGAAAGGCTTGGAAAGTGGCTCTATTTCTTTAATAGTGTATGGGTACAGTTTATTGGTCCGGCTTCTTAAAACGTAGGGAGTAAGGTTAGGACTTTCCAAATTGATGTGTTTAGGTATAGTGGAGAAAGGTGTATTTGATGTGCCCCCAGATTTGATGTAACACTTATGCTTTACACTTATGGCATCCTCCTCTATTACCTCTACGTAGTTGGTAAACAGTTAAAGCTAAATGCAGATAGAGCACACTTTATTAACTTTTCCCTTTGATCTTTTGGCAGTTTTAGTTGTACTCCAGTTATCTTCTTCGTATTACTATTACCCCAACATGCATCATTAAACACTAAACAACAACTGTTTTGTAATTGGCAACTTTCACCCACATCTTATGCAGAGGTACAGCATAGAATGGAGCATTTTGAAAGTACCGTTTGTTGTCTTCTATTAGACTTAAACAATCTCTTAAAGGTTCAAACCCCTTACCAAAACCTCTACAATAGATTGTTGCCTCTAACCTTGTTATTCCATTCTCTCTAGCCAGTTGAGAACGTTTCTTTTAGGTTTACAAAGTTTATTATATGGTTTCCTATACTTTTAATTACTCCAGGGCTTGTAATCTGGCATATAAATTTATTATATATTTTTACCCTGCTATTTACACCATGTTAAACAGTCTTTACTAACATTATCTACAATAACATTATGGGGGTCCATTCGCCCCCCTGGTAGCAAAAGTTTTCTGTAAGATATTGGCACATTTCCTCTTTATTAAATATTCCAACCAAATCTAGTGTTATATCGAAATCCATAAGATCTTGCAGTATCTTTGGAAGATCTTCCAACAAATCCTTAATTTTAACATTTGCAAGCTCTATTTTATAGGGAATTGCTATAGGATCATCATACTTTTGTTTAATTTGGTCAATATCTTTCTTTATTATTTGTAACACACCCTCGCTTTGGGAGAATGGTAGTTTGGCCACAACACCATGTCGAGCTAAAGAGAACTTTTTAAATATTCCTCATAAGTAGCTATTAAACGAGCCACATATTTCCTTCTTAACTTTAAATTTATTCCGAACGTCCCCATCACAATCCGTAACATTGGTTATCTTAACTAACATTATGTTATCACAAAACGCATCCGTTATAGATGTTATTTAATTTTGGTTCGCCCTCGCAATAGTTTATATTACCTATGTCTGTAAGAAGGTTATTATTACGCAGATTTTCTAATAAAAACCACATACCAAATCTTTCGTTAGTAGGTTTAATACAATTCCCCAATAAATGGCTAACAGAGCACATTTCTTTTATACAAAAGTAGCGGAAACATGTAAACAGGACAGATTACACTATAGGCATATAGAGGTTGTAAATATATATTGTATATAAACATAGGCGAGCGGTAAGTGTAACATGTAAGTGGACACCCACATGCAAATATGGAATACCCACTATTAATATAATTCCAAATTTGACTAAATAAGTTTATAGTCTCAATATAATTAACATATTAACATTAGTACCCAAATTGTCGAAATTCTATAATTCTATTCTTAGTCCTTGTATTAGGTTTTGTACTATTAAACCCAACACCCCATGCAGTAGAGTAATATATGTATTTAATACAGATACGCACATTCTACAAGACCCATACATCTGTTGTATAAGCAGCAGAATAGACATCTCATTGTGTTGTTGTAAAGTAAAACATAAATGTAAATTGTGCTGGATACAACCGGCCAGATATTAGACAGGAAATGTGTTGGAAGTGTATTGCCAAAGACAAACACCACATAGTGCAGCATGTAATCAATCCATTACTATTTAGACAGCATTGGTACAACATCCGATATATTAGCCAAACCCACAATCAAACTTGGAAAACAAACAGTAAAAGATAAATATTATAGTAACAGAAATAGTAAGAGTATAAGGACATAGTAATATTTAAAGTTTATAAAACAACACAAATGCAGAGACACAATAACACACTCCAACACATTTGGACACAGGCACAGATACTGGTTTACATCCATTTAACACAACTTTACACGTTCTGTCAACCGACACAAAAATAGTTTGTAAATTGTGTAAGAAATATATGTAATATAAACAAATTTAACACAATCATAACATTGTCTTACTATTTGGCAATACACTTCCAACACATTTCCTGTCTAATATCTGGCCGGTTGTATCCAGCACAATTTATGTTTTATTTTACAACAACACAATGAGACGTCTATTCTGCTGCTTATACAACAGATGTATGGGTCTTGTAGAATGTGCGTATCTGTATTAAATACATATATTACTCTACTGCATGGGGTGTTGGGTTTAATAGTACAAAACCTAATACAAGGACTAAGAATAGAATTATAGAATTTCGACAATTTGGGTACTAATGTTAATATGTTAATTATATTGAGACTATAAACTTATTTAGTCGAATTTGTGGGTATTCCATATTTGCATGTGGGTCTCTATATGCCTATAGTGTAATCTGTCCTGTTGACGTGTTTCCGCTACTTTTTGTATAAAAGAAATGTACTCTGTTAGCCATTTATTGGGGAATTGTATTAAACCTACTAACGAAAGATTGGGTATGTGGTTTTTATTAGAAAATCTACGTAATAATAACCTTCTTACAAACATAGGTAATATAAACTATTGCGAGGGTGAACCAAAATTAAATAACTTAACATCTATAACGGATGTTAGTTAAGATAACCAATGTTGCGGATTGTGATGGGGATGTTCGGAATAAATTTAAAGTTAAGAATGAAATATGTGGCTCGTTTAATAGCTACTTACGAGGAATATTTAAAAAGTTCTCTTTAGCTCGACATGGTGTTGTGGCCAAACTACCA